>JAZKJV010004151.1:0-430113 GCA_037367405.1 Ottelia alismoides | reverse complement strand
TCATAATCAATCCTATCTAATGTGAATTTTCGGAAAATTTTAGAGCTATGGGGTGATTTATTATGAATTTCAGAGAACGTAGTGGGTAAAATGGATAATTTAACCAAATTAATTATGATAAATCAAGCATGACTCCTAAAAATTAAATCAATCGCCCACGATATATAGAATAAAGTATTCTACATAGTGCTATTTTTGAAAATGAAAATTGATGACGAATGATAGTTCAAATAAGGACACAAAGATAGGGGTCTAAATGTAATTTCAGAAAAAAAAATGAAATAAAAAATAGTGCAACAAATGCACTTCTTTAATTACCAATACTTGCAGGTGTTGAGAAATAATTTTCCTAGGGGGAGGGTACATGGCATGTGCGCTTAGGGCTTGGAGGGAGCCTCAGGACCACGGTTGAGGTGCGGGCATCCGAGGTCGAGACTCGACTCGACTCTCGAGCCTACACGTGACTTACGGTAAGCCATTGATGACGATGAGGGCGAAGCGGGTGGGTCTAGGCGAGGTTGCAAGCGAAGTTGCTCGGCCAACGGTAAAGCTCGGAGGCGACCGATGGCGTAGAGTTGATAACTGAAGGTAGAAGAACGAGCGACGAGAGGGCTCTCCTGGTGGTCAGTGGTAGTGGAGTCAAGGTTGAGGTGCAGACGGTGCAGGCTGGAACACGAGCGTTCATAGGTGCGTACGATCGAGGCGTGGCAGACCTGCTCTAAGCCATTGGCGGAGGTCGTTGATGTTGCATGGACGGCAAAGGCTGGAGCACGGACAAGGTGACGAGCGGGCCGAGGTGGTGTGACGTCGCTCATGTGTGGTCGACACGAAGGGGTGGCATGGCACTCAAGGGAGGCGGTGCAGAGATGGAGCCTATGGGACATAGATGGGGCAGAGTCATGACATAGAAGAAGAAAAGAAAGAAAGAAAGAAAGAAAAGAAAAATAATGAAGAAGGAGAAGAGGAGCAGGAGAAGGGAGAAAGAATAAGAGAATATGATTCTACTTAGGGACAAAGTTCTCAGAATAACTTCGCATGTTGTTACTGAAGAGCCACAAAGATCGAGCTCAATAGCGACTAAAAGCAGATGTGACAGAAGGAGGAGACCTCCCTCTAGATCTCGTCGAGGATTCGAAACATCGTCGCATGACCTGCAAGCCTTCTAATATAACCAGAAGGTGAAGGGTGATGGCCGGAGTGCTCTCGTGAAGTGGCGGATACGGGCGACGGGGGGTTGTTGATGGCCATTTGAAGGTGGTTGGCAAAAATACGATGGTGGTTGGGGATCATGGGGTAGGAGTCGAGGAGGCTGAAGCCAAGGGGAGGAGCTTGGATCGCAAGACGTGGGGAGGTACAAAGAGGGGAGCACGCTTGTGCATCACCTACTGCAAGCGGGGGCAGTTGGAACGGGCAGAGGAGTCGGGTGCAAGGACTGCGTGGCCTGCGACATAATGGAGAAGAAGAGGGGGCCATGTGGCGCGCTGGGCAGGACCACGTGGTGAGGAAAATAAAATAAATTAAATTGAAAATAATAATAATAGTAGTAGTAACAATAATAACTAAAAAATAAATAATAAGTAAAATTTTAAAAATAAAATAAAAAAGGGGAGTGTCACGTTGCGGCTCCAAGAGCTGCCACGTATCGCTCCCAGAAAATTCAGAAATTAAATAAAAAATAAAAAATAGCTAACGAGGTCAAATAGAAAAAGTGGTCTACATGAAAGTTGCTCGACTCAACGAGATCTACAACTTTTGTAAACGACTAAAAATCAAAAGAGATCATTTGTACAAAAAGTATCTTTTGTGGTACTCTATAGATTTAAAATACCATTTTTTGTATTTTGCAATTTTTTTGTATATTTTAAATAAGGTAAAAATCAAAATAAAATAAAATAAAATATATAATAAATATTTACAACTTAATCTATTTTTTAGATTTTTAATAATTAAGACAATAAAGAAATAAAATAATGGGGACATATGCACAGACTATACATAAAGACTCATGCTGATTTATTTTATTTGATTTCTGCTTATATTTTTATTTGGATTTTGTAATTTATTAAAACATAAATCAAAAAATAAATAAAAAATAAATAAACTAAAGTAGTTATTTTTGTACATAAAGTAATAAGGTGAAAATAATGAATATGTACAATATACAATGAGGCTCCAAAACCCAAGTTTCACATATGAACTCCGATTCTTTTGAGTTTGGCTTGTTTTGTAGGTAATTGAACGCACATTAATTCAAAAGTGAGTAAAGGTCCATAGGAGACTGTATGAGGGAGATATTCATATTTACACCTTTTTGTCTCAAAACTAGGGTTTGGGTTTTATTTGGGCAAATATACAAGTTAGCATTTTTTGTCATTTTCCTTGATTAATGTTAGTATATATGCACACAAAGCTGATTTTATTTTATTTGGAGTTAGTGAAAAATAAATAAAAATAAAGGAAATTATGGTAATGTACAGGTGATGAATGTACCAGATTTTTTTTCTTTATTTAATGCAATTATACATGCTAAAATGCGAATCTTAGTTGCCATGACTGAATGATAATAATGTAATATAGATGATTAAATGCAATGATTACATGGGAACGAAGCTTTATTTTCAACTTTCAGAGTGATGAATCACAGATTCATCATCGATGAAGATGAAGGATCAAGGAACTTTTAGGGTTCTAGGATGCTGAAGAAGCTCTTGTCTTGCGCAACTCGATTCCTTCTCCAAATAATGCGAAAAATGATGTTGATGATGTTGTTCGATCTCTACAAGAGGTTGTCTACCTTCAAGAAGGACATAATGGCTCGATTCTACGCAAATCAACCTAATAAAAGTAGTTTTCTTGCACCAATAACAGAAGATTCAGAACATTAGACTTTGACTCAAATTTCACGAAGAGTTAAGAAATTTGGGAGAGGGGTTTTGGTAGCAATTAACATAAAGGTGTTTAGGGAATTTAAGAGGGTGATTAACATGCCTAAAAGCTAGATTAAAACAAACGAAAATTGTGAAGGAAATCACCTGGGAGTTGGAGGTATATGACCTCCAGGTCGTTGCTCGATAGGCCGACGAAGTTCACGGAGCTGCACATGCAAATCTACGTGATGCAAGGCGAGAGAAATGCCTTGGAACCACTCCTTGATCATTTATCTTCCTCGCGGAGGCTCAAAAACCCTCGTCTGTCACCCGAGGATGAAACTACACTGCTTGGAAGTTGTGGGATCAATCAGTTGGGAACTGGAAGTTGGAGAAGATGGAGAAAGTTCGATGACTTTGGGTGATTTAAATAGGGCAATGAGAAGGAGGTTAGGGTGATTTGAAGATCATGCGTGTAAGAGGGTATATCAGGTTAGAAGATGGAGGGTTTAGATTGGATTTTGGGTGAGAATCGAGGGTTATAAAAATTATTGAAGTTACATGGTTGGAACAAGCTCAACATCCTAGCTTCTTGAAGAAGAAGCATGTGGTGCTAACAAGTGTCCGTACCGCATAATTCCAGGTTCAATAATGTCTCGTAGATTATATAATAAATATTAAATAATGTTATTTTTAATATGTGTAAAAACAAAAAATATAGATAATTAATTTATCTAAATTATGGTTATTATAAATAGATAAATAATATATATTTTAGGATATATAAATAAAATATTAATAAATATTTATAACATACTCTATAAATAGATCTTTCATTTTTGTTAGATATTTTTAATAAATAAGGTGCCATTTTTATATTTTATTAATTTATATCATAATAAATAAGAGTTATAGGTATTTTCGTGGATTTTAATAAAAGGATTTTACCCCACGAACCCTATAAACTTTGTAAATTACCTTCTCGACCTTTGAAATAACATAATTCCCCCTCGACCCCATAAACTTGCTAACTATTGCCCCATGAACCCTACAGTTAATATGTTTGAAGCTTGTAGGTGTTCTTGGGGTAATTTACGGGGTCGATGGGGGTAATTACGTTGTGCAAAAGGTCGTAGAGGAAATATAACAAGTTTCTAAGGTCTGTTAGGTAAAAATCCCATTAACAAAATATTTTACATAAGATTAATTAATACAAGTATAAATAATGTACTTCACATTTACCTATCTTTAGTGGTATTTAATTTATATTTTATTTTATTTTGTAAATAAAATACAAGTTCAAGAAAATAATTAAAAAAATATTAAATCAATTGTACTATAAATGATATGTATAGAATAAAATAAATAGCCCAGAAACCCGTTATCATTAGATAAAAAAACTAACTTTTTGCAAGCGAACTCCATTTTAGATGAAATCACCTTCATTATTTACAGATTTTTTTGAACTTTAAAGGTGAGTAGAGTGAAATTGGAGTTCGTATGAAGAAGTTATGATGTTCGAAAGTTGGGAAATTGATAATTTTGAATTATGATTTCTTGGCATATTTACAAGTTGGATTTTTTAAATTATTTTTGTATTTTATATGGATTTTTATAAACACAACGGTGAGGATTTTAGTGAAAAATATACATATAAATTAAATATAATTGTGTGAAGTGTTGAATAAATAATAAATATAATTGTGTTATGTACAAGGTTATTTATTTTTGAATTTTCTTCCTTATCTCCCCCTACTTTATTGTTTGTCGACCAAGTCATGTTGAGTTGGTCTTGGGGAGTATGTTATATAAATATATCTTACAGCTATATTTATATTTTCTAAGTAATTTTGTTATAGACATATTTACAGTCTGCCTTATTTTCTTTCTTTTTATTTTCTTCTTTTTATGTCTTTTTTATGCATAAAATGAGTTTTGTTCCTGAATGATATTTTGATAAAAGATGAATATTAATGCATTTTTTACATGTATTTGTTAAGGATTTTAAGATAAAATGTGATAGAAACATTAATGAATCACATATTTATCAGTATTAGAGCAGAGGCACCTTTAGCAGGACGACTCCTCTTATCACCCCTCTTGCGAGGAAGAGGACAACGTTCATCCTTCGATGTCTCTGGAATAGGAAGGATCAGAGGATCTAGAGGCGTTGTAAAAACATCAGACGGCCTACGCGACATATTAGAGAGGTCTAAGGTTCTCCAATTCTTCGGCATTAGCACACCAGATGAGGCTGAGTTGTGGATGGATCACATATCCAAGGTATTGAAGATGATCCATGCACCTGAAAAGTTTTGGCTTAAATTTATGGAGTTTTAACTAGAAGGATATGTTGAACATTAGTGGTACGCTACTAAGGAACATCTAGAGGATCACATATCGTGGGACACATTTCTTGACGAGTTCCATAGCTAGTTCTACCCTAATCACTAGATCGAAGATCAATGGAGATTGTTTGTTGAGCTGAAGCAGGGGTCAATAACAACCCAAGAATACCTCATTCGCTACACTAAACTCTCCTATCACTCACCAGCAACTACTTCTTCCTAATGAGAATTTACAGAAGTTTATATGTGGTTTGTGTAATGATGTACACCACTAGTTGTTCACATTGGATTTCACTTCCATCAAGGAGGTAGCAGCTAAGGCTACCAAGATGGAGGCAACTCAGAGTCGTTTCAAGGAATCCAGTCACAGTTCTAGCCATGACAGTCGGGGAGATGCATTCGCCAAGATTTCTATAGATCCCATAGAGAGCGTCATTTTCACCTAGCGGTGACAATCCCAAAGTTTGCATATTTGCCCCCACACCTACATAAGGACATGGTTTGGAGAGTCATGGTACTACTTCTTTCTACTCTCATACACACCCTCCTAGAGCCGTAAGTTAAGAGGTGACAGCCTTATCTCTAGATGCTCCTTTTCTCAGTCATGAGATCGATGGTGTTTTAACTGCTGGCAACCATGTCATTTCAAGGCCAAGTATCCTTTACTTGTCAGCGGCTCAAGCGATCTTCAACCAAGTGTACGACTGACTTCTCATCTGAACAGTCACATGGATCATCTTCTTATTATGGAGGTCGAGGTTTTCAATGTCCTCCACTACGACCAACCTTCAACATTGCAGATTCTAGGGACCAACCGCAGCCTTGGACAGTTGAATGCAATCACACAGGAGCAGGTCCACGCCTTAGAAGCTGTAGTGTGAGGTGTGATTTCAGTGCATGGTATATCCTTACATACCTTATTTGATCCGGGAGCCACACAGTCTTTCCTTGTGCATCGATTATTATCCAAGTTGGATAAAGAATCAGTCTATGTTTCATCCCCTTACTACATCAAGGGCCCAGGGGGTCAGCTATTCATAGTACAACATGCAGTTGACAATGTTGTGGTGTAGATCAGTGGGCACCTCATGCCTGCACATCTTTTACTCATTTAATTGGAAGATTTTGATGTCATATTGGGTATGGATTGGCTCAAGCAGCACCACACATGTCTTGATTACTTTGAGAAGATGGCTCAAGCTGTACATCGATTATAGGCAGTTGAACAAGAGGACGATAAAGAACTGTTATCCACTCCCATGAATAGATGAAATTTTCTATCAGCTGCAGGGAGCAGCAATATTCTCAAAGATTGACATACGATTGGGTTGTCATCAGTTGATAATTAAGGGCACAAACATGCTTAAGTCTGCTTTTCGCACTAGATACAACCACTATGATTTGTGGTCATGCTTTTTGGACTCACGAACACACATGTCGTGTTCATGGGCACGATAAACAGAATTTTTCATCCATATTTACATCATTTTATGGTGATGCTTGTTGATGATGTCTTGATCTACCCACATAATGAGAAAGAACATGAGAAACATCTTTACACTATTCTTGAGACATTCATAGATCATAAGTTGTATGCCAAATGCATCAAGTGTGAGTTTTGTCTTACTAAGGTAGGTTTCCTCGATCATGTAATTTCAGGAGCAAGCATGGAAGTCGATCCAGCCAAGATAGATGCAGTAATATCTTGGGATAAACTAAAGACAGTTAACAAGATACGTAATTTCTTAGGCCTAACCAAGTACTATAGATGTTTTCTCAGGGACTTCTCGTAGCTAGTCCTACCACTTATTCCTTTGACATTAAAGGATGTCCCTTTATTTTTAGCGATAAGTGCGAGCTGAGTTTTCACATGCTGACCAGTGCTCTGATTCTCACTCTTCCTTCAGGCACCTTAGATTTCACGGTGTATACTGATGCATCGAAGGAGAGTTTAGGAGCAGTATTAATGTAATGTGTTCATGTTGTGGCATACACATCATGACAACTAACGAACCATGAACAGAACTACCCTACTCGTGACTTGGAGTTGGCATCTATAGTCTTTTCATTGAAGATATGTCATCACTCTTTATATGGGGTCACCTTTGAGATTTTTACAGATCATCAGAGTCCCAAATATATTTTTGACCACCACGAGCTGAATATGAGGCAAATATGATGGATGGAGCTGCTAAAGGATTATGGCTATACAATCTCTTGCCATCCGGGTAAGGGGATTATGGTAGCAGATGCTTTGAGCAAGAGAGCGCATATTGAGGTCACCGCAGCATGGCTCCAAACTTGGGATGTGCTCATGGCACTCAGCGAATGACCCCATTTGACAACACTTCAGATATCGTAACTATACTTGCCAAGTCCAGTGGACTATGGGACAGAATTGTGCATGGTCAATAAATAGATCGGAAATTACAAGACTTGTTCCATCGATTTCTAAAGGAGGAGATTGATGGATTCAGAGTCTGTGAGTCCATCGTATGGAAGGGAAACTGTGTATGTGTCCCTGATGATGATGAGTTGCAAAGAGACATCTTAGATAAGGCTCACTATTCTAGATTATCTATCCATGTGAAAAACACCAAAATGTATAGAGACCTCCATCAGCACTTCTAGTGGGAGGAGATGAATAGAGATGTTGCAGAACATGTCAGTTGTTGCCTTACTTATCAATTGGTGAAGGAAGAGCAGAAGCATCCCACTGGCTTGTTACAATCACTTCCTATCCCGATGTGGAAATAGAAAAGCATCTCAATGGATTTCGTGACATCCTTACCTCGTATAATAGGTGGATATGATGCTATCCGGGTTATTGTGGACCTGTTGACAAAGTCCGCACATTTCATTCCAGTAAACATGACTTGCACTCTTGTAGATCTGGCCAAGTTATATATCCAAAATGTTATTTGTATTCATGGGATTCCTAGAGAGGTTGTATCTAGAGACTCTCGTTTTACATCACATTATTGGGGAGAGTTCATGAAGGCCCTAAAAATCGAACTATATCTTAGTTAGGACTATCATCCATAGAGGGATGGGCAATCAGAGAGGACAATTCAGACCCTTGAGGACCTACTCCGAGCATGTTTAATTGAGTAGAAAGGATCTTGGAAGGATCACCTTCCCTTGGTGGAGTTAACTTATAACAACAGCTACCATGCTAGTATTGGCATGGCATCTTTTGAGGTGCAGTATGGGCGAAGATGCAGCACTCCCTTGTGTTGGGCTAAGGTGGGTGGTTGATGAATCTCCGTTTCATCACCTTTATTCTTTCATTTTGGCCTTTAAACACTAGCTAAATGCATGTTAATATCATTATTTTGCACAAATTATCATCTCTTATTTATTGTATAAATATTGCATAAAATATTGTATTTAAAGCCAAAATAAAAGAATAAAGAAAAGAAAAAGAAATAAAATGCCAAAGGTATTTTATGACCCTAAACCTCGAGACCTAGGCATCATGATGACGTGGTTGACAAGGAATAAAGTAGGGGATATAAGGGCCATAAAATAAAAGAAACCCTAATTCATAAATGCCCAATAAATCACTTTTGGGATCCATTTTATTCTTTATTTTTTACATCAAATCAATAAAATTTGTACATGAAAGTTGAGATAAAAATACATAGAAAAATAAAAATTTATTTCACATTAAAATAATATACAACGTACATTCTATACTGAAAATAAAAAGTCAAAACCCAAACTTCGTAGACCCATATATTCTACATATGAGCTCAAAATGCATAAAAATCACTTTAATTGTATATAACGTTTTATTAGCTATTTAATAAAGGTAATTTAATTTAATATGCCTTATGATGCAAAAGTTAGTTTTGGATCCCTATTGTATAATATACCTGAATAAAATATTCATTTTATTTATTCTTTATATTTTTTATAATTTTATATTTGTAATTTTTTAAATATTATTTATAGTATATAAATATAATTAGAATAAAATAAAATCATAAAAAATACACTAAAGTTAAATAGCATACAAAAACACATAGATGAATACACTATACATATACATATATAATTTATACATATATTTATTTAAATATACATATTAAGTCAGAAAAATACCATAAAAATCTATTTATGTATATTTAATTAAGTTATAATTACATAAAATAATCATATAAAATAATAAAATCTAAAATACAAAATAAAAATAAAACACTTAAAACATAAATAAATATACCTATAAATATACTTGTAAAAAGTATCCTACAATAAATTAGTCCATAAAAATAAATAAAAAACAGATTAAAATAATACATAAAATAATAAACAAATTTTATTTTATACCTTTTTATTTATTTAATTCATTTATTATTTTATTTTCATTTATTTATATTTTTATAATCTATTTTGTCTTCTTACGACCTGACTGGACCAATGGGAGGCCTTCTCCCGTTGACCTGGAGTCAACTCCTCTGACTCTAGGCATAGCCCTGTCATATAGTTGTGGCCCCTTCTTCTCGATATCTTCCCTCATGATACAAGGCTCGAGGCCTTGTACCTCCTTCATGAGTTGTCATCCATGTTCATCCATGATTCACGCTGATTCGAATCCACCTTCCGTCTCTTCCTCTTGTGCACGATATCTTCATCAAAGATCCCACCATCACTCACCTATACATAAGATCCTCCTCTCCCATTTTTACTTTTTGGTTCCCTTTTGCTCCTCTTCTTCACTCAGATCGTGCCCCAGGGCTAGAGCTCGGTGACAACGATCTCGCCCAGTCATTATGCAATGAGGAGAGGTGTTGTAGAGGTGGTTCCCAACCATCTTTGATGGTGCTCCATCGTGAGGTTACATCTCATGCCCCTCAGCCACTTGAGGTCGATTTTCTTCTCGTTTTAAGAAGAGTTTAGTTGTATTTTTTATTTTACGCTTTTATTTCCTGCTTTAATCTGTTGCATTAGCGTATGCTTAGGATTTAGACTTCAACGGATCTCTTGAGATTCGACCATCGTCCCTCACCGTCACACACCCGTTCTGACCCTGCAAACCACCCCATTGGCTTTCCCTTCCACTTCTCCACCTTTTGCGCCACCCATCCACCCAGATCGACCCTCGATCTGGACCATCCAAGTCCAAGTCCTTCATCCTCGCTGGACCTTGCCGCCCCTTTCATTTCCATTGTCTGTCACCAAATAACTGCCAGCAGCCTCGCCCTTTCCTCGCCATGTCTTTCATCTCATGTTTATGTGTTGAAAAGCCCATTTGAGGGCTATTTGCATCAAGGAACAAGCTCCAGGTCCTTCGATGAACAATCGAGCTCCAGGGACCTACCAATGGTCCCCAGACATTTCCGAGGCATCAAGGAGCTTTGGGGAGGCTGTAGGAATGTATAGAGACCATCGACAGAGTCCCAGGTGGCTGGAGACGTGTGCTTCACCAGATCAAAACTCGCCAAGGGTGAGTTCGTGACTATTCTTCCACCATCACCGGAGCCATTCGATTTAGCATCACTGCCCAGATTTAGCAATTGAAGTCCAATTTAGTAAGTCACGACCATTGGATCTCCTGCGGAGAGCTAATCTCAGACGTCCAACCAAAGCGTCCTCGTGTGTCGAGGATGTGACACGTGTCCAAGTGAAGATCTATAGCCGTCCGTTCCCACGCTCGTGGGGTAAAGTGCACATCCATTCCCCATTTTTGTTTTTATTTTTGTTTAGTGCTGTAAATATTTTAAACTATTTAATATCTCCTATAATATTTGCAAAAGGGCCCCTCAGGTTTACTTATAATGCATTTGGGTCCTTGCCAACTCAGCTCACGTGGCCCCCATGAGAGTTGGGCTTTTTGCAGAAATACCCTCAGGAGTTTTTTGTAATTATCAGTTAATATTTAAAATTTGAATATTAGTTGTACACTTTTCAGTATTTTGCATTGTAGTCCTTGACTTTTATTTTAATTGTAAATATACCCCTGTCAGTTTAATTATTTTTTATTATTTTCTAATTACTAAGAATATCATTAGAGGTCCAAAAATTATGAAAAAAATAGATTTTGTGCCTCTTTATATGCTCCTTCGTGCAATAATTTTAGTATTTCATTTTAGTTATTTTTCCTATTTATTAAAAATCAAAAAGCACGTTTTATTTTCTGTTAACTTTAAAAATCCAAAAAATATATAAAACTACATAAAAACTCCAAAAAATAGTATTTGTTTATTATTATATTTTGCGCCTCTAGATCAAAAACTCTTAAAATAGAAAAAAAATCACTAAAAATTAAAAGGCTAAAAAATCCTTATAAAATTTATAAAAAAAAACTTTTAAAAAATCCAAAAATATTTATTCCTTTCTTTGAATTTTATTTATATTATATATTATCTATTAAAAATAGTTTGGGAAATTTGAGGCTTTTATCCAATTTAAATTCCAAAGCAATCGACATATTTATCTAGTCTTTGTTTGTTACTATTTCTGAATATAAAAATACCAAAAAATTAGCAAAAATTCCTAAAAAGGTATAAAAATATTAGAAAAATGTAAAAGCACAAAAATACTTTATTTTGTATTTTTTTGGTTATTTTTAGTTATGTTTATATTATATTATATTCAAAATTAAAAATTATAACTATAAATATAAAAAATGATTATTTTATTTATTTGAAAACCTGCAAAAATATTGATTAATTAATTTATTATTTGAGTGAATATTGTACAAATACCTATTGCTATTTATTTATAAATAATAATTCTTGGTATTACATATTGCACCCTGTGTTCGATACTCTACCATACTTACACCTATACACATTTATAGTTGAGTTATAATAAATTTTAACTCGTGCACATTGATCGCTTAAATTCTCTGTGGGTTGATTGTTGATTAGAGGCACACTTGGTCACGTAGCGATTGTTAATCTTGTTTGATTAGCATATCAGTGCAAAAAGCCCTCTATCAAATGGTGCCATTGTCGAGGAGCAACAAAGTGTAGCATTCATTTTTGTACATTATTACTCTTTTATTTTTGCTTTTTATTTTTGATATTTATTTGACCACTTCTGATCATCTCTTTCTCTGTTGATATTTCCTGCGAGGAACCGACCGACAACGGTGACTTGTTAGGAAGTTGATGCACCCGAGCTGACAAGGAGAGAGTAAGGGAAGGAGACAAGGAGAGGGTAGACAGAAGAGCAGTCTCTTTTAGTTTTTTGTTTTCTTCTGTGAGAGAGTGTTTATCTTTTATTTTTTGTAAAATAATTTGTAATAATTTTTGGACATTTGGACACTATTATTTCACGAGGTCCAGCGCCCAGGTGATTGTTCAATGTGGGCCTCGTCAGATTTTTCTTCATTTTTCCCGCCTCTCTTTTTCTTTGTTTTCACATGTTTTGACTTTTTCAACTTTCTTTTTATTTGATTTGTGTGATTAAGCACTAGTTTAGGACTTACTTGCTCGATAGATTAAGGTCCAAAGCCTTAATTTATTTGCATATACCTATAGTTACGCTTGGATCTAGTCAAATCAAATAGTTGATTATTTGGATTCGAGACCGCTCGCCGCCAGAAACTCCACACAACACTTGCAGGATCCACTGTAGTAGGCACAGAGGAGTCTCCAAGACTGGACCATTGATTTCTTTTCTAGATAGTCAACTCTGGTTCTTCACGTTAATAGCAACTCATGTTCTAATACGATTTCATCGGCTTCCATTGCATATAGCGTAGGTTTCAATTCTTCTTAGCATCTTGTATGAAGAGAGCTGGAGGCAAGGTGAGCATCTCTATCTGAGCATACACCATTGATTTAAGCTTGCATTACTTTTCCGACTCTCTCTCTCCCCCTCTGGTTTTGATCGCATATGATACTAAAGGAATTGACACCTCATTAGGATTCATGCATTTCTATTAAAAATCCAGAAAAAGTAATAATCAATAAAATTGGGACAGCTAGCTCTACTCAACCCTAAAATCAAAAAGAAAAATCCTTGCTTTGGGGAGAATACCCCCTCATTGTATTCTGCATTTTATACTTGATATGTACACACTAAGGATAAGTGCCCCAATCCAGGCCTAATTGCGTACTTGTACATTTTTTTTGAAATTCACCTAACTCTAAAATATATCAAGATAAAAAGACGGAACTTTCACGGTCATCAATTTGTTAAGTTAGTGAATTGAGCGGTTTATTTATTTATATTTGTGTTTGCTTGTGTGCATACTCAATCTTTTCTATGCATTTGTGCCTTTTTCTTACATATATTGACTTGAGCATCGTGCTCTCCCAATCCCCATCTTTTATTTCAGAGATGGCCGACTAGATTGATTTTTATCTGGACTTCATGGATCCTTCTCCTTCTCTAGTCGGTCCACCTCCATTTTATCTACATGACTTTGCTCCTATTTTTCTTTTTGTACATATCTGCCTCAACCACGATTTTAGGCATTGGACTTTTACCCATCACCACCTTCACACTCCCCACCATCTTACCCATCCGAGACTGAGTTGTTGGAGTCACCTCTTATGGATATTGCTCTTGAGTACATGACCCGGTTGGTGGAGCAAATGAATCAGAGGATAGATAACCTCACTATCCTAAATAAGAGCCACATTGCCGCTCCACCTTCTAGATTCATGGATTCACTTGAGGACATCCACAAGAGCTTGCAATCACCCAAAATAAAAACAATTGAGAAAAACTTAAAAATACAAAAAGATTCTGGGGGATACATTGCCGAGTCAGTTTGTGAGGAGAGGGCACCTTTTCTAGACCCTTTGACCATATACACATTCACCACAGTTCCCACCTTCACCCCTAA
The DNA here is from genome assembly GCA_037367405.1 of Ottelia alismoides. NCBI lineage: Eukaryota > Viridiplantae > Streptophyta > Magnoliopsida > Alismatales > Hydrocharitaceae > Ottelia > Ottelia alismoides. Next base: position 416,092 of record JAZKJV010004151.1, on the reverse strand, counting down.
GGATGATATTGTACATGCTGCTCTTGATCATCCTTGTGTAGATGATGATTCCGATCTCTTTCCTTGTATGAAAGAGATAGAAAATCTTAAAAAAATGTTGACCATTCCTGAAGTGGTAGCAGATATTCATGATATTGTTGAGGTTCCACTTCGCTAGGCCATGAACCAATTATCTACACCCAAATCCAAGAAAAGAAAGCAAAGAAGCAGATCTAAGTACCACATTCTGACCATGGCCACTGCCTATGCCATCACCCACCGTTCACACATTAGGAAAGGGAACAATGTCACACCTCTTGTGAGATAAACCATTTCTGACTATTCTTGTGATCATACTCTCCTTGACGGTGGTGCTTCGAATAATATAATACCCTTCTCATTGGTACAATCTCTTTATCTTGGTCTTCTCAAGAAAAGTAGGGTGATTTGCTAGTTTGGTGATGGATCAAGAAAGAGGTCGAAGGATATTCTATAGAACGCCATCATTCCGATCCATGGCATGAGCTTCACTATTGATTTCGTTGTATTGCCCATAAAGACCTTCACCCATGTGGAACATCCTCCGATCATTCTGAGATGACCATTTCTTGCCTATGCGAGAGTCATTATTGATTATGGATCTGTAGAGATTCGCTTTCGTTATGCTGACAGAAGTATTGTCTTGATCACCGCAGCCACCACTGACCATAGTTCCACATCTAATGAGAGTGTGCTAGTGTTAACCTACCTCGAGGACTATGACCTATCTGCTGATATCAGAGAGGATTTCTTTATTATGGATGAGATTGAGATTCGAGAATTCCTCTTCATGGAGGAAGACTCGGAAAGTATAGACCTTGGAGTTCCCCCTTCTGGTGTGTGGTGATGCATTGATGACATCCGCAGCATTTACACCATAGACACCTTAGTGTGGAGGGCGGACTTAGGAGAGACTTCAAAGTCCGAACCTAGCCACACTACTTCCACTGACCACCGTCGTGACTTTTCGTTTTGAGACCACTGAGGATCTTCATCAGGTCAATCTTGATCGGGTTGAGTCAGCTGAGGACCTCGATATCGCCTTGCACCTTATTACATCCATTCCTCAACGATCATGCAAGAAGGTACACTTTCTACCTTATTGATCTTTGTATATCCTCCACTTTGTATATCTGCTTTCATTTTCTTCCTTCCATCAGTTGTTTTGTTCATCCACCCCATTCTGTGTGTTTCCTTGCTTAGGATGTATTTTTTCCTAAGTATGGGGGAAGGGGGGACGAGTCGGTGTTTTTCTTCGTTCTGTTTCATCACTTCTATTATTGCCTACACTTAGGGCTCTTTTACCCTAAGTATAGGGGGGTGATGCATACATCCTCCCCATGTACTTTTTCTTTTCTTTTCTTGATCCCCTCAATTGTCTCCTCTCCTCATCTACACTTAGGGATATCTTACCCTGAGTATAGGGGGAGACAAACCGAGTCATGATATGTTTATTCCCACTCTCAACCCTTCCTACATGTAGATACAACCTGTTATACTTATGATTATTTCATCCTAAGTATAGGGGGACGGTTGACTTCTCATTCATTGATTCAGTATTCTTTAGTCGTTGTAGTATAGGATTTTCTATACTTAGTTCGAGTTATGTTTTCTCCTTTTCTCTCTGATCTATGAGGACATAGCTCAAGCTAAGTATAGGGGCATCGTATATATGTTGTATATACTTTTAGCAATAACTCGTACTTTCATATTTTTAATAATATGGATAATTATTAACAAATTAAAACACACAAAATTCTTTGTACATACTGATTAATAAATCATTTTAAAATACTTTTGCAAAATGGTTGGAAAATCTTTTTGAAAAATCTTTTGAAAACTGTTTGGAAAATGTGTAAAATGTTTTCAACCTTTGTAAAAATATTATATTTGTAAAAATTTCTTTTTGTGTGTATGAATAAAAGACTTTGAAAATCTGCTTGCAAATGGTTTGAGAAATGATTGCAAAAATATTTTGAAAAATCTATACATACTATTTAAAAACTCTTTGCAAAACGGTTTTCAAATTTTGTAAATACTTATAAAAATTATTATCAAATTATATTGCAAAATAAAGTTTTCAAAATATTTGCAAAAATATTTTCAAATTATTTTGAGAACCTTATACATAATCCAAATAAATAAAGGTTTTACAAACCTTGTATATACAAACTTGTAAATTCTTAAATCCCAACTCTTGTAAATAACAAAGATGCACTCCCGTGTAAATATTTGCACATATTTATTTCATTTTTGAAAAAAATACTAAAATTTTACAAAATAAAAAAACTATAAAAATCTGCAAAATTCAAGAACCCAAAAATATTTGTAAAATATTTTCAAAAAATTCCATAAAAAATTGCAAAACTTTTTAGAAATCCATAAAAAGTTTAAAATCAGAAAATTGCATGACAAGAATATTTTCCTTGCATTATACATAGCATTTACATTTTTCGGATTGATACTGATAATTGAATTAGTCTAAGTAAAATCTAAAGATTAGAGCTTCGTTGGACCTTAATCCACTTGATGACAAGAACCTTTAAGGAACTGGAATTAAGACACTGCAGGTCTGCTAGACTTAATTCTTTGAGACCACGAGACTTAGTTCAATGTCTTCTTGACTGCCTAAGTAGAAAATTTTTTAACACATGCACGACTCTTGTTGATAATGACCTAGCTTACACACGTGCGCCTTACACTTTTCTCACCTCAGTTGAAGTGGTAGAGGGCTGGATTTGCCGGTATGAGATACAAGCCAATGGAAACATCGGAAGTCACACATTTGTGGCCATTGTACCCCAACTCGATCCAGTAATCATGAGGTCTAATAACAGAAGTTGTGGGTTGCAATAGTGCTTCAAAAGAGGGATAGTTTACTGGCTCAAGAGGGAAAAAAACCATATGTAAAAGTTGTTGTATATAGTATTCAAAAAATGGAAAAAATAAAAAAAACTCCAAAAAGAATAAAAGGGCAAAATTCCAAGAAAAATCAATTCCCGTAGGAGTGCCATATATTTGTATAGTCAATAAGCAAGTTTGAGCTTCAAAGTCATATGTATGTGAGCCTGCAACCGGATGACTTGGCTACACTCATCAAGCATCCTAGGATAGGTAGCTACACTGGCTACCATCCGTTCTTCTCTCTGCCTCTTCTTCTTGAATCAGTCGTACTTGAACTTATAAAGGAATACCTCTCTTCTCGAGGAAAGAGTTGTTGGACTGGGGAATTAGGGCCACTATGTTGGTGAAGGACTGACTTTTACTGCTTCAACCGAGGAGAGCTACATATCACACACTATACAAGATAGACTCATAGTCATAAGGGACTGTGTATGACGTCGATTTGTTCTGACCTGTCTTTTGAGGAGACGGGCAAAGTTTTGTGGGTCTTAGAGGTTGTTGTGATTCAAATCCATTTTTCAATAAGGTTTTGACCAAATCTAAATGTCCAAAGGCCCTACTGAGCTCCAAACTTTGATTTTATGAAGACAAGTTCGAAAGTCAAAATCGATCCAAGTTCTTTCTTTTTATTTTCTTTATTTTCTTTTATGTGCTTATGGGCACAAGTGTTTGCTCAGGACTAGCAAAGGCAAGTATAGGGGGTGATGAATCTCCATTTCATCATCTTTATTCTTTCATTTTGGCTTTTAAGCCCTAGATAAATGCATGTAAATATCATTATTTTGCACAAATTAACATCTCTTATTTGTTGTATAAATATTGCATAAAATGCTTTATTTAAAGCTAAAATAAAAGAATGAAAAAAAGAAAAGAAAAAGAAATAAAATGCCAAAAGTATTTTATGACCCTAAACCCCAAGACCTAGGCATCATGATGAATGAATCCACAAGGAATAAAGTATGGGGAGGTAAGGGCCAGAAAATAAAAGAAACCCCACATATGCCCAATAAATCACTTTTGAGACATATTTTATTCTTTATTATTTTTACATTTAATCACATAAAAATACATAGAAAAATACAAAATTTATTTCGCATTAAAATAATATACAACGTACATTCTACGTTCAAAATAAAAAGCCAAAATCAAAACTTCACAAATTCATATCTTCTCCATATGAACTCAAAATCATCTAAATCGCCTTTAATTGTGTATACTTTTTATTAGCTATTTAATGAAGGTAGTTTCATTTAATTTGAAGTTAAGATGCAAAAGTTATGTTTTGGACCCCTATTGTATAATATACCTGAATAAAATATTTATTTTATTTATTCTTTATATTTTTATAATTTTGTAAATATTATTTATTTTATATAAATATAATTAGAATAAAATAAAACCATAAAAAATACACTAAAATTAAATAGTATACAAAAATACATAGATAAATACACTATACAAATACCTATATTTATGTAAGTGTACATATTAAGTCAAAAACATACCATACAAATATATTTATGTATATTTTATTAAGTTATAAATATATAAAATAAGTATATAAAACAATAAAATCTAAATACAAAATAAAAATAAAATACTCAAAACATAGGTAAATATACCTATAAATATACTTGTAAAAAGTAACATGTTAATCCATATAAATAAATTAAAATCAAATTAAAATACTACATAGGATAATAAACAAACATTATTTTATAACTTTTATTTAATTAATTCATTTTTTTATTTTATTTCCATTTATTTATATTTTTAAAATATATTTTGTCTTCTTGCGGCCTGGTTGGACAAATGGGAGGCCTTCTCCCATTGACATGGAGTCAGCTCCTCTGACTCCAAGCGTAGCCCTTTTAGATAGCTGCGACCCCTTCTTCTTGATATTTTCCCTCCTGATACAAGGATCGAGGCCTTGTACCTCCTTCATGAGTTGTCATCCATGTTCTTCCATGATTCACGTCGATTCGAATCCACCTTCCATCTCTTCCTCCTGGGGACGAAATCTTCCATCAGAGATCCCACCATCACTCGCCCCTACATAAGCTCCTACTCTCTCATTTTTGCTTTTTGGTTCTCTTTTGCTCCGCCTCTTCCCCTTAGATCATGTCCCATGTCTAGAACTCGTTGACAGCGAGCTTGCATGGCCATTTTGCAGCGAGGAGAGGTCTTGTAGAGGTGGTTCCCAGCCATCTCCAATGGTAATCCATTGTGAGGTTCCATCTCACGGCCTCCAGCCGCCGAGGTCGATTTTCTTCTCGTTTTAGGAAGAGTTTAGTTGTAGATTTTATTTTATGTTTTTATTTCCTATTTTAATGTGTTGCATTAGCGTAAGCTTAGGATTTAGACTTTTGTCAAAGCTCTTGAGCTCCGACCATCGTCCTTCATCGTCACACACCTATTCCGACCCCGCAAACCACCCCACTGGCTTTCCCTTCCGCTTCTCCATCTTTCGTGCCACCCATCCACCCAGATCGACCCTTGATCTAGAACATAAAAGTCCAAGTACTTCACCCTCATCAGACCTCACCGCCCCTCTCATTTCTACCTTCCGACTCTCACCAAATAGCTGCCAGCACCCTCACCCTTTCCTCGTCGTGTCTTTCATCTCATGTGCAGGTGATGAAGATCCCATCTGAGGTCTATTTGCATCAAGGAAGAAGCTCTGGGTCCTCCGACGAACCATCGAGCTCCAGGGAATTACCAATGGTCCACGAACATTTTTGAGGCATCAGGGAGCTTCGGGGAGGCTGCAGGAACATATAGGGACCATCGACAGAGTCATAGGTGACCGGAGATGCGTGCTTCACCAGATCAAAACTCACCTAGGGTGAGTTCTTCACTATTCTTCCACCTCCATCCGGAGCAATTCGATCAAGCATCACCGCCTAGATTTAGCAGTTGACGTCCGATCTAGCGAGCCATGATCGTTGGATCTCCTTTGGATATCTAACTTTAGACGTCCAGCTGAAGCGTCATCGTGCGTCAAGGATGTAACACATGACCAAGTTAAGATCCAAAGCCGTTCGTTCCCGCACGCATGGGGGTAAATTGCATATCCAACCCCCCATTTTTGTTTTTATTTTTGTTTAGTCCTATAAATATTTTATAGTTTAAAATTTTTGCCATATTTTCAAAAGGTCCCCTGAGGTTTACTTATATTGTATTTGGGTTCTTGTCAGCTCAGCTCACGTGCCGCCCCACGTGAGCTGGATTTTTTTTTATAAATACCCTCACGAGTTTTTGTAATTATCATTTATTATTTAATTTTGAATATTAATTGTAAACTTTTAGGTATTTTACATTATATCCCCTGACTTATTTTAATTGCAAATATACCCTTGTCAGTTCAATTAATTTTTATGGTTGTTTTTAAATTTCTAAAAATATCACCAATGCTCCAGAAATTACAAAAAAATAGGGTTTTGTGCCTCTTTGCATGCTCCTTTATGTTACAATTTTAATTATTCATTTTAGACATTTTTCTTATTTATTAAAAATCAGAAGAGCATGTTTTATTTTCTGTTAGTTTTAAAAATCCAAAAAATATAACCAAATTTTAAAAATTCCAAAAAATTTAAATGTTTGTTTAATATTGTTTTGCGTGCCTCCAAATAAAAATCCCTAAAAATAGAAATAAAATCACTGACAATTAAAAAGCTCCAAAATCCTTATAAAATTTATAAAAGATCTTTTAAAAATCCAAAAATATTATTCCTATTTTTGCATTTTATTTATATTATATATTATCTATTAAAATAGTTTTAGAAAATTTTGAGGCTTTATCTAATTTTGAATTTTAAAACAATTTGGCATATTTATCTAATCACTGTTTTTTACTATTTTCAAATTCTAAAAGACCTAAAAATTAGCAAAAAATCTTAAAAAATGAAAAAAAATTAGAAAAATATAAAAGGTAAAAATATATTTTATTTTGTATTTTTGTTACTTTTAGTTGTATTTATAATTATATTATCTTATGTTATGCATATAGTATATATAAACATTTATTATATATTAAAAAGAAAAAGAAACCGAAAATCATAAAAATAAAAAAATAGAAAATAAAAATTAAAAAAATATAAATATAAAACATGAAAAAGGAACTATTTTATTTATTAAAAACCCACAAAAACATTAATTAATTTACTCATTGATTCTTTAAGTAATATTGTACAAAATACACCTATACTATTTTTTTATAAATAATATACCTGCTACACCGTATTGCTCCCTATGTTCGATACTCTACCATACTTATACCTATACACATTTATAGTAGAGTTATAATAAATTTTAACTCATGCATATTTTTCGCTCAAATTTCTGTGGGTCGTTTGTTACTTAGAGGCACACTTTGTCACACAGCGATTGCTAATCGTGTTTGTTTAGAAGACCGGTGCAAAAACCCCTCCTATCAGTGACAAAGGCATTTAATCTATTCAGATATTTGAGGATACAACAAGAGCCGAAATGACTAGAAAGAAATTATTGACTGCGCAGAGTTACCCAAAGAGTTACGTTGATCAAAGGCGTTGCAATCTCGAGTTTAAGGTTAGAGATTTTATATACTTGAAAGCATCTCCAATGAAGGGTATTCAAAGATTTAGTGACAAGGACAAGCTGGCACCGCGATTCGTTTGCTCTTTCGCGATTTTAGCTCGTATTGGGAAGGTGGCATATCGAGTAGTTCTTCCTCCACACTTGGCAAGTGTACATGATGTATTCCACGTGTCCATCCTGCAAAGTATATCATAGATCCTCGGCACTTGATTAGCTATGAAGACTTGTCAGTAGAGCTGAACTTATCCCCCTTGAAGCACCTGTGCAGATCTTATACCGTGCAGTCAAGAAGCTGCTGTGCAACGACATCCCGTTGGTCAAGGTATTGTGGCAAAGTTAGAATGTTGAGGAGGCCACATGGGAGCTTGAGGCATATATGCAACAAAAATACCCCTATCTTTTTGAAGGTATGATCATAAAACCCTAGTTCAATTCTCTTTAAGATTTTTATGGGTTTCGTCCTCTTTAATATTTTTATGCCTCGATCCATGTCTTATCAAAAACGTAGATGTAAGATCCTACGTCTCGAGGATGAGACTTCCTTTAAGATTTTTACGATGTGAAATCCCGTATTTTTGTCATAAATTCTGGAATATTTCTGACATCCAAATAAATTAAGTGGTCGCATCATTTCGTAAAGCTCATCGAGACATTTTCAACGAGCCCAAGAACATCAAATTCTGAGCTTCCTACCTCAAGATATTGATGTTTGTGATTGATCGAGACTCATATATGGACTTGAACTGGATCTGAAATGGATTCGAGTTTGGATCTATTTTCATCTCTCCTTCTATAAATAAGATGTTATTGGTTGCCCTCTCCAAAACTTATCAACCACCACCTCTTACCCTCACCAAAGCGTCACCCTATTGGTCGGATTCGTCGTGGGAGGGTTGTTGTCGACGTCAAAGAAGGTGCTCCAATCGAAGATCCGCGATCGCCATCACGTACATGAGTTCGAGGTCACCATTGTGCATACATTTACGATGCGATCAAGTGACAGAAACACCATTTTTGCACGAGAGATCCCGAGGGAACATCCTCGGAGGTAACGAGGTTTCATCCCTCCTTGTTATTGGGTTCACATGATTTCAACAAACTCCCTACTCAGTCTTAATATAGATATCGAGCTTTATTCATTTTATCCTTTTTGAATATTGATTTGGGGATGATTATTGATATTGGAGTTTTCTCTGCTACTTGCAAAAGAGTAATTTCATCTTGATTTGTAGTATCTTGACGATTGCGATTGGTAGATCTTTGATTCGTTTTGTTGCTTGATTGGTGGTGAATACTTTTCAGAAATTGGGAGACTTGTTAAGTTCATGTTCACCATGAATAATATCATGTCAAATACCAAAGTATCTTCTTTTCAAAGTCAATTGAAAAAAATGGTAATATTCGTAATTGCACTGGACGTAGATAGATTCAAATATTGTTGGGTTCTTATACACATTAGTTCCAATTTTTTAATGAATATCGCTGATACGAAAGTGATCCCACATTTTTTAGATTAAAACGGTTGATTCCTTAATCATAACCAACGTGCATGTTTACAAAAAGTGGGGCTATATTCTTCCTTCTAAATTATAATATAATCCCCTTAAGTTTTGCAAAGATCATTGTTAATGTTGTCTTAGCTGAAATCCTTCTCATTCACAGACTGGTCCAACCATTACTATTTTGGTAGGAATACGTATAGATTAGATAAATTCATTATATATACAATTGAATGCTAAATCACCTTTGATGCCCAATCAATTATCTATCACATTTGTCATCAAATTCAAATAGGGATAGGTGGATTTTGATTTTATAAGTTAGTCGTAGAGAGGAATTATTGTGTCCCTTATCTTATCTTTGGTAGATTTTTGACTAAGTCGTAGAGAGGAACACAACAAAAAAGAATATAAGCTCATCACGCGACGTTTATCATAAATAAGCCATCAATTTGATCAAGCTTTGGTTCTCTCGTCTTAGTCGACGAGAATGTTATGAAGAATATGAAATGTTGTAGTGCATGCCATTTATTCAATCTCATATTTCTATGTCGAGTACCGGGTGTTCATTTAAATGCATGCATAGTATACATCATGATGCTTAAAGTATAGTTATCAAATGTCAATGCACCTAGATACCAACTATATGTGCAATTGGATCTTTTCTTAATATATCTCTATTAATATAGAGGTTGAAATCAACGACAAATAAATATGCATTCATGGCAGAAGGTTTCTTTCATCTCAAAAGAAAATACTTTAATGATTAATATGCAATGATCTTAGCTTAAGAATTTTAAAATTTCAACAAGTTGCTATCAATGTTTTTGTGAGTAATGATTATCATGCCATTGGTGGACATTCTACTATAATCAGGTAGATATAGTTAGGCATTTCAAGGGATTGAGCATGCACCCTTGGGCTCCGGGTAAATGCCTTGAAGTTCGTGACCCCAACGGACGAGATGGGTTACGTGTTGCACCTAGCAACCTGGTTGCATCTGGAGTCGCTCGACGAAGTAGGCATGTGGCGCGGTTGGCGTTCTTGGTTCAATACTTATACACAATATTAGTACTTAGAGTAGAATTAGGTGTGGTCACATCAAATTCTATTTTGAGTAATATTATTTGTGAGATGTGTTCCAAGATGTGATTTAAAGTTGGAGAAATCGAGATTATGGTCTTTTTCATGTTCTAGTTTAACAGAGGTCCTTGAAGATTTACTCAAGATGACAAATAACTTCCCGTGTAGCTGATAGAGGGGCATTTTTTGCACTGGTCTACTAATCAAACACGACTAAAATCGTTGTGTGACCGAGTGTCCCTCTGATTAATGATCAACCCATAGAAAATTCAAACGATCATTGTGTGTGGGTTAAAATTTATTATAACTCTACTATAAATGTGTATATGTGTAAGTATGGCAGAGTATCGAACACATTGAGCAATACGCGGTAGCAAGAATTATTATTTATAAATAAACTATGAATCAATAACATTGTATACTTTGTAAAATGTTCCAATCAATTAATCAATTAATTAATTAATGTTTTATAGATTTTTAAATAAAATAAAACGATTTTTTTTACATTTATGTTTTTATTTTTAATTATATATATATTATTTATTTTTATAATTGTCTAATTTTTAGTTTCTTTTTCTTGTTAATATATAATAGAGGCTTATATATAATTATATATATAATATAAGATAATATAAATACAAATACAGCTAAAAATATCCAAAAAATTATTGATTTTTTGTTTTTTTATATTTTTATAATATTTTCATGATTTTTCAGGAATTTTTTCTAATTTTTAGGTATTTTTAAATTCAAGAATAGAGAAAATAGTGACTAATTAAATATGTCGAATTGTTTTGGAATAAAAAATACTAAATAAAGTCAAAATTTTCTAAAACTAATTTTAATGGATAATATATAATAAAAATAAAATTCAAAGAGACAGAAATAAATATTTTTTCGATTTTAAAAGATTTTTTATAATTTTTATGAGGATTTTGGAGCTTTTTAGTTTTTAGTGATTTTCTTTTACTATTTTTAGGGATTTTTGCTCTGGAGGTACATAATATAATAATAAACAAATAATGATTTTTTTTGGAATTTTCAAAGATGCTTTTATAATTTTTTTGGATTTTTTAAAGTAAATAGAAAATAAAACTTTCTCTTTTGATTTTTTAATAAATAGGAAAAATACCTAAAATGCAAAACTAAAATTAGAGCGTAAAAGACATGCAAAGAGTCACAACCCCAATTTTTCATAATTTTTGGGGTGCATATGATATTTTTAGAAATTAGAAAACAAACACAAGAGTTTGCAACTAAAATAAAAGACTAAATGCAAAATACCCAAACGTTTGCAACTTAAATTAGCAGGGGTATATTAGCAATTAAAATAAAAGACAGGGGCTGCAATGCAAAATACCCAAATGTTTGCAACTAATATTCGAATTTTAAATACTAAATGCCAATTACAAATACCGTAGGGATAAAAGTGCAAAATGCCAAGCTCACACGGGACGACACATGAGCTGAGCTGGTAAGGACCAAAGTGCAATATGCAATAAGGTCAGGGGTTCACTTAAAAATATCACAGAAAATATTAAGCATATTAAATAAATTATAGGACCAAATAAAAAGATGACAAAAATTGATTGTGAAGTTTACCCCTGCGTACACCTAATCCAACTACGAGCGATCGCTCACTTGTCCACATGTCAGCTCTAGAGGGCCCGATGGCAGTTTGGAAGCTACGACATGGATTAGATCTCCAAGGGAGAACTAACGGTGGAAGCTCTGGTCGATCAGACGGTAGTTGGAAGCCTGGGAAAACGGATCTCGATTGGACGACAGAGGGAGGAGGTGGAAGAACAACAAAAGAACTCGCCCTTGGCGAGTTTTGATCTGATGAAGCTCGGTTCTTCAGCCATCTGCGGTGCTATAAAAATGTACAAAATATAGGTAATTATACCTATAAATAAGCCATTAAAAATAAAATTGTAATAAAATACATCAAAAAATAAATAAAAATCATAATAAAATACTACATAAAATAATAAATATTTTTTTATACTCAAAAATTAATAAAATCATTTACTCTTTTAAATTAATTATTTTCAAATTTGGGTTCTGCTTTGTCTTCTAGCGGCTGAGTTGGACCAATGAGGATGCGTCAACTGTTGACCTTGGTCAACTATTCTGCTTCCAACCGCATGGCGTGTCAAGTGTCTTTCAAGCCGTCTTCTCCGATTTTCCTCTTCTTAACCGTTGATGTTCTTCCTCCGATTCCTTCACGAAAAACCTTCTGCCATCATCCTTCAATCACGCCATCACTTTGAAAAGGTCAAACGCTTCTCGATTCAAGCAGAAACCCTAACCCAATAAGCCTCGTCGCCTTTGTCTATAAATAATCGCCTCCGGCTTCTTTGTGAGTTTGATCCCCCTTTGAGCTTCGCCAAGTATTCAAGTGAGTAAGACGAGGTCCATGCAACAGTTGTGAGCCCTCTCGTACTTGGAGAAGGTGTTGCTAGGACGAGGCGACAGTCCATTGTGGTTCTCCGATCACCCTGCTCCCTGGGCGTCCCCCAGGTATAAGAGTTATCCTTTCTTAGCTTCTTTTGCTTATTTTTAGTAGATTTAATTTCCTGTCATTAGGTTAGGATTTAGTTAAGTAAAGTAGCCTTAACCAGTCAACCGATCTTCGCCGGAGTTGAGCTCTGGGAAGCTCCTCCACGCATCGACGTTGCCGCTCCGACCATCTGAGCATTGCCATATTACTCCCTATCGCTTTCCTCACATCCCAGGCACCTCCACTCACCCTGATCCATTGGTGGGTCAGGAGATCGAGTCTCCTTCCTCCGCCCATCGCCAGAGACCTCCGCCTTACCCATTTTCCGTCCATTTCGACCAAATAAGGCCATGGGACCGTCGTCTTGTTGCGCATAACCTTCCTGTTGGTCCAAGCGTGCCAAAAGACTCACAATCGAGTCGATTTTAGCGAAGAACATGTACCTAGAGCCCACTTTCTTCCTCGACCTCGCCTGAGCACTCCAAGGCTCCAGGTGCCTCGCTGAAGGTATTATCCGACATGGGGGCTTCCATGAACATGAAGAGATGCCTGGCGGTGCCGTAGGAGCTCGCTACGACCGATCAAAGCTCGCCAACGGCGAGCTTCTTCCCAGTTCTTCTAGTTCTCCTCTTAGTCGTCCGATCAAGAGGGAAGCTCCAGGTGCTACAGCTGTCGTTGGACCACACCCCATCACGACCGTCAGATCAACCATCTGATATAATCTCGTGCGTTGATCCACGAACCAGTATCCACCATCGGATGCGTGACACATGGATAAGTAAAGCACATCAAGCCATCCATCCGTGCACCTTTATGGGGTAAATTGCAGACTTATACCCCGTATTTTTGTATTTAATAATTAGTCTTGTAAATAAAATGTAGAGTTATGAAATAAGTGGGAATTTTGCATAAAGGGCCCTATACTTATTTTAATTACTTTTAGGTCCATTCCACGTCACCTCATGTGTTGTCCCACGTGAGATGGAAAAATTGCATGTATGCCCCTGCTTGTTTTATATTTATGATTGAGTTCAATAAATTGAAATCAACATTATATATTTTTGTAGAAATTGCACTCAGGTCCCTGAACTTTCAATTTTTGCATTTTGGTCCTTGATTGTATGAGTCATGTGTTGTCCCACGTGTTCGAAATTTTGCACAAACACCCTGGCGGGTTTTGTAATTGTATTTTAGTCACTAAAAATTAAATAAACATTGTAAACTTTTGGTGTTTTTGCACAAAACCCCTAGTACTTTATTTTATTTGCAAAAATGTCATGCTAGGACATGTATTTTTGTAGTCTTTACGTATTTATTAAAAATACCTACAATACTCCTAAAAATACGAAAAAATAGGGATAAATGATTCATGCTATGTATTTTCATACCCATATTTTTAATTAGCATTTTTTTTGCATTTTATCTATTTATTAAAATTAAAAAGGAGCCTAACTATGCCCTGTCTAAATTAGAAAATACAAAAAATGTAAAAACTTAACGAAAAATTTCAAAAAAATTATATGTAGTATATTTTGATGTTTATTGGTCTGGAAAACAAAAACCCCTAAAATGAGAAAATTAAGATTAAAAAAATTAGAAAGCTCCAAAATCCAACAAAAAATATAAAAATTCTACAAAAAATACCAAAAATATGTTTTTATGTTTTATAATTATCTATATACTATTATTTATCTATTAAAATTAATTTGGGTGATGTTGGGAAGTATTTATTGTTTTTTTAAAACCAAAACAATTTGGGATATTTAATTAATCCTTTATTTGGTATATTTTTGTCTTTAAAAATACACAAAAATTAGCGAAAATTTTTGGAAAAATATAAAAACATTAGAAAAATATTAAAAACACAAAAATGATTTATTTATGAATTTTGTTTATATTTAATAGCATTTATAAATATATTTCTATACATTGTGTAAATAAAGCCTTGTATATGCTATTTTATTTTTATAAAAGAAAAAAAGAAAAAAGGATAAAAATACAAAAAGAAAATACAAAATCAGAAAAATAATTATCAAATATAAAAATATAAAAATAAAAAAATAAAAATATAAGTTTAAAAACCCACAAAAAGAATTATACAAATGAATGACTTGGTTGTACATAGATAACCGTAGGCTACCAGTTTGCTCTCTAAGGTTCGACCTCTACATGCTTGACTGCTATGCATTTTAGGGTAGAGATAATAAATTTTAACTCCACATTTTTGGTACTTAATTGCTTGATTAATTATCGTGGGTTATCTGTTAATTAATCAGGGATTTAGTATGAGGTTGCCTCAGCGACTGTCTTTCCCGCCTTGTGTGGAATGACATGACTTTGGCTCAAATTCTTGGTCTATCAGTAGGCATTCTTGCCTGGAGTCCTCAGCTTCCGTAGAACAAGCAAGAAGCTAGACTGGCCTACAGCTTCCACATAGCGTTATATACGTAGGAAGAGATCCCGCTTTTGATGTAGGTGAGGTGAGTTATAAAGAAGGACAAACATCTTTATCCTTGAACCCGCTTTCGGGGAATCTTGTCAAGTGGGACTAGCGAAGCAGAGGAGGCAATCGACGAACCAACCAGCTTCAAGCGCAAGTGAGCCTCCACACGTCACAAGTGAACATAAGAAGAGTTTCCGGGAAAGCGGGACAGTTTCAATCAGAACTTGAGAGATATGGGCTCCTTACTCGGTTTCAAGCGATTGCCCCCCCCCCCCCCCCCGAAGTCCCCGAGTACTATCTACTATATATCAAGAATCTCATATGGGTGGGAACTTGTTTGATTAGTTGGGAGGAACTAGACACTGGAAAGCACATGGCTCAGAAGCTAGAGGGTGTTGAGGTGACTTAGATGGATGTTCCACCACTAAGCAATAGGGTTTGTGGGATTTCAAGCACGTGAGAATGAGTATTGTCTCTCATGAACTACACTTGCATTGGCTTTCCCCTTCTGGTGCTTCTTCCAACCCAGTTGTTGACTGCTTATGTTGTTGACAACGGTGATGCCACACACAGATCGCGATTGGAAGACTGATACGCCCCACTGAGACTTGTTGTATCTATGGTTTTGGGCGGCTTTTCAATTTCGTTTTCAACCAGGTTAATCCGGCGGGTTCATCAGGCCAGGCCATGCAGGATTGGATGATGAATCCGGGACACCCCGAAGAATGTATATAGTGATGCTATTGGGGGTACGAGAGTCCCAGAGTGGTCGGAGACCACCAATTACAATAATGGCGGTCAGACCACCGACTGCCTGGCAGCGGGGAGGGAGGGATCAACAGCAGGAAAAGGGGACTATTATATTAAACACCGCTGAGCTTTGGGCAAAGGGAGTGAGAAGCTTATTGACCAAGGAAGGGGGGAGGGAAGACCATTATGCTTAGCTGGTGAAGCCCCACTAAACTAGCCTGCATTATTGTGGAAGCTTAGACTTAATGGTTGATCTCAATTATCCCTCGTTAAATCCCCACTCATGATGAACTTGTACAAAGACTGATGTTGAGAAAAAAGCCTACCTCACCTTCTTTATTAATTAAGGAAGCCATCAGGCGATCCGTTTAGTTTCATATAATAGTCCCCTTACCAGTGCGCCTGTGGGAATTCCGCCTACCTTGCCCCTCCCTGGCATCCTTACTTAGCTTCCCCGTCTTCTTTCCCCATGTGTCACCAGAAACCCAAAGCTTGGCCATGAACCCTCCCCGAAGTTCTTTATAAGGATCACGTGTGTTACCACGCGTTCTTTGGGTTATTTGCATTTTGTATTTTGAACATTTATGTTGCTATGATCTAAAGGTTAAGTTTTGAAATGTGCAAATTATGCCCCTGTGAACCTGGATCACGTGTAGTGCATGTTTTTGCTGGATTATGGGCATATTTAGCCCCGAGCTTTATATGATTATTATCTATTGGTCCGCGAACTTAATTTAATCGTGTTTTGGTTCCTGCAAATTGTGATTAATTGCATGTCTTTTATGGGATTTAATAATTATTAGATTAATTCTAAAAATTACATAAACTTATTATTAGCTCATGATAGTGTGTAGTTTTTATTTTAATTATCTTGGATTGATTTGATTGCCTTTTCTATTTTTGAAAATTCAAAAACCCTTAATAAAGTCCCTATTTACCTTGTAAAATTTTTAAAAATTAGAAAATATTTTAGAAATTCCATAAAAATTACTGCTTGTGCCTTTTTATATGATTTACCTTTAGTTTTATTTTTTTTGAAAATTCATTATAAAAACCCTAAAAATAACAAAATAACCAAAATCTTATAAAAATTATATAAAATTAAAGAAAATAAAAAATGTGATTACAATTTCTGTTTGTAGCCGTACATATTTATTTTATCATAAAATTGCTAACCATGACCTTAGGACATTTTAAATATTTTTAATTTGCAATTTGGTCCTGGTTGTGCATTGTTTTGAGTTTTGAGCGCTTTTTATTGTTATAAAATCACAAAAACATTAGAAAAGCCTATAAAAATTACCAAAACTACCTTAAAAACCCAAAAATATTTTTATTTTCTGAGTATTTTAGCCTTTCTGAAAATTCCAAAAAGATTGTTGTGTTTGTTTCCTTTTATTTTTATGCTTGTCTGTTTTATTAAAAATTAAAAATCTAAAAAATTGAAAAAAAAAATAAAAACCAATAAAAAATATTTATTTATTTGAAATTGACTACTACGTATTTTTCTCTGCTCTTTGTGTTCGACCCTAGTGGCTATACCAAGTAAATAAAAATAGTGGGCTGCTTACATTACATGCTTTGATTGTTTGATTTGTTTACTGGTTGATTTTCTTGTTGAGCAAACGATTGATTAAGGTTAATGACATTGCACATTTTTCCTCTTTATTCCATCTGAATTTTGGCTCATCAAGTCCCTGCAGAAAGATCATCAATTTTCACAATAAAATACAACAAAAAAGTGTCATAAATCAGCATGCATATATCAAGAGAGATCCTTAAATATAAATCTCAATAATATCCTCAGATCTTTCCACAAATTATGCAAAATGATAGAGCATGAAAATAGCTTCAAAACAGCATATTATGCGCAAAAATCAGAGTCCGAACGAGAAAGTAATGCTAAAACAAAGATCCAGGGACTAAAGTGTAAATAAAAATAAAGTTTCCTTACAAAGTGGTCCTTAGAGGGACTTATTTGTGAATAACCAAAATCAGAGGGGCCTTCCTGTAAAATATCGCATGCGAGGGGTATTTTTTCTAAATTCTTGATATATGGAGGGTGCGAGCACAATTTACCCTCGATGCATGTTGCTGGTGATTGAGCTAGCGATGGACTAATTGCAATATCAGGAACTATGGGGGCACGAGTGCAATTTTTCCTGGGAGGCATGTGTGTCGCACGTGCTTCGCCAGGATCGGGAAGGCAAGGACTGAGGCTTGGGCACCCAAACCCGAGGTGCGGGCGGTGGCTAAGGTTCAGTCACCCGATCCGATACGTGGCAACGTGAAGGCGCTTCGGGTCGAGCCAAGCCTCGAGGCACGGAAGGAGGCTCATGGATAGCTACGTGGCGGTGTGTGAGCTGTTGGATCAAGGGTTGGCCCCTGATCCAACAACGACTAGAGGTCGAGCTGCTAGAGCGGGTGGCAGAGGACGTCGAGCGACGCCAAGGCAGAGGCACGGGCCACAAGAGGCGGTGGAGCTTGGCCCTCGCGGTGTTGGACAATCGACGAAGGAGCTTGGTCGAGCGCGGAGGAGCTCGAGCTCGATCGACATACGGTCGAGCAGCTGGATATTAACGATGACAACCGATGGCTGGAGCTCCAACCTGGAGTGTGTTCTTCGGCGATGTACCTACATATGTAGTTAGAAATGAACGGGGGGAATGGGTGCTCCTGCGTAGATGGAGGAGAAGGAGCTAGCGCTCCAGCCTTTGCGAGGCTAGAGATGGAGGAGGACCTGGGAGGTGGAAGGGAAATGGAGATGAGACGATTGGTCGGAGGTCGAATTGAAGGTGATGAAGATCGATCGGCGATGGCATGAGGATCAGGACTCTGACCTTTGCAAGGTTGGCGGTGAACAAGATTCTGGGAGGTAGATGGAAATCGAAGAGGAGGGAAGAAGGATGAGATGGAGTTGGCTTGGTGTCCACCTACGAACAAGGAAGATGGAGATCCTTGCGTTTCGTCGCTTGAAGACCCTGGTGAATGGGGCCCTGAGATCCAGCAGCTCGAGCCGCGAGATTCCTTTGTTGCTATTACCTGTAAGGGTTAGCGGATAGAGGAGAAAAGCTTTGAAACGGGTGGATGGGGAAGATCGTCGGGGGGGGGGGCTTTATAGGAGGGGGCGAGATGGGTAATGACCGGAGGTGACGGGGGCGTTACATGCGGCGAGGGTGGTTGGCATTACACGGGCTGGGGCAACGGTCGGAGACGTGGGCGACGTCGGAGGAAGCGGGGGAGCAGCTGCGGAGAGGAAGGAGGGGGGCAGGGTCACGTGCACACACGTGACCTGGGAGGAGGAGAGGTCACGCGTCGTGCACGTGACCAAGCTGGAGTGAGAAATTGGGGGTGCCACATCGCATGCCCATGGGCTGCCACGTGTCACCCCAAAAAAATGTCAACAATTTAAAGAGCAAGAAAAATAGAAAATAAATAGAAGGAGACCTTAGATAAAAAAATCCTTCACAAAAGTGTTCGTCTCGACGAGATCTACAACTTTCATGAAGGAACCAAGGGCAAAAGAGGTCAACTGTGCAAAGTGCTATTGTTGATGATTCTCCATATGTATAGAAAACCAGCTTTTGGGGTTTTGGAGTCCCAAAACCCAACTTTCACTTATGAGCTCTGAATTTTTTGAAATTGGTCTTGTTTTGAAGGTATTTGAAAATGAAGTACTTTAAAAGTGAGAGACCAAAAATCAAACATTGTATGAGGAAGATATGTGCTTTTTAGTCCGTCTGATGTGAAATTAGGTTTTGGGTTTATTTATTACTTATTTGAGTTAGTAATTTTTTATATTTTTATTTATTTTTGTTAATAATATCTACACAATGGAGGTGGTTTTAGGTCAATCGAAGCTGGGATGAATTAATTAAAATAGGGAAAGTTAGCTGCTTTTTAGGTCAATTTACACTTGGATTTTTGGTTCCTTATTTTATGCAATTATACATGATGAGATGCGAATATTATTTACACATGTATGAATGCTAATGATGCTATATTAATTATTAAATGCATATGGATTTTGGGGAACAAGCCTAATTGACCATTTTTAGCATGATGAATATGAGATTCATCAATTCACAATCACAGATGCAAATTCTGGCCCTTGCTAGATAACATTTCGTATGATCTCTCCGAAATTGTCTCTCACAACATAATTGCCTTCTTTTGAAAAAACAAAACAATTACCTTCGCTATACATTTCACTACCTTAAATTTTGGCAAAATTAGGAGGGATTTTATTGGAAAAATTTATTTCTTGAGCTTGTCGATATCGATACTTCCTCTGAATTTTGTCTGATATATTGCTTGTTATCAACGAAATTAAAGTGAAATGGATTCTTAGGGAGATTTCAATATTATGCCTTGGTGAAATTACTCTCAATTTTACCAATATCTTTATATAATTTTTAGGGATAGAGTTTTGTTATATGGATTCTCTTGTGAGTTCTCTTTCTGTAACTTGAATCTTGAGATCTAATTTCTCAATACGATCTCATGTAACACTAGCTTGCAGATTTTGCAATAATCGTATATCATATATACATGTTGTAGTATGAACATATCTTGATACACCTCTTACTTAAACCCAACAAGTAATGCATGCATGGGGGGCTCATTGGATCCTCCTCCCGAGCTCGCTGATTGGGTGAAAGGGGAGATTTGTTCCTCTTTAATGGAGGATGTGAACATGTAAGAAAATTATAACTATCTATATGACATGGGATCATTATTGTTGTTAGTACATGGACACTGCAAGGCAATATTTTTGGGCAACTATTGTGATAAACGTGTATACCCTAAGAATTTCTAGTTATTATATGTAACATTGGAAGCATTTACCACATACAAATATTTAACTGACTATTTTTATATATTTTATGAATTCTTTTATCATTAAACTTGATGTTCATTATAGCTATCTCCTTAATTGCACATTTTACTTTTAAGCCATAGTAATGTATCAACATACATTATATGATGTGATACAAGTTAAAACCACCTATTTATACATATTTTAGCAATTAACTATGTATTTCTACATTATTTGCTAATATAGTAACATGTAAACCTTATTTTTAGGGAAAAGTCAAGTTCTAGAGCAAGTCTATTACTATCTATTAAAGAGGGACGCTGGCACCGACAGCTATGAGTTTTTGACCATTATATTCCAAATTTGCCCTTAACATCCAATTCAACTTTCAGAGGTCTCCATCCATCATTCCATCTGTACCCCTCCAAATAGTTGAATTTACCCTTGCCATCCAATTCAACTTTTGAGGTCTCCATCGATCATTCCATTTTTACCCCTGTTACACCGCACATGTAACATGCTACATGCAAACCAAACCTAGAAATGGGGCTGCCGCACCATTCCTCCCATCTTTGACATCTGGAAGAAGCTCGTGTGGATTGCTGATGACGCCTTCGAAAGAAGCTTGCGTGGATTGTGGAGGACATCTTTGACGAGGGTATCACTGATGCCAAAGGGGAGGTAGTTGTTGGGGAGAGGGAGATCGTGACAGTGGAGGAGAGGGTTTCGGGGTTGGGCGGGCGGACGGCCTCGAGCATCAGCAGTTGCGCCCACTACTGCGGCAAGATACGACACTCCACCGCCACTGCAATGGTTGATGACTGGCAACTTTCGCATAAGCATGATCGATGATGACGAATCGGTCCTTTGCCACTCATCCCTCTCTGAAAGTTAATAGGAGGCCATCATCAACGAAGCCGGCGTCGGCATTTTATTGGATTTCGCCCATATGCATATTGATTTTAGGAATTTGTAAATTCCAAAATTTGTTGAAGTTGGACTTCTCTTTATGTAGGGTTATGGCAAGGCATATTTCTCAGCAATTTCAGCTCATACATGTACTGACGTACGTGGATCTATGATTATGAGTGCAAAATTACAAAAGATATTCATGCACATTGCCGATTTAGAGTTTATGTCTCATCTACCTCTTCTCTCACGCAGTGGAAAAGGTTGCTCTCGAGGTTTTCATGGTCAACATAAAATATTGCATAAGGAATTCGTCTTTCAGCTGACCTAATTATGCTCCGAAGTGCTACCATATTAAAGAGTGGAACATGTTATATGAAATAAAGTTAACCAAGTTTTCCTCTAAATTTTGTGTTGTTAATAAAATATTTATCTAGATCTCTTTTTGTTTCATGCGTAATTAATGTTACACCTTCACTATTAGGACTATCTTCTAATAGATTCTAATCGATATTCTATTACACCTCTCCTCACCTCAGCTCACGTTCACTGTTATGACTACAACAATCTTGATTTCATCGGAGGATCCGCAATCCCAATTGAGTAACTTTTTTTAGTTGGTAATGGTGTTATTAATGATTTGGTTAGATTTACACGTACATGCATATGATTAATTTAATTTCATGAGACGCTACAAGTTCAGCTCGCAGATGGATAATCTTATGCAATATTGTAACTTCGCATACTTCGATCATCCATCATCCCGTAATAAAAATCGAGTTAATTAATTATTAAATGTTATGATACCGGTCATGAATTTCATATTTGGATGCATTTTGAGTTTGTAGATATAGTTGAGTACATAGTTGGATAATTGGATAATCTTATCCGTCATTGCAACGTACTTTACTTCACTTTGCATTTCGTAGTACATATCGAAGTAATCATTAGTCGATATTGTGATAATCTTGATGGATTTTATTTTTGGATTTATTTTATATTTTCCAGATTTATTTGAGAATGCTAACATTATTAACTTGCAATTTTTGCAGCACCGTCGATTGGCTCCACTTTCTACAGTGATCCACAACCTTAATCAAGATACTTCATTAGTTGCTATTGTCATATTTTTGATGAGTTGTGTAGACTTAGATGTGCACGTACATGACTACATTTATGCAATAAGGCCATTTACTCACACAGATAGATAATCTTACGTGAATTTATAAATTAAAAGGCATCCTTGAGTTCAACGTTGCAACAAGATGAACATATGGTGACTTTCTTATTGGTTTGCTTAATATATAGTAATGGATAACGAATATTATTTGTTGCGAAATGTTCCTTATATTTGAAATTGACGGTAACTGCCATATATGTCGTTGTTTCATTACCAATGGCCCATATAGCAAAGCTTAATCATGGTTAGTTTTCAAAATTTTAATTACTCTTGATTTTTAGTTCAAAGTTTAAGCTAC
This sequence comes from Ottelia alismoides, assembly GCA_037367405.1. Taxonomy (NCBI): domain Eukaryota; kingdom Viridiplantae; phylum Streptophyta; class Magnoliopsida; order Alismatales; family Hydrocharitaceae; genus Ottelia; species Ottelia alismoides. The sequence continues at coordinate 393,108 of JAZKJV010004151.1, read as the reverse complement.
TTATTCGTAATTTCAATAATAAAAGCTTAAAATGTAGAAATATCAACAACAACAACAATACTTTTTGTAAATTTAATATCCCGTGCTTTTGCACAGGGTGCCTGCCCACTAGTTATACAAATAGCGAAGGCCATCAATTTTAATTGCAGTCGAAGGGCAAAAATGTCATGTTAGTGATAAAACCGCCTTCCCCTCATCCCATGCGAGGAGCGACTCTTTCCCACAAACCCTAGACTCCCTCTCTCGTCTCCCCCATCCCACAAACCCTAGAAATTGAGGAAAGATTTCTCATCCCAATCTCATCGTGGGCTCGATATCCTAGCGATCGCGTCAGCGCTCCCACCTCTCCGTCGCACCCTCCTTTATTGTATGTGGCGTGGTTTGCAGGTTGGTTTATAGAGCTTGAAAATGCGCGGAAGAAGCTACAGTTACAGCCCCTCACCTCCAAGGGGCTATGGTAGACGAGGTCGGAGCCCAAGTCCAAGAGGCCGATATGGAGGCCGTAGTCGAGATCTTCCCACTAGTCTCTTGGTGCGTAACCTCCGCCATGATTGCAGGTATTTTACTTTCAAGTTAACTTCTTAGTTACCTCCTTTTTATTTAGCCTGTCTATCACATTTTTCAGACCTTTGCAATTTCTCATTCTTTACAGATTTCCTTGTCACGTGTTACTGGATTTTTATGTTTTGATCCTCCTTGGAAACCATTATTCATTGCACTGATATTTGATTCTATCTTGTAGATGTTTTAGTATATGCGTGTGTTGTATTCTATATTTTGATTAGAATACTAACAATAAATTTGCTGTTCGAATCCAGGCCTGAGGATCTTCGTAGGCCATTTGGGCAATTCGGTCCTCTTAAGGATATTTATTTACCTCGTGATTATTATTCTGGGTGAGTGGTCTCTTTAATACGTATTCAGTGTCCAAGTGTAGTGTTTTTTTCATGGAAAATGTCCGATATTACATGCTTTACATGAATGTGATAATTGTTTTCCACACATGATTAATCTATTGAAACATTCTTTAGGGAGGCTTTTTTTTTTAATATTGTATTTTCAGCAATGTATATATCATAGAAACTAATGGGCTCATGTTATTTGAAATAGGGATCTTGCTTCATTCTTGCCAATTGCCAAAATTGTCATGCGCCATTGCATACTCTTTTTTGATGGTAACATTTTGCAAAATATGCTCACAGTGAGGATGAAGTTATATCGACATTTTTTTATGAGATTTGTCACCTTCAATTTTGTTGACTTTTTTTGCTAATTTGATGTGAGAAAAATACAATGGCCATGCTTAATCCTGTAGTAACAGTTGTTCAATTAGGTTAGTTTAGGTCTTCGTAATTATGCAGGTTTATTTAGTATAAATTTTCCGCTGAATGCTTTTGTATGGTAGCTGCTTGCATTGCTCATAGGCATATTTTTTACGATAATTTGATTTTTAAGTTCATATTTTATCATATTAATTGAGGCTCTTGAGATCCAACAGCAAAATTAAGGTTGAGAAGACAAGTCAAGTTTTAAGAGTTCTATTGAAGAGCATGTTAGTTTGAGTGAAGATGATGAGGTGGGGAGTTATATTTCAAGTTGTTCATTATGAAGATTTCAAGTCTTGAAGAATTTTGAAGTCATCTTATACTCTAAAGGTCAGCTGCAAAATGCTTGCCTTCCTGAATTGTATGAAGTGTTAGAAACACATCCGCCTTTGGCTTGCAGAGGCTTAGCAATTTGCTTATTAGTTTCTTTGTTTCAGGTATTATTTCCTTTTTTTCATAAAAATAAAGTTCTAATTTGTTTGGTTTATCTCGGATGATTGTTGTAGTGAGCCACGTGGATTTGGATTTGTCCAATATGTGGATCCATCTGATGCCGCTGAGGCCAAATATCAAATGGATGGGCAGATCCTTCTTGGTCGGGAGCTTACTGTTGTATTTGCTGAAGAAAACAGGAAGAAACCAGCTGAAATGAGGGCAAGAGATGGAGTGAGGTAAGTGCACTCTGAGAATTGCCCCCTTTTCTTTGTATGTATTTATTCCAATCTCATGTTTCTCATTAGGGAAATGTTGATAAGCCTGGTGTTGGAAGAATGGTGTATGGTAAAAAGAAATCCCAGTTTTAAGAGATCTTAAGTAAATGTGGGTTTTTATTCGCAATTCTGGTTTAGGGCCAATTAAAAGAAGGAAAAAGCTGTTATAGGTGGTTCCTCTTTTAAGTGATCTTAATCAAATGTGGGTTTTTATTTGCAATTCTGGTTTAGGGGTCAATTAAAAGAAAGAAAAAGCTTTATACATGGTCCCTTCAAGCGATATTACATTTGAAACAAAAAAAACAAAGTAATTATGTCTACGTGCTCTATACACTGAACAGAACAACCATGAGACTTCAATGCCCTTGCTTCCAGTATCCGTTTCTCTTGTTCCATATGTGCGGATCTTTATCTGCTTAATCAACGCCGTTTTGAGCTTTTGGAGACCTTTATCCATTGGTGAAAGCATCCACCAAGCTTGTTATCTACAGCCCTTGTCACAAATCTGTGTGCACATATGCAATATCGATATGCGCATCCCCCTTTGTAATTGGCAAGGTTTACGACAAACATAAACCAATCTATCTCATTGCAGATTGCATACCTGAACCTATGCATTATTCGGCATGTGACAATTATTCAAAATAAAGCCTCACACAAGTATTGCAATATAAAGGACAGAGTACATATCTCATTGGACATATTGCTCAAATGATATATGAACTTCCTAAGGATCCCACCAAGGATTTTTCTAATATGTAGGATCCAAGAAAAAGGAAAATTCTTCCTCCTATTGCAAAATGGCGAAGCCTTCTCCCGCAATAAGTAGGGTCAGCTACATGGATTCTTGCTCAAATCCATGTGGACAAATTCGACTATTTTTGCGCTGGATGTCGACTACCTAATGCAACCCCTATAAGGGGGGATTGGAACCCTGTTCTTTTGGGTGGTAGGCACACTGCACTAAGACCAGTCCATTTAAGTGGGTAGTAAAATCATTCTCCATTACATATTCTATAAGAAATTGTTTTAAGGTTTGATACCATGTTTTTAAGTGTCGGCATCGACATTGTTTCACCAAGTCAGAATGTGCGACAATATCTCAAAGTTGGATACACTTAAAGATGCCTATGATAGTGGTTCATAGGCCGGTTTCAAGGGTATTTCTCACTCTTTGGAGTTGGTCTATAAGGAGTTGTGTATCATTTCTTCCTGTCTTTCTTCTTGAAATCAATTTAAGATAGATCTAAATCATCTACTTTTAATATAAAAAGTTTCCAATTCAGTCTAAATGCATAAATATGTTTATATTTTGGGGTGTAGAGAAACTAGAAATATGATGTTGTGTACCTTTGTCACGTTGATGGTCATTATATCAATATGCATATTCTAAAATTACAAGTTACTTAATCTATTATATCTTTTCTGAAAGGAAAAAAGGGCATCTACCGTATAGATATATGCCCAAAACTTTACCATTATTTTGCTAAATTACAACTATATGCCTATATAAAGACAAACTATCACACGATCTATTTTTCTGCTAATGTCGTAGCATGCACAAATATATTTTCACCATAAAAACAATTCAGACGAAAGGGCACCCATTTCTAGCTAGCCATAAGGCTCGCACAACATCACACCTTGGTATTCTCCTCCTCTAGGCCCAGGACCCAATGGACTCCCAAAAACTTGTAACACAATCTGTCACAACCATTGTGTTGGCAGCGTCTCTAAAAGATCTGTGGAGCCTGCACATGTGAAGAAATAATTAACATCTTCAATGCCCTAAAAACTGCGACTGCATGTAGAAGTCACGCTTTGAAAGAAACATGTATGTTTGTTGTCTCGCGTCATCAACTACCCACGTCTTAAGAGCCATAGAAACACTTTAACTCTCGTAGATACCTTCTAATGCCATAGCCTCCTACAATAGCCGTACAACTGCTTGGATCAAAAAGCATCGATGTCACTTGTAGGCCCTCTTGATGGAGAACCTATTATCACATCGACCCGAACAATCATGTCCCTCTGAGGGGTCCTCTTGGTCCTTCAAAAACTCCAATAGATCCATAAGATCACGCATCCATTAAGGTTAGAACAAAATGTGGAAAAAATCATATCCCCAAGTATCAACCACTATAACATAAGGATTAATTGTTAGCACTATCGGATGTGAAAATCCCACGCCAAGTACACCACTTTTCGTCCAATTATCATGCTAGAATCGAAAGCCTCCCCTGTGCCTTTAGTCGATCGTAATTAACAACTTCCTATGATCACCGCAAACTCGCCTTTATGTGGCAACACATGATGAGATCTCCTTCCCTTAGTCATTCTTGACCATAATTAGGCCAGTCTTCGTTGGGACTACATGAATGAGGCTAACCCACTTACTATAAAAAATAGTGAAGATACATGAGCTCATCCACTTGCAAATATCTATTTACAAGTTACACCTTCCCTCAAGTCGGGATTCAAATGCCTATGCGGCTCCTGTGAAGTTCTCGCATCATCCACGAAAAAAATTTGACGTGTGCAATAAGTAGGGCTTATACTACGAAGGTCAACAATTGTCCAACCAATGACCCTAAAATTCTCCTTAAGTACATCAATAAGTCTCGCGTCATGCAAATCGTCTAAGTGTGTACTAATAACGTCATGAAGTGTCTGATTATCACCCAAGAAAACATACTTAAGGGTCATTTGGGTGAGGTTTAAGCTCACCTTCACCCAAATGACGTTGCGATCTAGAAATAAGTCCAAGAAGTCAAGTCTAGCAGAAATGGGATGTGCATAATATACATGTATCGGGGAAACAGTGGGTAGCGAGGAAGAGGTAGGGGATTGTGAGATGAAAGGAATTGCGATGCAAACTTGGAAAGCAAAAACTCGGGATAGTATCCATGGATGTTGTAAAAGCTAGCTTTGGCCAGTTGTTTTTACATGGGATGTTGTTGTACAAGAAGGTGGCTCGAGGTGTTGACAAGGGAGACAGGTAAACTCCCAAGTAGTTCAGAGAGCAATGACGTTGTGCATGGAGGCAACTTGGTTTGCATGACGGTGGAACGATTTCGAGGTCGTGGATTTGGGTGGTTGTGTTGTGTGAGGGCGCATGTTGAGGGCACACACGTCAAAGTGCATCAACGTTGTTATTGAGCCGTTCGGATGAGTGGCCAAAGTCATCTCTTCAGGTCTTATTCCAGGGACTTGTCATTGTGGCTTTTATCTTATTGTGGCATGGTGTGCCACTTCCATCTTGGTCTCATCTCATTGTGGGTCGTACTTGCTTCGATGTGGTGGTAGTTCATCTTCAAAGTGTTTCTCTGACCAATGATCAAAGTTGCGTGGAGAGGAATTCATGTGATAAGGTGTATTCAGTGAGCTTCGAGGGGTTGTCGTCGGAAAAAGGGGACAAAGGTCTTGGTATCGAGTTGTGTATCGATGCTGGTAAGCAGAACTAGTCGGGGCGACTGGTGGAAGGCGGAGGGTTGCGGGAAGTGGAGGTGTCGGAGGTTAGCGACGTGATGTGTGGAGGTGAACGATTACCTTTCGCCATGGCAAGGGAGATATTGAGCCTACTATGGTTGAGGTGTAACCCCAACTTATGTTACAGACAGACTCAGGCCTCTAAGTCTTGTTTTGGGTCGTCCGAGATGGATCCTTATCCATCAAACTCAGATCCCTTTTCCCTTCGTCCGTGGAACGCAAATGGTGGAGGTGGGGGCTGAAGGGCCACGTTGGGGAGAGGTGTTGGAGGTGTGGTCGGTACCTAAGTAGGGGTTTCTTCTCTGAATTTTGGCGAGCTGTCTAGGAGGCTGGTGGCTGCTATTGGTTTCATTGCGCTGAGGACTTCCAAATCTATTTCCTAAATGAATATTTTGACATGGAATGTGAGGAGGTTGTGCATTCCAGAAAAAAGGGAGGTGGTGTCTGGTTTGCTCAGGGGTTGGAAAGTTGATATCGTTCTCTTCCAAGAAACAAAGCTGGAGCGCTATGACTATGAGTGCTGGTGAAGTGTGGGGTGTCCATATTCCCTAATTTGTTAGCAGGCGATTCGATTGGAGGGGGGTGGTATCTTGATTGGTTGGAACGAAGAGTTATTCGAATGTGTGGACTCCATCATCCTCTAAAGATTGGTGGTGTCTGGTTTGCTCAGGGGTTGGAAAGTTGATATCGTTCTCTTCCAAGAAACAAAGCTGGAGCGCTATGACTATGAGTGCTGGTGAAGTGTGGGGTGTCCATATTCCCTAATTTGTTAGCAGGCGATTCGATTGGAGGGGGGTGGTATCTTGATTGGTTGGAACGAAGAGTTATTCGAATGTGTGGACTCCATCATCCACTAAAGATTGGTATCAACCCTGCTCAGTATGGATAGTAGACGGATTTTGTTTTGTGGTCTCTTTTGTGTACAACACGCCGACACTTGTGGAAGGCAGAGCGTTTAGTTGAAGTTGAGGATGGTGTGGCTTCAGTTCTTTTACATGCCGTGGATGGGGGGGGGTTCAACTGTACCCTACTAACGTTTGATAGGACTAGGGAGGAAAATTTTGCAAGCACAGATGGTGGAGTTCATGAGGGAGTTCACAAAACTGGAAGTTTGGAAGGCAATCTCAACCCTGAATGAAGACGGCTCACCAGGTCCAGAATCTCCAGATGGTTTTCCTGTTTTCTTCGAGGTTTGGCCAACAATGAAAGAGGATGTCAAGCATGATTCAGGAATTCTGAATTTGACTTGTCAACAAAGCATTGCTTGTTTATTACCCAAAGGGGATGCAACAGATTCTGTTGGTGACTGCGCACCCATTATGTTCATGGATTTTATCTGATAAATGCAAAGCTATTTGCAAATGATTGAAGTGGGTACTTGCTTCCATCATCAGCCCCTAGTTAGACAACATTTGTTCCTGGTAGACACATGGTTGACTCCTTCGTCTTAGCTACGGAAGTTTTGGCGGATTGGAGGAAGATGGTACATGGTTTCCTTTGGAAGGAGGACTTCATCAAAGCTTATGATAATGTGGATTGGAACTTCCTGTGGTCGGAGTTTAAGAGGAGGGAATTTCTGAAGTTGTGGATTAGGTGAATGAAAAGATGTATCACAACTTCTTCCTTCTTTGTGGTGGTAAATGTCAAGCCGTGTGATTGTGAGAGCTTCTTCCAACCACAACGGGGTGCAACACATGGTTGTCTTTGCACTACTGTTGTTTGTGTTGCTGCAGATTCAATGGATGTTATTTCCCATGGGGTGGTTCAAAATGATTCTTTTGTGGTTTCACTAAAGGAGTCATCTCCATCCCTTTTTTTGCAATATGCGGACAATGCCCTTTTTCGTTGAAGACGGCCATCATCAGCGGAGGTTGATGGCATCATTGCTGGACATGTTAGTGGCTTCACTCTATGACATTGAATACATTTAAATCCTATTTCGTACCATTTAGTCTTGACCCTGCTGAGGCCCAGATATGCACGGATCTGTTACACATGCCCCAATAGGCACTTTCGGTCCAATATTAGGGTATGCCATGGATTTTGGTAGAATCATATCATTTGCGAAAAATTCACGGTCCACCTGCTAAATAATAAAAATATATTATAATGAGGAACATATATATATATTGAATCATATCATTTGCGAACAATTCACGGTCTGCCTGAACATCTAGTGGTCCTATTATCTACCAAGTACTCATGGAGTATGATGTGATAAATAAGTGTTATTTTGGTTTGTTAGTATCATAATTTTTCCTATTTTCATTCCTTATCGAAGGTTAAGAATTTTATATAATATCACTCTATATTTTTTTTTTGCATGTAATGATCTTCACTGAAGTAAGAAAAGGCTTGGTTGTTGTACCACTCTTAAATTTTTGGATTTTTACACTTGTGCCCTTCCAAGATTTTGCAATTAAAGTTATGCTCCTGTCTTTTTGCCAATATCCCTTGTGCTTGGCCTTTTTGTATTGCAGTTTGTTTGATAGTCCATTAGATAAGCCAAATTGTGGTTTACATGAGCCAAACTTTGGTTTAGAATTTTTTTGTTGCAATTATGCCCCTTCCTTTTTATGCCAATTACATATGCTTGTGCCTCTGAGCATATGATGCTCGAGCTTCCCCAACCTTCTCCACACCGCCTCAAGCGTCCCCTAGTCCCCTCCACGTTGCCTCGAGCTCATCGTAGCCCTTTTTGCGTTGCCCCGAGCTCCCCGCTTCCCTCTTTGTGCACGTTGGCCCCCTTTTGTGCCACTCAAGCTCCCTTCTGCCCTCTACCTACTCAGCCCCACCTCCCCCCAACACATACACGTCACCACGTCCCTTCTCTGCTTCGAGATTAAATGCAGAGGTAAGGGCTTCTTCTCATGTTGGAGCCCTAGCGGGGCATCGACAAGAGGTGCACAGAGGAGGCGTCTCTGTTTGCTAGCGAAGTGGGTCGGCAACATCACACAAAGGGGAGATTGACGAGTAGGAAACTACTTGTAGAGGACCAAGTATTCGGGGTCGGGTAGAATCAGTGGGTACGAAGGAGATTATTTTTGGCATAGCGATGGTTCGACTGAGGTGGTTGAACGCAAGGAGTATCACTGGAGAGGAGCAATGATGGTGATGCAACGACCTAGAGCTTGACCAAGCACTGCGGTGGCAGTGGCCGATAGACATTGCTATGGAGTGCGGTGTTGACGGGTGTGGCCGAAGTTGACGACAACAAATTCAAAGGGCTGATGTTTCCCCTTTGTGTCCACACATTTTCTTTATGGCTACGGAGCTGATTACAATGATGAGGGTGGTTGATGAGTTTAGGGCGACTACCATGTGCCTAGAAGAGGGGGGAGTAATGAAGGAAAAGTAAGAAGAAAGAAGGACATAAGAAGAATGGATAATTAATTGTACCCTCTTTTTTATTCCAATAATGTCCGTTTGAGAGGGGAATGGCCAGCTACTAACCCGAAGAGCACAACTGTTAATCATCCAAAAAGCTAGGAGCACATGATGTTGTAAAAAATGTAGGTGTATACTTGTAATTGCAGAATCTAGAAGGAGCCCACGTGCAAAATCCCTATGTTTTTGCTGTCAGTGTTGGCAAAAAGGCAACGGACATATTATGGTCCAATCATAAGGAACACCGCTTCGTTTAACAATTGCCTTCTTGGTATTTACTATAACTTGTGGAGTATTTTGTTTTCAATTGGTTTATTTTTCATCAGAACTGAACAATGTAAGGACCTTACCAAAATCGATATAAAATGGCAAGGATTTTATATAGATAACATTCTTGTTTCTTTTTAATATTTAGAGTAATTACATGAAGGTCCCCAAACTTTCCGTGCAGTATCAATGTGATCCCTAAACTTACAAATGTAACGGTTTGTGTTACACATTATTTTAAATGTAACAATGTGGTCTCACCGGCTCAAATGATGTTGAATGAACTGTACTGAGGAGGAACACATTGTTGGAAAAAAATGCTGGCCTTCTCCCACTATAAGTAGGGTTGGCTATATATGGATTCTTGTTCAAATCCATGTTGAAAGATTAGACTATTTTTTACATTGGTTGTCGACTACCTAACACAATCCTCACAAGGGGAGATTTGAACTCTGGTCTTTTGGGTGGTAGACACACTGCACTCCAACCAGACTATATAAGTGGGTACAAAATAATCAGATGAAATCATTGCACTTGTAAGTTTGAGGATGACCTTGATATCAGATGGAAAGTTTGGGAATAAATTACTCTAATTTGTATTTGGCTCATGAACATATTGCTAGAAGAATTCATACAACAATTTGGAGACTAAAGGAGAATTTCCTTTTGGTTATCCTTGAAAGAATCTCCTTTGTTAAAATTTAATTTTAAATTTAATGAACTTAGAAATATATGTAAATGGTAAAGAAAAAATATTGAGATTAAATGAACTTAGAAATATACGCTGGGAAGACTGGATATTTTGACATCAACATTAGTTTACATCAAGGTTCTGCTTTGAGTCTATTTCTTTTTAGGGATTTTATCACTTGTGCCCCTCCGAGATATCGCAATTTCAGTTATGCCCCTATCTTTTTGGTAATATCAGTTGTGCCCCTCAAAACTTGCTAATTTATCACTTGTGCCCCTCGGGTTAGTGACCGTCCATCCACAGTGCAAACGGCCGTTAACTTTGAGGACATAGGCGGAATTACTTTAAAAAAAAGGTTAGGAGGTCATTTTAACCTTCTTCCTCATCCTCTTCTTCTTCCTCCTCTTGCCCATCCTCTTCCTCCTTCTCCTCCTCCTCCTCCCCATGGCCTCAAATTTCAGCGAAATTCGGTCGAATTTCTGTCGAATATCGATATCCAGTCGAAATCGAAATTCGACCGAAATAACCGAAATGACCGAATATGGGGGTCCTAGTACAAAAAATGACCGAAATGACCGAAATTTCAGTCGAAATTCCACCGAAATTCCATCGAAATTCTGTTTTGGTCGATACCGAAATGGTGACCGAAACCGACATTTAAGGCCTTGCTCCTCCCTCTCCGCCCCCGCCCCTGCCACATGCCGCCCAGCTCCGCCCCGAGCTCCCCTCCCCTCCCCGGCGCCGCCCCTCCGCCCCAGCCTCGAGGCAGCCCCGACCTCCCCCATCCCCTACGGCCCCTCCGCCCTCGTCTCCCCTCCCCGGCGCCGACCTCCTCCCCGGCGCTGCTCCCTCCGCCCCGACCTCCTCCCCCCACCCATGCACATCCCCCTCCTCCCTCAGCTCGTCCCCCACCCCTGGGCCTCCCCCTTCCCCGCGCCGCCCCGAGCACCCAACCCCCCGCCCCTGTCCCGCAAGCCCCGCCCCCCGCCCCCTGGGCCTCCCCTTGCCCCGCGCCGCCCCGAGCACCCAACCCCCCCGCCCCTGTCCCGTAAGCCCCGCCGCACGCCCCTTGAGCCTCCCCCTGTCCCGCGGCGCCCCGCCGCACGCCCCTTGAGCCTCCCCCTGTCCCGCGCCGCCCCGAGCACCCAAACCCCCCGACCCCTGCCCCTGTCCCGCAACCCCCGATCCCGCCTCTGTCCAGCACCCAAACCTCTTTGGTGGCAGCATGGCGTCCTTCACAGCCCTCCTCCCCTCCACCTCTCCCCTCCACACCCTCCGTAGCTCCACCAGACCCACCACCCGCACCCTCGCCCTCCCCCAGGTTGCCCCTAAACTCGTCGCCCATAGCCCGCCGTCCCAGGTCAGCCCCCAGGGCTTTCAGCATTTAGATAAATTTTCGATTAATTGATTCATGAAAAGTCACCAAAAAATTCAATAAAATTCACCATTTGATCCGTAATGAGTGATATATCCGTGAAAATGCAAAAATTTCAAAGATTCGATGGATGCATGAAGGTGCAAATAAGAGAGAGAAATTATGAAGAGAGGAAGAAGAACAAATGGAGGAGGAAGAAGATGAAGAAGATGTGTGGACAATAATACCCCTCTTAACTGCACCAAGGTTTGAAAAAATCATGGTTAAGTCAACTCATTGACGGTCAATCTGACGGAAGGGCACAAGTGATGACGGAGCAAGTTTTGAAGGGCACAACTGATATTACCAAAAAGATATGGGCATAACTGATATTGCAATATCTCGGAGGGGCACAAGTGATAAAATCCCTTCTTTTTACTTTGATTATGGACGAGTTGAAGTCACATTCAGGATGAGTTACCTTGGTGTATGTTATTTGCTGATGATATTGTGTTAATTGACGAGACTAGAGATGGAGTAAATGAGAAGCTTGAGGTCTGGAGACATGAGTTGGAGACTAAAGGGTCTCGTATAAGTAGGGCTAAGACAGAATATATGAAGTGCACCTTTGATGGAAGCAATGTGAAGGAATCGAGGTGAAGATTGGTGACGATAACATTCAGAAGAGAGATTCCTTTAGATATATGGGATCTATTCTGCAACATGATGGGGAAATTGATGGAGATGTCACTAATAGAATAAGTGCCGGCTGGCTAAAGTGGAGAGGAGCCTCTGCTGTTCTCTGTGATAAGAAATTTCCTTTAAAAATTAAAGGAAAGTTTTACAAACCAGCTGTGAGACCTGCTATGCTTTATGGATCCGAATGTTGGCCTGTGAACCATAAACATGTGCAAAGAATGAATGTAGCAGAAATGAAAATGTTAAGGTGGATGTGTGGACACACACGTAAAGATCGGATTCGGAATGATGTAATCAGAAAGAAAGTTGGTGTAGCTCCGATCGAGGATAAGATGCGAGAAAATCGCTTAAGATGGTTTGGACATTTGCAAAGAAGATCAGCTGATGCACCAGTTAGGAGATGCGAGTGTTGGGATGTTGAGCCGGCTAAGAGAGGGTGAGGACGGCCCAAGAAGTGTTGGAAAGAGACCATACGAAGGGATCTTAGTTTTGTGGATATAAGCCCGGGATTGACTCAATATAGATCTGAATGGAGGCGAAGAATCCATGTAGCCGACCCTACTTAATTGTGGGAAAAGGCTTTGTTGTTGTTGTTGGCCGTAACTTATTTTCTTGATGTTTGGCAACGTAGTAGCTTTTTATGGAATCTTGACATGAACTGGACGGGAAATTATGGCATACTTGATGGCAAGGCATATATCTTATTTTTGGTAAAATAATGGCCCCTCTATGAATTAGTTGCATTTTGAATCGGAGCAACAAACTTTTGAAGTGTCCTCAAGATAATAGGATTCCCTTTATTACGCCATCTATTTTTTTTTTTGAAAATTGCATAAAGTATGGTTTTTGCCTTAACCGCTTAGAATGTTTTTTTATGTATTTTGTACATGGAGTACTGAAATTTCCGTTCATTGTTGTATCTATATATATCCATTCACACACTTCTTGGGCCTGACTCCCAGAAGAATTTTCTCTACCGTTAGGTTATGCATGGAAGGATATGAATTAGACGATACACTTTTAGGCATTTATTAAGTTTCCCTTAAATTTATCAATTGGAAGTGTTCTCTTTTAGTATTTGAATTTTCTTATTCTTGTGGTAAGAGACAGGCTTTTGAATTTTCTTACCATGGTATTATTGCAGTAGCAGATCTTATCAACATAGCAGAACATCATCCAGGTATTCTCGATCCCCTCATTATTCTCGATCGCATTCACGCTCTCCTCGATATGCAAGATCTCGATCACGTAGTCGCAGTTACTACTCTCCTCCCCGACGCCGACACCACTCGAGGTACCTGATTTTTATGGGAGCATTTTTTTAATACGTTGGTGCAATTTGTCATACTAATATCTTTGGACAGGTCTGTATCACCACATGGAAGGAGGCAGAAGCGGGAACACAGTTATTCTCGCTCACCCTCACGTAACTCTGGATCGAGGAGTCTCAGCCCTGCTGAAAGAAGAAGTCCTGGGAGATCACGATCACCATCTGCAAGCTGAGTAACATATTCCCAGCAGCTTTTCCATAGAGCTGCAATTCTTGAAAGCTGTTGTTTTTCTAGGATCTGTAGTAGTAAGGTTTTTGTTTGTAAACTCACTGATCACTTGACATGATTTTTCTGATCGAATGCTGTGGAGAAGTTTTTGGTGGATTTTGATAAAATCTCGATGGTTGAACAGAATTCGTGAAAGAACTGCCTGGTGCGTGTTCTAGCGGACAATGTTGTTTTTTTATCGGAGGATGAGGGCTCTAGACTGCTAAATCACTTTAATAGTTTTGAAAAATACACTCAATATCTATAATTGAAATTTACAATCTGGCATGGCATATTTGACTTGCTCATTTGCAGGAGGTAATTAGATAACTCAGGAAGTTTTTTCAAAGTTTTGTATTATAGCATGTTTTGGTTTGAATAATCTGCACAAGATCATTATATAAAGTGGGTGAGCCTGTAACAAATACCTTTGCTATATAATAATGTCCGACTTTAATAGTCCATTAAAATTCGTATAAAAGACCAGTATGATCGAAAGTTACGGATGATGTGTATTGTTGGATCTTGTGATACAGTTGCCTGCTTGCTGGTTGATGTTTTCCCATTGAACATATGAGTTATGTAGTGAGCTCGTACAGGCAAAATCTTTTCTTGTTTTGTGCTCGTTGCCATGCTAGCTTCTAGCACCTCAATAGCTATATGCTTGTTGAGTTTATGATCAAAAAGTATTCCTAAGAGGAGTTTGTATCTTATTTGTGGAGGGGCATACCAATACAAGGTGACCAAAGTGTATAGAGGGGAGATCGTCACCGCAACTTCCTTTTCTCATTTTGTCATCAGTGCATTTCTGCAACTTCCTTTTCTCATTTTGTCATCAGTGCATTTCTACCCTTCGGGCTTATTTGGTAGGAGAATGGGGAAAGTCATTGTTCACCTCTTCCCTTATCCCTCCTTATCTACTCCCTTATACTACTTTCATTATTCTCTCTTTCCTTGTTCTTCCTTATTCACTTTCTTATATGATCTAGTTCTTTAAATCATTAGTTACATGATATCAAAAGTGGTCAAGGCATGTATCTCTAATCATGCAAAAGGACCTGATAATTTATGCAAACTCAAATATATTTTATCTCTGATATATAATTTGCAATAACATGTCTCGCTTAAAGGTTGACCGGTGGCTTACATGTCCAACATATCTATCCACCAATTTGTCTAATTACACATTATTTTTATTTGATTTTTGTCCATTTATCTTCCTTTCAAGACCTTGATCTTGCTACAATTTTGTTCCCTTGAAGTAGAGATCTAGTTATGGAGTAACTTAAGATCTCTATAAATGTATTATTCAACTCTTATGCGACATTGAGGAAAATATAGAGGACATTATCAAATAATTTTCTCTTGATATGCATAACATTCAAATTATATCGAGTTGCATATGTAACTGTTACTAGGCCATTCCATGAACCACAAAAATAAGAGATTATATCATCCGAGGTACAAGGACCTATAAGAGAAGATGTTTTCTATCGTATATTTGATACCATGCGAGTTTGCTTGAGTAGGCTTGTTTATGAGACATGTACTTCCCCAGCCATCAAGATACCTTTCTCTTCTTCTTCCATGCGACCACAACGATCCTTGAAAGATCTTCTCCGAGCTTCTCATTGAGAATATCGTCGCATGATGTCCCTTATCTAATGTGCACATGATGCATGGGCACTAGAGCTTCTCTTTTGAGATCCTTCTCATGCCAAGAATGTAGATGGAGGGGCGGAGCACGGACCAACCAAAAGGAGAGGGAAATAGGAGATGGGTGGTATACACTAGGGTCTTTTATAATCCCGTGGTGGCCATACATCCTTTCTTATATAGATATGGTGGGTGCCACCAATGCGATTAAGTCCAATCCTGACACTTAATTCAAGTTGATTCGAATCAATTTCATAAATTAAATCTTAATTAATATGAATAAAATTCATTAAACAATTGCATGGATCAAATTCGCTTGAACCGATCTTCTGCATATGTAAATCAAATTCACACACCCAACCCAAGAGTCGATGATACATGAATATTTCTATTCTACTATCCCAACTCAAATTTCTTGGATAGTGTTGTATTGGATATCAGTATCAATGATCCATGTAAAACCAATTGATGTGTCATGATCCATCGATACTTGGATATCTTGATATATGGGATGTTATACTCATGGATTATGCTATTTGAGGCTGAGAAATCCAATCATATTAGCGATCCTTCTTTGTGCAACAAACACGTATACATGAAGATAATAATAAGGTGATTGCATAAACAATATAAATGATTTAAGATTAGATCGAATATGATATTAGGGATAATGATCACTAATGCAATCCAACTATTGAGCCAGATATTAAAGCATATTATTAGTTAATTCAAATAATTTTGTAACAACCCCGCCTCATGCCAATCCAGATCTAGAAGCTCTTATGGAAAGAGTTAATATCCATAATTCATTTTACTTAGTTGAGACGAGCCTTCCAATGCTGAATATCACATGCCCATTCATAATCAATCACACTATGATTGATATTTATATAGGACATGAAATAACCATATATAATTTAGCATTATCTATCAAACAAGATAATCGGTAAATGGCAAGAGTATCTAGTGGAAGCATTTAACCATAAAGCTATACATCGCCATGAAATTAGCTATAAAATAGACGAACATAAAAAATATGTATGCAATAGAAGTAGAAAAACCAGTTATACTTAATCCGTTTCCTTATTCTCAAGTTATTAATCATACTTTGGTCGTCAAGTATGAGAGAAAAATGTCTAACTAGATTCCTATTGCAACATTTGTGAAAGATACTCTCAAACTCCTTTACTACATGTCCTTTGAACATAATTTCATACCTAGACTACATCGTATTATTCCAAGGTATCGCTTCTCACTTCAATGCTACACATGGTAACTAAATAAGTAACCCCTGTTGCATGGAGACAACACACATGTGACGTACCTATATGTAATATTAGGCCCTTGTAGTACGAACTAATCTCCCTCTACTCCCTCTAAGTTCTAGCTGAGACAACACTCAATTTACCGAAGCCCTACATGTTCATGACTCCTTTGTGTTGTATATTTATATCAGTCCAATGCTTAAGTGAAATGTCCTGACTTAATTTGCGATGCCATTAGATGATCTCCATTAGTTCCTTCTTTTAAAATTATAGCTAAAGATTAGCCCATAACTTGAAGAATGCATTGGTATCCTTATACATCAAAGTTCCCACCTCTACATCTCGTACTGTATTTGAGTGACTGAATTTAAGTTGAAACTATATAACCGAGCACAAAATAAAGTTACACAATGATTTAGGCATATTGGAAGATTACAAAGAAATTCCAAGGCTTCCACAAAGTATCCTAATCATATTAGACTACTTCAAGGTTCTTTTTTTTAACTATCAGAATTCATCCATTTAAAAATGTACAGGGATGCCGGTAAAGTCGGGATAATATGTGAAATCAAAAGTCCAAGGAAACCTAGTATTGAAATAAATAAAACTAATAAGAGTCGACCGAGGCTCCCTACTATTTACCCGTACATTATAACATATATAAATAAAGAGGCTGGATTTTTTTGCCATTAATTTATTAAGGATTCATTTAACAAATGTTGAAGGTGGAGGGGTAATTTCCAAATTCTCCCATTAGGAGAGCGTCCCACACATGCTTGGAGCATGAGATTCATACAAGATCGTACAAGATCGTACGCCGATCCAAAGCGGATCCCAACCAAACTAAGGACCCGTTCGGTAGGAGAATAAGTATGAATAAAGATGGAGAATAAGGGGAATAAGGGTCTATTCTCCGTTCGACTGGAGGATAGGAATAAGGAGAATAAGGTGAAAGAAAGGTAGGTAAGGTGAGATAAAGATATGAATAAGAGTGAAATAAGATGGAATAATGGGGAATAGTCGTACCACTGGGAACCGTATCGGGAGAAGAATTGGCCCCTTATTCCAGGGCCTATTCTCCAACCAAATAGGGCCTAAGGTTGTTTAAGGGCGCGTTTGGTTGCCAGGTTACTCCAGAATAAACTGGAGGAGGATGGTAACTCGTTTTTGTGTTTTGGTGTCTGGATAGAGGGTTTTGTGTTGAGTGGGTTTGTTGTGATGTAATTGTATTGGAGTTCGGAAAACTGAGTAGTTATTGTGATGTGATTGTATTAAAGTTTAGAAAAGTGAGTAGAAGTTGAGTAATTTATATTTTTTAGATGATATGATTATATAAAATATTATTTTTTGATGGAATAGATGAACGAGAAATGATTTGTATAATGTATTAAAACATAGAGGAAGAGTGGACCCCACAAGTGAGAGAAGGGGTGTGTTTTGAGAAGTAAAGTAAACCCTCCAAAAGGAGGGTTAACCCTCAATCCAAACATGGCCTAAGAGTCTCCCAGTCACGTTTGCCCGAACATGGGTCGGATCCCCTACTCCGTGCCCGAGACCAACTGGCCCATCAATTGGCCCATGCACTGCATCTAGGGATGCAAACGGTTATGGATATATCCATATCCGATCCGTCATCGTATCCGTTTTATACAGATTTTGACATCTGTATCCGTATCCGTTTTAAAATGGATACGGATATGGATATCGTTTTGATATCCGTAAACATCCATATCCGTATCCGTATATCCGTTTTTCGCATGTAAATATAGTCATAAATTTATTTATAACCATATATAACATAATTTTATACCTTCTTTTACTATATTTGTATAATTTTTATGATACAAACACATTTAACAAATTTATATCATGTGTTTTCTATCCAACTCGTATATATTTAAGTTGTTTCTTTAGAGTATATCTAACATTATTCGTATACGATTAATATCCGTTTTACATCAGTATCCGTTTTTGAAGGATATGGTAAGATAGTTTTAATATTTGTCAATATCCGTATCCGCATCCGTATTCATATTCAAAAACGGATAATGATACAGTAATACCTATATCTGTATCCATATCCAATCGTTTGCATCCCTAATTGCATCCTGTTTTGGGAGCCTTAACACACGTCCAAACACTTGGAGGATCCTCAGTGGACCTGCACATCTTTTTTTGAGCAAGTTGCAGCAAAATATATCATCATCAAATAAAGGAGGAGGGTGAGTCTAGCCCACACTCGACCCAACAAAAAAAGGTGATGGAGGCAAGAGTTCAGCCTCACATCACTGCAGCCTGAAAAAACCAACGATGGCAATGCTCAACCAAATATAGATTAGTAGGGGAAAGATCTCGAGCTCAACAAATTTGAGCCCACAAGCAAAAATAAAAATACAAAAAAGAACAAAGCAGACATTTCATTGAAGCTCCCAAAAAAACATCATCGAAGCTAGGCTTTGTTCTCAGTTCTTGCTTCCTCTCTGCCTCATATCCATCGAGTGTGTTGGAGGACAATCCTATACAAAAAATCAATAGAATATGAAAATGACTCATAAACTTGAGATATCATTCTTAGAATTGTAAGAGAAGATCCTTCAAAATATGGTGAACCTCTATAGGGTTCATAGTCCAGCGCTCTTTCCATAGTTGCCATAGAGCAACTAGGGTGAGATTTGCCCAACTCGGAGATGGGAACACACTTGTAAGTGCACTGTAATTATGAGTAGAAGGATACAATTTATCTGTGCTAAAGCAACCCCTTATTGGAGGTAGTCCAGATCCATGTACCCTTCTTGGTGAATCCAAGCAAGGATCCATAACCAAGGAAGGTTGTCCCTAGCTGGATCCCCTAAATACACAATTAGGACTAGTGGACCCACACGCCTTCTTAGTGGGATGTTCTAATGAATCTCCATTCCATAACCTCTATTATTTTATTTTGGCCTTAAATCCCTATCTAAATGCATGTATATATCATTAATTTGTAAATATAAACACTCTATAAATTGCTTAAAATACTGTACAAAATACTGTAAAAATAATGTATTAAATTCCAAAATAAAAGAATAAAGGAAGAAAATAAAAAGAATGAAGTGTAAAGGACACCGAGTGACCCCAGACCCCAAGACTCATTCATCATTATGGCTTAGTCGACAAGGAATAAAGTAGAGGGAGATAGGGTAAAGAGATTGTATACAAAACACAACCTAAAAACCCTAATTGTATAGCACAATACTTGCATTTTGGGACCTATTTATTTTATTATCTTTATACCTCAAATCAATAAATCCTCATACAAAACTTGTACATAAAGATATAAAGAAAAATATATAATTTATTTCATTCAAAGAGAATGCACAGTGTCTCTGGAATAAACAAAATAAAAAGCCGCAAAGAAAACTTTGCAGACCTATATCTTCTCCGTACTGATTCAAAACTGACCAAACTCATCTCTATCATTCATAAAATTAAATAAGTTATTTAATGAAGTTTATTTAATAAGGTGATTTCATTCAATTTGGAGTTAAGATGTAAAAGTTAGATTTTGAACCCCCATTGTGCTAAATACCTATATATTACATTCAATTTTATTCTTTATGTTTTCACTTTCTCTTATTTTTATAATTTTATAAATATCACTTAAAAAACATGTACATAATTGGGATAAAATAAAATAAAAAAACTAAAAAAATGAATCATATACTTCAACACATAGATAAAGTATACCTACATATACTTATAAGATACATGTACATAATTAATTAAGTATACAAATAAATTCAGAAAAATACAATAATATATCTAAATATGCATTTAAATAAATTAAAAATATATAAAATATATGCATATAATAATAAAATACATAATACAAAGTAAAAATAAAATACATAATACACCTATATTTATACATGTAAATATTAACCTATAATAAATGACATTATACAAATAAATAAAATATGCAATAAATACTACATAAAACTACAAACATTTTCTATATTTTAGCAAAAAAATTAATTAATCCATATGTTATTTTTTATTGATTTTATAGGTATTTTTACCTCAGATTTTCAGGTTGGTCCAAGTGGACCAACCAGAGCTAACCTTGGTTGACCTAGGTCAACTAGCCCCTCTATCATTCTCGAGCTCTAGACTTGTCAGAACCAGAGATTTATCCCTTTTTTCCGCTCGATCTCATCATTCTCTAGCATGACGTGCTAAGCAAATTGTGGAGATGTGATCTCCTAAAGTCATACCGACGCTAAGATCATTGTGATCCTCTTCGATTCGTGCAGAATCAAAGCTGCACGACCCTCCTCTTGTATGTCTATAAATAAGATACCCATGCCTTCATTTTATTCTTGATCCCTTTTTCTCGTGTCTTAGCCCCTCAGGAAACCACAATTGACATCTACCTCGTGATAGGAGGTAGAATCGAGTTCTTGTAGCGAGGAGGCATGGAGGAGGAAGATCCACCCCATCATCGGAGGCAACTCCAGAAGGTTCAGCTTCCTTGGTCCTCCGGCCAAGTCAAGGCATTTCCCTCCGTTTCTAGGTAATATCTTAGGTATATTTTGATTCTAGCCTTTAATTTCCTTTCTAGCTATTAAATTAGGTGTAATTTTAAATCTTCCTTTGACCTGGAGCTTGAGATCCAGGACAAATCACTCATCCTTGACTGTTCTTCCATCCCGATCTTCATCCCCAATCACTCCCCTACACCTTCTCCATGATTTCCCCCACCTGATCAATCCAAATCCATCGTAGATCTGGCAATTGAGTTTCATTATGTCGCCCCTCACTTGCATATAAAAAGACAAAAATATATATTTTATAATTTTTGACTTTGTATAGCTATATTTGTAAATAGAAGACCCTATATAGCATATATATACATATATAGTTATATATACTTAATATTATAATTATTATAGATAATTCAAATATATTTTAGAACCCTTAAAAAAAATAAAATTGTTGTTCTTGCTTGTATTTCCAGATTATATATCTATTTATTACATATATTATATATTACTCTTATCATACTTATTATTATATATATTGATATATACTTATTATATATTATAAATACAAAAAGAAATTAAAAAATCAGAAAAATTTAAAAAGAAATAAAAATTATAAAATTAAAAAAAATATAAAATAAAAAATCCATAAAAATTAATTATCAACACAAATCCACAAAACACTAAGTACAATATAGATATATACAACTATACACATATATTTGTAGGGTTTATACTAAATTTTAATTCCACATCGTTGTGCTCATTTCCTGATCTATATTGTTGGTTAATTGTTGTACTGGACAGAGGTCTCGTGAGCGATCACTTCGATGACCGTCAATACACCTTGTAGATTGACATGACCCTCGCCAGATCTCTTTCACCAAATGGCACCATTGCCAGGGAGCAACAGATTGTGTAGTATTTTGTTGTATATATTATGTACATTATCTGTCTCTTTATTCCTCTTCTATATTTGATAATTGATTATCTGTTTCTAACCATTATCTTGGTTGACTTTATTACAAGGGACCGTGTGGCGACGACAAATTCCTAGGAGGTTGACGCACTCGAGCCACAATGATATTGACCTTTTCATCATATGTCAATAGGAGAGAACAGAAGAGAGACATGGAGAGAAGTAAAGAGCAGACTCTTTAGCATATTTTCTTATTCTGAGAGAGAGTGTTTTATTTTTGTATTTTAATTTGTAATAACTCATGATACTTGGACACTACTACTTCACGAGGTCCATTGTCCGGGTGTCTGTTCACCTAGGGGCCTCATCAGTTTTTAAATGTTTTCATCACCTTTATTACATTTTATTTTATTTCACGCATTTTGATTTTTCCTCTTTATTTTCTTTGTTTTATGTGATTGGGCCTCTAGACTTAGTTTTGCTTGATACGGTAAATTAGGTCCAAACACTTAAGAGAAGGATATACCTATAGTTCTCTACATTTGGACTTATACGAATTAAATTTTGTTTACTTGGACTTCAAACTCTATGCTGTGAGAGGCTCTACACAACGCTTGCAGGACCCATTGTGGCGGGCACCGAAGAGTCTCCAAGACCGGCCATTTAGGTTTCATTTCTAGGGATTCAACATTTATTCTTCACGATTAATAGCAATTCCTATTTTAGGTGATTTCACTTTTTTTGCATATCGTGCATGTAGTGTAAATATTTCAATTCTGCCTTGCATCCAGCATGGAGAGAGAGCTGGAAGCACTATAAGTCATCTTACTTTGCATGCATTGGTTGATACGAGGGTGAGATTTCCATCTTCGTATCCACCTGCATGGCTTTTTTGCTATCTCCCTCTATTTTTATATCACTTAGGACTTAAAGAAAATCCAAAAAAATTATTGGAACTTTTTATTTAAAAACATCTAAAAAGTGAAAAATCCAAAAACTAAAACAAGGGGATTGCTAATAACACTTTGATCTTAATTTAAATTCTTAATGGATATCATTGTTTTGGATTTATAAAGACCTCATTGTTTTCAGATACTATTCAGACAAAGTGAGGCACAACCCCTAAGGATTAGAGCCCAAATCCTGATCTGTGGCAGCCTTGATAATTACCTAGGATGACGAAGTATTGATGCTTCTATCGTACGTGACTGAGTAGGGCCCTGTTGATGACGATGTTCTTGCCTTGTGTGAAGCATCCAACTTGGCTTGAAGTACTGAGCTTAGGCCACGACCTCACGAGTGTGTCTATCTCATCAGTTTGCATTCGAGTACCTCACTTGTTAGGGAAGTAGTGGTTTCACCTATCGACTTCCTCTCTCTATTTCTTTGGCTGAGTAGCCCCCCGAGCACGAGATTAAGGACCTCTAAGTGTGTATATCACATGTTACAAAGGGTGTGAAACAAGTACGTGGTACTTTCCTGGCAGTACACACTCTCCTATAGGATTAGCCCTCCTAAGGACTTGGGAAAAGATTTTACCTGCAAAACAAAAATATAATTGAAAAGATAAAAATAATCGAACCCTTATGAATTCATCTGTGTTTAGTTGGTGAATCCAAAACTCGTTTGGTGTTTATTTAATTTAGGTTAAGATCAAAGATCAGTCCCAAACATTTGTGCCATTTTTTATTTTATCTATTTTATCCTCTTTGACCCTTGCTCATTTTGAGCCATTCTACTATTTTACACTCCTTTTATTCCCTTTTCATCATCGTATCATTCATCCATTCTCGATCTCCCTCTTGACCTTCTAGATGGTGACTCATGGATGGCTTGGTCGGGACCTCGCCGACACCCACATCGATTCCATGTGGCCGACATCTCCCATAATTCAGGGAAATTTCCGATATCACGGTTCAGACTTTGCGAGATGCTCTCCAGACTCCCCGCCTTCTTCAATAATCCATGATCAATCTTTTCCTGAACTCTACCTAATTTGGATGGAAATAGATTTCAGTCCCTACACTTCTCCATTCTTAGTGAAATTCTACGTTGACCTTAACACAAAACACTTTTCTACATCTGGTGTTGTGATACAAACTGATCATGGCATTCTTCCACGTGCAGACTAAGAACCCGATCTGGAGATCAGTTCCGACTATGAACCCGAGATGGAACCCAATGGCAAAGATCCGCAAGCTGATCAGAATGAGGTCAACAACCTGCTGCTCGCTTCCATTCAGGATATACAACAATAGTTGACTCAGTAGGCCCTAGCTCATGTTGCATTTCAAGACATGCTGAATGATATGAGAAAGGATAGAGGAAACCGAGGAGGAGGACAGAATGGTAAAGAAGGACAACATGGTGGAGATGAAAGACAAGCTAGAGGAAACCTTGGTGAGATGATGAAGTGAGAGAACAACCCAAGCCAACTCTCAAATAGACCTACAATCCAGGAGCTGGGCAGATAACAGAGTGGATACAGATTCTTGCGATCCATGGCCACTTTAAGCTTAAATAACAACTTCTCTCACTTCTCCCCATCTTTCATGGGAATACAAATGAAGAACTATACATTCACCTCCAGCAATTCGGTAGAATCTATAGCACCATGTACTGCCCTAACATTCCGTTGGAGGTAGTCAAGATGACAACTTTCCCATTCAGTTTGTCAGATAAAGCCCTTTACTGGATAAATCATCTTGGGAAAGTTGTGATGATCTGGAAGGCCCTCAAATCTGCCTTCCTTCACAAGTATTATCCTTTGGGTCGTCTGAACCAAATGAGAGCACTCATCTCCAACTTTTTATAATTATCCCATGAGCCTATCCATGAGGCGTGGGAGAGGTTTAAGGACCTACAGGAGAAGTGCCCCCACCACGATATTTCGAAGACAAGCCTAGTTCAGAACTTCTTTGGTGGGTTGAATCCAAAGTCTCAAAAGCTGGTTGATGTAGCCTACGAAGGATCTCACTTTAACAAGGATGAAGACATGGTGTGGCAAATTTTTGAGGAAATGGCCAAGGGATCGGCCGTCTTGTCTTCATGGCATGCATTCCAAAAGCACCTGCATATCCCTACCAAACCTATATATACATACATATATATATATATATTTGGTAGCATATTATGAAGGAGATAAAGATGAAAGCTCCATTCTCAACGTCATTGGGAGCCATCTCTCCAAGGTCGACATCATCGAGAAACTGTCACATGATCTTGAGAAGCTGAATGTGATCAAACAAAGGACTCAGCATCTGGATAAGCCGGACCGGATCACCAAGTAACTGGAGCTTCTGGTAAGTACCATCAACACGTGCAACTCTATGGCAACCCAAGTTGAGACTTCTATTGCCGAAAGAGAAAGCACTTCAACAACTTGTGCAACAGAGTCAGGGGCAACCCCAGTCAGTCCAACACGTGTAATACGTGCAAGCCCCTAACTAGGGATCACCCTCTTCACAATAGACTCAGATGGTGGTGTACCATCCGAAGTCACCAGCTTTCGCAGAGCCCTTTTATCCACCTCCACTGCAGATCCAAGAGATGAATGCCACATGGGCCACCGATCAGAATCTGACCTGTACTGGTGGACAAACCTAGGGCCAGAACTTGACACTTAGTCCACACAACCCCCATCAGACAGGAAGGAGTTTCCAACCATCGCAACACCAACAATCTCCGTAGAGCGCTCAACCTTGGAGACAACAACATCAGGACCATCATCAACCATACCGATAGCAATGCCATCAGAAGGGTGGTCATCACCAGAATCAGTACCACTCCCCTCCCCAATACAACTATCAATCTTTCCCTCCTCTCAAATGTCAAGGTCATCAGCCTTAATACTAGCAACAATATCAGCCTCAGTAATTGCATCATGCTGAGAACTCAAAGGCAACTCCCATGAATATCACACTGGACTGCCTAATATAGTTAGTGAAGAGTTTGAATGAAATGAGCCAGAAGTTGGATGATCTCACCACAACCAAAACAATCATCCCAGCTCTAGTTGCAGCAAATCCAAATATCTTTCGATGCAATGAGAGGTAGTTTGCAGCGTCCAATCCTCGAGCAAGTCAGGTATGAATGATCCGATTATGTTATCTAACTCTTTGACTCTCAGGAGCGGTAGGACACTGCAGCCGCGTGCCACTGCGAATGGCAAGATAAAGCCTCACAGGTTGAGTCTTCATCAGTTGTGCTCGCATCAAATTCGGGAGGAGGAGGAGAAGCACAAGCAGATCAAGCAACACCAAGGTCAAAAAATTTCCAAAAAATGAAGAAAACCAAAATCAAGCATAAAAATCTAGAGCGACGCTGATGCAAGCGAAGAGATGCCAGCACCAACGGTGGATACAAAGAAAGCTGGTGAGACCGAAGTTCCTTTTGTTAGCTTTTCCAGTAGAGCAAATGATTGTATCACTTTTGATCATTTGCATGTAAAAGCTAATTCTCTTGAACACTTTTTAGATGTTGATGTAAATATTCCTTTTCCTGATGCATTGAAAAACAACAAAAAATTAGAAAATTTAAAAATACTATGATTGATCCAAGCACGATTGAAATATTGCATAATATTATCTTGGAAATGCCACTTCTGAAAGCCACGAAGTACACGCCAACTGTAAAGAAAGGACTGAAAGAGGCATGTACCACAAAACGTCAGTCCCACAAAAACAGACACAATCATTCTGAAAAGCATATCCTCACCATGGATATTGTCAACGCAATCAATAATCTTCCAACCAAGAAGAAGGACAAGGGAGCACTACTTGTCAGATGAACAATCTTCGACCAAGAGTTCGAACAAACACTAATTGATAGCGGATCATCTATCAATCTTATGCCTATCTCACTACTCAAGGAGTTTGGTTGGGACCGCTAAAGCCAACCGGAATGATTCTCCAAATTGGAGATACTTCAGTTAAGCGGCCAAGGGGCATTCTTGAGGATGTCATTGTCAAGGGATGCAATTCCCTGTGGACTTCATTATCCTAGATACTGACATCTTAGCCCCCTTGCTCCAAACTCGATCATACTAGGACAACCATTCCTTCGAACTACCGAGGTAGTAGTGGATTGTGGCACCAACACAATCACCTTCCGTTCAAACATCAATAAGGTCTAGGTGGAGACAATCCAAGTTCCAAAGTTAGCAGAATCTATGCCAGATGAGACATGCCCAAGCCGAATGCAGCCGTGGACTGTAACTTTTTGGCAGAAATCAGAGACACTGCATTATTTCTGAATGATGGTGAAACTCGAGAATTCCTCTCCAAGGAGGAAGCCCTTAAAAGTATAGTCGACTTCCCTAAGCTCCCTGATGAAGAATTATCTGTCGATGCACTACCTGAGTTGATTGAAACATCACCATCCCTGTTAGAGCAGGAGGAATTCATTGAAGATCTTTTTGAAAATTTGAACTCATAGCAGATTGTCACCATGGTAGATAATTGTCAGTTGGATGATCCACCACATACCGTAGTTGTAGAGATCACCCCATAGCTGACTCCAACTCCCCCAGAGATGAATTACCTTCAACATTGAAGTATGCCTTCCTTGTAGGTGAGACAAGAATGTTTCCAGTTATTATCAATGCATAGTTGAACCAAGACCAAGAATCTCATCTACTTAAGTTCTTGAACGAAACCGTAAGGTGATAGGTTGGAAGATATCAGATCTCCATGGGGTTAACCCTTCATTATGCTCGCACCACATCTACCTGGAAGAGAATAGCAAACTCTCTCGTGAATATCAATGCCACCTGAACCCTAACCTTCATGTCATTGTAATGAATGAGATCGCCAAGTGGTGCGATGGCTGTTTCATATATCCCATCTCAAACTCCTAATGGGTAATCCCATTACATGTGGTTCCTAAGAAATCGGGAATCACGATTGTGAAGAACGAAAAAGGAGAGGAGATTCCAACCCAAGTACCAACATCTTGGAATGTTTATGTGGACTATAGGCGCTTGAATCTTGCCACCAAGAAGGATCACTTTCTACTTCCTTTCATTGACCAAATAGTTGAAATGCTGGTCGCAAAGGAGTATTTCTATTTCTTGGATGGCTACTCGGGATACAATCAAATGTCAATAGCACCGGAAGATCAAGAGAAGACCACGCTCACTTGTCCCTTTGGGATGTATGCATTTAGACAGATGCCATTTGGGCTATGTAATGACCCCACTACATTTCAGAGGTGTATGCTAGCAGTATTCACATACATGATGGGAAGTTTTCTTGAGGTGTTCATGGATGACTTCTCGGTCTCTGGAGATATCTTTGATCAATGCCCAAACTATTTAGACCAAGTTCTTCAATGTTGCTGTGAAGTAAATATTGTGCTCGCATGGGAGAAGAGTCATTTCATGGTGTCCGATGGAATAGTATTGGGCCACTCCGTCTCCAATCGAGGAATGGAGGTCAACCTGGCCAAGGTAGAGGTCATATCCAAGTTAGAGCCACCTATGTCATTGAAGTAAGTCAGGTCATTCCCGTGGCATGTGAGCTTTTACAGAAGATTTATCAAGGATTTCAACAAGATTGCCCGACCTCTGATTGAGCTTCTAGGCAAGGACACCGATTTCATTATCTATGATAGAGTGCTCCAAGACTTCAATCGGTTGAAAGAAATCATTACCAAAGCTCTTGTGCTACAACCATCTGACTGGTCTCTACCCTTCGAGATCATGACAGATGCGCCGGATTATGCTATTAGGGTTGTTCTGAGACAACAATGGGATGGTTTGCCATTTACGACTCATTACTCTAGTAGAACTCTGGATGATGCACAAAAGAATTACATAGTCGCTGAGAAAGAGTTGCTAGCCATAGTGTTTACTCTGCAGAAATTCAGGTCGCGCCTGCTCGGATATAAAGTTATTGTATATGTTGACCATTCTGCCATAAGATACTTACAAAGTAAGAAGGACGTGAAATCAAGACTACTACGTTGAATCCTTCTGCTCCAGGAGTTTCATATGGAAATACGTGACAAACCTAGAGTTAAAAACATTATGGCAGATCATCTTTCTAGAATTACTGAGATAGAAGCTCATGAATAGGAAATCCTGCCCATCACTTAAACCTTCCCAGATGAAGCTATCATGGTAGTCACCTTTTCCCATGGTATGCCAACATTGTAAACTACCTTGTCTCTAAGGAAGTTCCACAAGATTGGCCAAAGCTAAAAGTGGACAAGTTCATGCCTGATATATATTTTTACCAGTGGGGGGATCCACATTTATTTCGAGAGGGTACTGATTGTATCTGGAGAATATACATTCTTGAGGAGGAGTTCACTAATGTCCTGAACCATTGCAACAAGTTAGAACAAGGAGGACACCATTCTGGAAAGCACAAAACAACAAAAGTGCTTTAATACAATCTCTGGTTGCCGACTCTTTTTAAGGATGCAACTGAATATGTTAAAGGCTGTACTGACTGTCAGAAGATGGGTTGCACTCAGTTTGTGAGACACCATGCCTCTCAAGTATATCCACATATCATACATCTACGATACACGAGGAATCGATTTCATGGGCCCGTTCCCTAACATTCAGGGATATGAGTACATCTTGCTCGTTGTTGATTATGTTAGTCGATGGGTGGATGCGATCCCAACCCGATCAACATACAGTCGCATTGTGTATGGCTTCCTTAAACGACATCATTGCACGGTTCGAGATTTCGAAGATCCTTCATGGTTCAGGATTTTGAAGATCCTTATCTTAGACATGGGTAGCCACTTTATAAACAAAGAAGTGAATAAGATCACTAAGGAGTACGGTGTTGAACACCTTGTCACATCTCCTCACCACTCGCAGACTAATAGCTTGGCCGAATATTCTAACTGGGAGATCAAGTCCATTTTACAGAAACTTGTACGTCCTGACAGAAAAATTGGTTCCAGTTACTCAAATCAGTTCTATGGGCTTATTATACATCATACAAGTCTCCTTTGGGAATGTCTCAATATCATCTGATGTACGGAAAATCATGTCATTTTCTTGTGGAACTCATACATAAATCGTTATGGGTAGTTAGTATATGCAACTTGGACAGAGATAGTACGTGGAAAAACAAGAAGCTCGACCTGAATGATCACTTACTGGAATTCAATGACTCTGCTTATGACAACAACCTCATGTATAAAGAGAAAGTCAAGCGCTGGTACGACAAACATATCTGACGCAAGACTTTTGAGCCAGATTAGAAAGTGTCGCTGTTAGATACAAAGTTAAAATTATTTCCAGGCAAGCTGAAGAGCAAATGGTTAGGACCCTTTATTGTCAAGAATGTGCATGGAATGGCAACATCGTCATATCTGGACTGTCAGCTGACACACAACCTTTTGTGGTTAACATGTAGTTACTGAAACCATATGTAGATCATGATACTTTTCTGTCTGTGGTTGATTCCATATATGTAATATTTCAAGATGAGCTAGGATCCCCAAATTTAGCAGAGCCAGACAAAGCTCATAAAAACATTTTTGATTAATTGATCTCTTTCTTCTTTTCTTCTTTTCTTCTTTTCAAATCCATTTTCTCATTCTTCCAACAACTTCATTCATCCCATTCATCGTTGCTATGCTTAGGACATGCTTCATCCTAAGTATAGGGATGATGAGTGTATACAAGTGCTCATTTTTTGATCCGTTGCATACCTCCTCAACTCTTGAGCTGACCCCTCACAAGGCCCCGGGTGATCAGAACAACAACCAACCCACACAGTGTAAATTAATCAATAACAAAGCATGTGTGAATCAAAATTTATTTTAAACCCTAAAATAAAATGTGTATAGTGACAAGCAGATTAGGATGCCGGACATAGGGAACACATGATGTAGCACTCAATATTATTTATAAACAAATAATATAGGTATATGTTTATATATAACTATGCACAATATTAGTCAAATAATGTGGGTTTTTATTTTTTAATTAATTAATAATAATATTATTATTTGTTTTATATTTTTATATTTTGTTTATATATATTTATATATATTTATCAGGTTTTATATTTTAATTTCTTTTATTTTTTTTACAAAAGATATATAATAATATATAAGGCTATATCTACAATATATGATAATAATGATATAAATATAACTACAAATAAAAGAAAATAACATAATTAAATATTTTGTATTTTAATCAATTTTTATCATTTTTGTGATTTTTAGTGAATTTTTCTAATTTTGTATATTTTTAAAGTAGAAAATAACCTAAAACAAGGATAAAATAATAGGCTGAGATGGAAATGGAAAGTAAAAATAGGAAATCAAGTCCAAAAGTTTTCTAAATAAATTTAATATTTAGATAATAATAGAAATAAAATTATAAAATAGAAAGTAATGTTTTTGGAATTTTGGAAATTTTATAGATTTTGATAAAGATTTTGGGGGTTTTTAATTTTTAAGTATTTTCTTTTTCTATTTTTAGTGATCTTTGATCTGAAGGCTAAAAGTACTTAAACAAAATATTTTTTGGGAATTTTTCAAAATGATTTAATAATTTTTTTAGCTTTTTTAAGACAAACAGGGATTGGTCGTGCACTATTTGATTTTAAAAAATTGGAAGATGGCATAAAATGCAAATATGAATTTATAGCGCGAACAAACATGCATCCATGTACCTGCTCCTATTTTTTGTAATTTTTGGGGCACTGCAAGTATTTTTAATAAATTGAAATTGACTCACAAAAATATTTAACTAAGTAGGGGTATAGTTCCAAATATAAATAAAGCGAGGGTCAGAGTGCAATTTTACCCAAAAGATAACACTGATATTTAAATTTTTGATATTAAAAGATAATTATAATATCTCGTGAGGGTTTACATGTAATTTTTACAAAATAAAACATGCACGTGCATGTGACTCAAGTAGGGACCAAATTGCAATATCTAAAAAGTTCAAGGGTCTACGTACAATTTGTCCACGAACTTTTGAACTACATAAAATATTTACAGGACTTCTTAGAAAATACAAAAATGGCAAAGAGGGTCTATGAAATTTTCCCACTTAACGTTGGGGATCCAGCTGTCTTGAGGTCGCTATGTGTTTGATCGGGCGATCGTAAAGGGGGCGACGATTCGTTTGATCCTATAACAACGATTAGACCTGGCGATGCCTCTTGATCCAACAGTGCTCGAGGGTGTTGGAAGAACACCCAAGAACCCGCCACTGTCGAATTTTGATCCTTCGTTCCTCTATGCTCTGTTGATCAATCTCTCCTCCAACGAGCCCAACAGGTAGCTGGGCTTCCTCCGCATGCAACGGTTGGGTCTAAGGAAGGCGACGAGGCTCACAATGCTCTGGTGAGGTCAGAGCACCTGGATCTGCTCCAAGCGGACTTTAAGGTGCTCGACGCTTCCTCAGGCCTGCAAGTTGGCACCAAAATACTCCTAGGTGCGAAGGTTATCTTCTAGACCCAGGGGTTGAACCAAATAACGAGGGATATGGGATGGACGAGGAGCTCCGGCGAAGTGGCAACGGAGGGAGCTCAGAATCCTTGAATCAGGGCGTGATTCAGGGGGGGTTTTATGGGGAATCAATGGAGAAAGTGAAAGGGCTCAAAATGGGGTGAATAGCTGGTTCGATTACAGTCGGATCACGGCGAAATCATCCGGGAGCTCGAGCTCCAGGCCATGAAGATCTGGGTACTACTTCGATTCTACTAAACGAAACTTAAAACTAATTAGGAAATCAAAATCTAAGCTAGAGTTATTACCTATGGAAGCAGAAAACATGGCTCGACAGAGCTTGGGGGTTCCGGAGCAGAACCAACCAGAGGAGCTCCGACAGTGGGATGGATACACGTCCTCTTGCTTTTCCTCGTCGCACATCATGAGCTATGCCTTGCTGTCACCATGGAGAAGCTCCTAGGAGTGATTTGAGGGATTAAATATCGATTAAGGGTGATCAAAAATCAAAAAGGGGCATTGGGGGTATATTTATATATGAGATTTTGGTGATTTTCAAGAGACGATGGCATGAGATCGATCGATGGTTGGTGAGGATTCGGTGATGGGAGAAGATGAGGGACAAAGAGGCTACAAAGTGGTGGGAAGTTCGAGGCAAAAGGATGGAGAAAGAGGCATGGAGAAAATGGAGAATCGACGCCCTTATGATGCTCTGACAGAAGTCAAAGGGGGTGTGAGGTAGAGTTGACCGAGGTCAACAAAAGGAGGCGCATGGTTGGTCCATGTGGACCAACCAGGAAATTCCAAGGCAGAAATGCCTTGGAAAATGGATAATGAATAGTAATTGATTTTATTATTTTTAGGTTATAAAATAAAAAATATTTCTAATTTTATGTAGTATTTTATACATATTTTATTTATTGTTTTGAAGTAATTAATTACAATTTTATTTTTAGGATTTTGTTTATAGGTATATTTACTATGTTTTGAGTATTTATTTTTAATTTTCTTAATTTATTCTATTATTTTATATATTTACAACTTATTTTTATTTACTTAAATTTATTTTTATAAGATTTTTATGACATAATATGTATACTTAAATAAATGTAGATGTATATTATATGGGTTAAATGAGGCTACTCCCTGGGAGTAGCCAATTGGCTACTCCCACCCCTATTTTCCCTCTATTTTTTTATTTTTTTTGGAAATAAAAATATGTATATTCATCACTATATCCCCCTAACATGTCATTCCAATTTCGTCAGAAATAGAGACTCCTATACCCTCCATCTAAAGGGGGTCAATTTCAACAATTCTGAGACCGTTAAAATTTGACAGTCTTATGGAGGGGATAGAAGTCTCAAATTAAGTTGAATTTTGAATGACACTATGGTGACATGTTGTGATCTAAATTCCAATATGTTTCCTTTCAAAAAAAATAAAAAAATATAGGGGAAATGGGATGGAAGCATGTATGTTGGCTACAACCAGGGAGCATACTCCCTTTTCCCATATTATATAGGTATAACTATTGTATACTCATCTATGTATTTTTGTATTTTATTTTATTTTATTTTATTGTTTTATTTATGGCTTTATTTTAGTTTTAATGTGTGTATATGATATAAATAGTATTTACAAATTTATACAAATATAAAATAATAAAAATAGTGAAGGATAAATAAAATGAATATTTTATTCGAGTATATTGTACAATAAGGGTCCAAAACCTAACTTTCACACCTTAACTCCAAAAAATATGAAACTACCTTCATTAAATATCTTATTAAAAGTTATATGCAATGAAAGTGATTTTAATACATTTTGAGTTTTTATTTAGGAGATATGGATCTGGGAAGTTTGGATTTTAAGATTTTTTATGTATATAAAATGTACACTATATGCTATTTTCCCATGAAATAAATTTTTTTATTTTTCCACATATTTTTAGCTACAATTTTCATATACAAAATTTCTTTATTTGAGGTGTAAATAATAAAGAATAAAATAGATCCCAAAAGTCATTATTGGCCTATTTTGTAGAGTGACCGTCTGTGTTCTCTGTATAATTAACCATCTTATCTCCCCCTACTTTATTCCTTGTCGACTAAGTCATCATGATGATTGAGTCTCGGGGGCTAGGGTCACTTCAGTGTCCTTGAGACTTTGTTCCTTTTCTTTTCTTTCCTTTATTCTTTTATTTTAGCGATAAATACAATAAATATACAATATTCCATACAGTATTTTATACAAATAAATGAACGTTTATTTTGACAAATTAATGATAAATTCATGCATTTAGCTAGGGTTTAAAGGCCAAAATAAAAGAATTAAGGTGATAAAATGGAGAGTCATCACCCCCTATACTTACCTTTGCTAGTCCCTAGCAACACTTATGCCTATAAGTACGGAGAAGAAAATAAAGAAAAGAAAAAGGAATAACTTGGAATAATTATTGACTTTTAAACTTGTCTTTAATAATGCTAAAGTTTGGAGCTCAGAGAAGACCTTTGGATTAACTATGTGTTCAGAACCACTTATAGGATTTGTGACATGATAACCCTTAGGTTCCATACTCCTATTATTCAGTCCAATTCACAACCAGGTCAAAACCATCCTCTCAGTCGCATACTCTTGCTACCTTGAATTGATAGAACTATGTGTGTGGAATTGTTTAGCTCTCCCCATACAACACATTGAACTACCAAGGTGTCTTCTCTTCTGATAACTCATCCTTGTGGAGTTAGATATTTCCTTCTAAGGTCAGGTGCTTCCGGTCTTTATAATCGAATGGGATAAGAAGTTAGAAGAATGGGAAGAGAAATGGGAATGGACCAGTGTAGTCTTCATTCCCGCGTGAAGTCAGTCAGTGTAACTGGATCTTTACCAAGAAGCAGGCATTTTCTGAAGCTCATTTTTTTTGGAATTTTTGGTTGAAGGCTTCTTTGGATATTTTCTTTGACTTTGCTTAGCATATGCGTTCTTGTTTGTGCCCCGGTGAATATAGCATATTTTATTCCACCCACTTTTTTAGGGTCTTGGAAAAAGTTGCACCGATAGACCATCTCTCATCCAAAGCATTATTTCAATCCATCTCCAGTATTTAGATATCATTGTTATCAAAAGAAGTGGGTTATAGTACCAGTGTCGGCAATCCTCAAGAATGGTTCCTGAGCCACCTTTGACGAAGCGGCCTTACATCATCTCTACTTAGACCCCAAGATTTTTCAACAGTCCATCTAGGTTGAGATAAGTGCTAGGTGCGAGGTTTCCAATCAAGTCACTATCTCAAGAATCGTACGGATGATATAAAGGGTTCTATTTAGGCAGATTGAATTGACCCATGAACACAGTCTTATGGAATCTAAAGAATTAAGTCAAGGTGACCTGAAGTACCTTCAATTCCAGTCCTCAATGGATTCCTCTGAAATTAAGTGTATTAAGGTCTACGATAAGCTCCAATCTTCAGACATTATTTGGACTTGTTCAATCGCCTAGATTACTCCGAAAAATGCTCATGCTATGTGCAATGCAGCAAATATTTTATAATGCAATTTTTTTGACTTTTGCGAATGTTTTTGGTATTTTTGGTTTTGCAAATGTATCTGTGGTTTTTGAAAATAAAAGATTTTTGGCTAAGAAAATAGGTATAAATATTTACACAGTGATGCATCTTGTTTTTACAAGAGTTGGGTTTTTAAGAATTTACAAGGGATAAGTGATCATTTTTATAGATATATTAATAAAGAACTTTGAGTGTGATGTACATATTATTCAAACTTATTTGAAAAATGATTTTCCAATGATTTTGAAAACTATAGTCCAAAATAATTTTCAAAAATAATTTTTTACAAATATTTACAAGAATTTGAAAAACCATTTTGCTAGGGTTCTTCAAACAATTTATATAGACTTTTCAAAATACTTTTGCAACCATTTTCAAAACCATTTGCAAGTAGGTTTTCAAAACATTTTATTTTACACAAAGAAAATAAATTTTTTTCAAGTAAATTATTTTACAAAGGTAGAAAATATTTACAAAATATTTTTCAAAAACTTTTCAAAATATTTTTCAATTAGATTTTTTCAAACTATTTTCCAAACATTTTGCAAAGCATTTTTTTACCTGATTTATTAGTTAGTATATACAAAAAGAATTTGAGGAATAGTAACATCATTTTTATTAAATAATTTAATGAATTTGTATATTTATAATGTTTTAGCTATATTTATTGAAAATATGAAAGTATGAGTTTTGACTAAAATATATACAAAGTATACATTGATCCCCTATACTTAGCTTGAGCTATGCTCTCATAGATCGAAGAGAAATGAAGACATAACTCATACTTAGTATAGAAAAGTCTATACTACAACGACTAAAGAATAGGAAGTCAGCCGCCCCCTATACTTTGGATCAACTAATCCTAAAAATAGCAGTATGTATACAAATGCTAGCAGTGTCGAGGATGGGAACAGATAAGTGAATAAATCAACGGCTTGGTTTGTCTCCCCCTATACTTAGGGTTAAATATCCTTAAGTATAAAAAGAATGTCAAAATATGAGGAGACATGCGAGGGATAAATAGAATGAGCACCCGAATGCATTCATCCCCCTTTACCTATGATGAAGCATATCCTAAGTATAGCAATGATGTATGGGATGAATGCGACTTTTCGGAAGAATAACAAATGAAAGGAAGAAAAGAAGAAACGGAGAAAATTTCAACTATTCAAAAATGTTTTTGCAAGCCTCATCTACCTGAGTAGATGCTGTGGTAATGAGTTCTTTATTGTGGAACACCTGAATTGAATCAACTATGGACAAAATGTATCATGTTCAAGATACGGTTCCAGGAGATGTCCGTTAATCCTGAATGGTTGTGCGTCTGCTGTCAAATCGAATATGACTATACTTCCATTATCATGCACCTATTTTACTATGAATGACCCTGTCCACTTGCTTTTTAATTTCCCTGAAAATAATTTGAGCTTTGCATAGAACAACTATACTTTCTATCCTGGTTTGAAGGTCTTGCGGCGGATGTGTTTGTCATGCCACTTCTTGATCTTTTCTTTGTACATCAAGCTGTTATCATATGCATACTCGCGGAATTCAAGGAGTTGATTCAGATCCAACTTTCTATTCTGTCCTCCCTCCTTGGAATCCAAATTACAGATGTTGATTGCTGATAATGATTTGTGAATAAGTTTTATGGGAAGATGGCATGGCTTGCCATATAATAGGCAGTAGGGAGACATGCATAACAATGACTTTTACACAGTCCGATAGGCCCAAAGTACCGAGTGAAGCAATTGTAACCAATTTTTCCTATCAGGGCATACGAACTTATGCAAAATTGTCTTTATTTACCTATTTTAACATTCGGCAAGGCCATTGGAGTGTGGGTGGCATGGAGAGGTGACACAATGTTCAATGCAGAATTCCTGTGTCAGCTTCTTCACCTCTCTGTTGATGAAGTGGCTACCCCCATCAGATATTAGGATTTTGGAAATCCTAAACCTTGCAATGATGTGATCTTTTAGAAACCGGTAGACGGTACGACTGTCGGCAGTTCGTGTTGGGATCGCCTCCACCCAATGGCTTACATAGTCGACATCGAGCAGAATATACTCAAAACCCTAACTGTTAGGGAACGAGTCCATGAAGTCAATGCCCCAAGCGTCAAACATGTCAGAAATTTGAATGTACTTAAGAGGCATTGTGTCTCTTATTCCAATGGTACCGCCCAGTCTCTGACAGTCAGTGCAATGCTTGACAAAGTCTTCTCCGCCCTTGAATAGAGTCAGCCACCAAAGGCCGCATTGTAGAACTTTTACCGCCGTTCTTCTTCTAGAGAGTTGCCCTCCTAGTTCTCTGGAGTGGCAATGATCGAGGACACTATGGACTTCCTCCTGAGGAATGCATCTTCTCCAGATGAAGTCAGCTTCCTCACGAAAGAGATATGGATCCTCCCACTGGTAGAAATGGATTTTTGACAAAAACTTGTCTTTTTTTATCTTAGGCCAATCTTGGATACCAGATAGTTCACAATATCGGCGAACCAGGGGATCAAGGTGACTGATAGTATGGCTTCATCTGGAAAAGTATCTGTGATCGACAACATGCTCAACTCAGGAGTGTTTGGATCTGGTAATCTTAACAAGTGATCGAACACCACATTTTTGACTCCAGGTTTATCGTAAATTTCAAGGTCAAATTCCTAGAGTAGAAGGATCCATCTGATTAATCATCATTTGACATCCTTCTTGGCTTGTAAGTACTTGATGGTTGAATGGTCTGTAAACACTATGACCTTGGATCCAAGCAAATGGTATCTGAATTTTTCCAGGGAAAATACTACTACAAGCAGCTCTTTTTCAGTGACATTGTAGTTTCTTTGTGCTTCATTAAGAGTTCTGCTGGCATAGTGAATAGCAAATGGAATTTGATCTCTCCTATATCCTAGAACTGCCCGAATGGCATAATCAGAAGCATCGGTCATGATCTCAAATGGTAGAGACCAGTCTGGCGGTTGAAGGACATGGGCCTGAGTGATTATTTCTTTTAACTGAGTAAATGCCTGGAGGACTCTGTCATCTACTATAAAATCTGCCTCCTTGCCTAGAATCTGGGTCAGGGGTCAAGCAATTTTGCTGAAATCCTTGATGAATCATCGGTAGAAACTAACGCGCCCTAAGAATGTTCTGACCTGCTTCAAATTTGTAGGTGGCTCTAGCTTTGAAATCACTTCCACCTTCGTAGTATAAACCTCCATGCCACGCTTTGAGATGACATGGACAAGCACAATACCTTCAGTCACCATAAAATGGCTCTTCTCCCACGAAAGCACAAGGTTCACTGCACAACATCTTTTCAGAACTCGGTCTAGATAAGATAAACACTGATCAAAGCTATCTCCGTAGACTGAGAAATCGTCTATGAAGACTCGAGAAAACTTCCAACCATATCTGCAAATACTGCCAACATACACCACTAGAACATCGCCAGAGCATTGCATAATCCGAATGGCATTCTGCGGAAGGCATAGGTCCCAAACGGATAGGTGAAGGTTGTCTTCTCTTGATCTTCAGGAGTAATGATGACTTGATTGTAACCAGAGTATCCATCTAAGAAATAGAAATATTCCTTCACGGACAGTCTATCGACTATCTGGTCGATGAAGGGAAGTGGGAAATGATCTTTCTTGGTTGCTAAATTCATACACCGGTAATCCACACAGACATGCCATGATGTTGGAACCCTGGTTGCGATATCCTATCCTTTGTCATTCTTGATCATGGTGTTTTCTGACTTCTTAGGTACAACATGCAGAAGACTCACCCATTTTGAGTCGGAGATGGGATATATGAATCCTGCATTACACATTTTGTTGTCTCGTTCATCACGACCTCATGCAGGTTTGGATTTAATCTACGCTGAAATTTACGAGAAGGTTTGCTGTCTTCTTCAAGGTATATGTGATGCGAGCATAAGGAGGGATTTATCCCATGTAGATCCAAAACTTTCCAGCCTATGGCCTTACGGTTCCTTTCTAGAACCTCAAGCAGACGAGATTCTTGTTCCTCAGTTAGCTATGAATTGATGATTACAGGGAGCATGTTTAGCGCACCCGCAAGGAAGGCATACTTCATGTTTGCTGGAAGAGGTTTGAGCTCAGGTGGGGATTGGTTCATCTCAGTAGTGACTTCGGCTACGGTGTAGGGTGATGGTCTTGGGTCTCTCATTTATTTTGTGTCCACCTTTGGCACTGTAGGATCTGTCTGTAGTAATGCACATAATTCTTCGATGATCGAATCTTGTTCACAAAAATATGTAATGATGGCCTCTTGCTCTGCTAAGGACAGGTGGTCATAGATATATTCATCATGCAACTCAACAAAAATATCGTCTTCCAGGATACCTAGGAATTCAACTGTGTTGTCCTAGCCTTCCTCTGTGGAGAGGAAAACTTGGGTTTCAATGTCATCCATGAATAGGTTTGTATCACGGATTTCAGCCAAAAAGTCACAGTCTTCTATCCACTGCTATGCAGGCTCACTTTCATCCGATGCAGATGTTGAAGGTTTAGGCACTTGAATCGTCTCAATCAACACTTTATCACTGTTCGAGCGGAAGGTTATCTGCCCGGTGCCATAGTTCACTACTGCTTCGGTTGTTTGAAGGAATAACCGTCCAAGGATTATCGGTGTATGTAGAAGTGGAGCTGAAGGGTCCATGTCCATAACTATGAAGTCCATAGGGAATTGCATTCCCTAAATGGTGACCACAACATCTTCCTGAATTCCTCGGGCTGCTTGATGGACGTGTCTGCGAACTGCAGAATCATTCTAGTAGATTTGAGTGGTCCTAACCCAAATTCTTTGAGCAGTGAACTGGGCGTTAGGTTGATTAAGGATCCACTATCAAGTAGGGTCCGATCGAACTCTTGATCAAACATCTGACATTTGACTAAAGGTACTTCCATATCCTTCTTTTTGTTGGGAGATTGCTGATTGCATTTACTGTAGCTACGGTGAGAATGTGCTTCACATTTCGTTCACAAGCTTTATGTGCCTGTCTCTTCGAGGTACATGCTTCCTTTAGACCTTTCTTGATATTAGGCATGTACTTGATGGCTTTGAGAAGAGGCATTTCAAGAATAAGATTCTGAATGATTTCCACCACATCAGGCTCAGACAAGACAGTTTTCAAATTTTTATTTTTTTGTATTTTCTCATTACATAAGGAAATAGAATATGTACATAATCAAAAGCAATAGTAGAAATAGTGTTCTTATTTACAACAAAATTTGTGCCCACATCTGGCTGTACATGTGGATGACTAAAATGAGCATGGTTATCTAAGAAAGGCAGACATCCAAAATCTTCAAGTGAGAATCCATCGACAGCGTCGGATCGACTGCAGTTGTGGCCTCCTCCAAAGCTAGTTGGCTGGTGCCTCGACTGTTGCTGTTGATGCTATCTTTCTATCTTTTTTGATTTTGCTGTTTTTTTTGGATTTTCAGTGATGCTTCTCGTTCTTCTTCCTCATCTGGCCTGATTGCTGGTCCGGTTAATGCAGAAGAAGACGACGACTCCCCCATGTTTGCTTTATTCTTCCACTTGCACGTGGCTGATGGCTGCAATGTCCTACCGCTCCGGAGAGTGACAACATTAGATATAAACAAATTATGTGTATCTGACTCTGTAAGATCAATGAGAACTTCATAGACTACCTGCTCTTTCTTCTTAAAATTATTGGGGTTTGCCACCACTTGTGCGGGAATGGAGGTCTTAGTGGCAGTGAAATCATCCAACTTCTGACTGAGATCTGCAAGGCCCTTGACAAACTGGGCCAGGGAGTCCAAGGCAGAGTTCACAGGAGATGCGGCCTCAGATACCTCAACGTGCTGGCTACGCTGATATTGTTGATGGTACTGAGACTGGTGGTTGGGGTACTGAGAATGATACTGAGGAGAATGGTGATGTTATTGATATTGTTGAGGAGGGTGCTGTTGATAAGGTACAACCGCATATTGCTGGTTTTGCTAGTACTGTCGGTAATGCAGTTGTTGGTACGGGTTCTGTCTCTAATTGGCATGGAATTGTGGAGACTGTGTTGTTGGTGTTGAGGATGGATGTTCTGGACAAACCTCCCTCCTTGTTGTTGAGGGAACTAGCAGGAGTTAGCAACCTGACCCTGTTGAGATCCACCTAGACAGGTTCGTTGCGCATCATTTGACCATACACGGTTCACTTCCTGAATGAGAGGTGGTGGAGGGAAGAACTGATCTGGAATGTATTGGGGCTCCGGCTGGTAGACAACCAACTGCTTCTGCGACAGATGGAAGTTGATGGCTCTGGGGCTTGGACGTAGTAGACATGCCGAACCGCTGGTTGGGGCTGACTTAGCTGAGGAGGCTATGATGGTGCATGTTCCTTCGTCTCAGATGGAGTGGGGGCCGATGCAGACACAAAGTTGTAGGAGCTGATTGTACTCCCCAACAACTCCAGCTGCTTGGTGATTTGATCTAGTTTGTCCAGGTTTTGCGTTCTTTGTTCAATCACAATAATTTTCTTTAGGTCTTGTGATCGCTTCTCAATTATGTCTACCTTGGACAAGTGGCTCAAAATAGTGCTCAGATTGGAGCTCTTATCCCTGTCTAGCTCGTGGGATGCTGCCATATGCACAAGCTTTTGAACATTTTGTGGCTGGCACTGATAGGCACGGGATGACGATAGAGTGGCCTATCCTTCAACCATTTCTTCAAAGATCTGCCATACGATGTCTTCGTCTTTATTGAAATGTGAGCCACCACATGCAGCTTCCACAGGCTTCTGACTCTCAATTATAAGTCCCCCGAAGAAATGTTGAACCAGGTTGGTCCTATGAATCTCATGATGGGGACATTTTCTTGCAATTTAGTAAACCTCTCACAGGCCTCATGGATGGATTTGTGAGTGGATTGGGTGAAGTTTGTTATGCGAGCACGCATCTGATTGAGTCACCCCAGAGGATAATACTTATGTAAAAAGGCTGACTTCATTCTTCCCAGGTAGTGACGACCTTCCCCAAGTGGTTGATCCAATGA
Organism: Ottelia alismoides; assembly: GCA_037367405.1. Taxonomy (NCBI): domain Eukaryota; kingdom Viridiplantae; phylum Streptophyta; class Magnoliopsida; order Alismatales; family Hydrocharitaceae; genus Ottelia; species Ottelia alismoides. The sequence goes on along the minus strand of JAZKJV010004151.1, from coordinate 350,250 downwards.
AGGGCCTTATCTTGAAGGCTGAAGGGAAATGCCATCATCTTGACTACCCCAAGTGGTATACCAGGGTAGTGAGTTGTGTCACAAATGCACCCGAACTGTTGTAGATGAATGTAAGGTTCTTTGTTGGAGTTTACTCAGAAGGTCGGTAGGAGCGCCAGTAGCTGAGGCGTCAATTCAAATGGGCATGAATTGTAGGAATCTAGACCCATTCAATGACTTGTCCTGCCCCTAGATTATATGTTTTTTGAGAGTTGGCTTGGATCTCTCTGTCCTAGGATCATCTGCTGGGCCTCCATTGCCCCCGCCTTCGGAATTTTCTTCAAATCCTCCCCGATTTTCTCCTCTTCTCCTTAAGTCATTAAGCATGTTTTGAAAGCGACTTGTATTAAAGCTTGATCCGTAGGTTGCTACTGGATTGCTTGAATAGAAGAAAGGATCTGAGCGTTCACTACATTCTGGTCCGGCTGCGAACCCTATCTGGCTGAGGTACTGGCTGCGATCCTTTCCCTTTTCCTCCAGGAGCCATCTCTTTTTCTGATCCTAAATTTGATTCTATCACAATTTCTGGATCCATATTGGGCTCTTGATCTGCAAATGAAGTAATGCCCTGACTAGTTGGTATGGAAGCACCATAAGTAACAAATCGATCTATGTTAAGGTCAACACAGAATTTCATTAAGGATGGCGGTGTGTATGGAGTGAAATCAATTGCCATCCAAAATGGGCAGGTTTCGGGGCAAGAGTGATCCCAGATTATTAGAGAAGACAAGGAGTTTGGAGAGTGGTTCACGGAGTCTGAACCGGATTCTTGGGAATTACCCCGAATTATTAGAGGTTACGAGCATATGGAATTGATGTTGGTGTCGGCGGGGTCCCGACTAAGCCATCCGTGTATTGCCATCTTGAAGGTCAAAAGGAGATCGAGAATGGAAGAATGATACGAAGGTCAAACAAGAAATAAAGGGAGTATAAAATAGTAGAAGGTTCCAAATGAGAGGGGGTCAAGTAGGGAATCGAAATAAAGTGCAAAAAAGCAAATAATGTGCAAGATTGATCTTTGAACCTTAATCTAATTCAAACAAACACAAAATAAGGATAGGTTCACCCAATCAACACATGTGAAGCCGTAAAAGTTCGGCTATTTTTATCTTTTCAAATTTATCGTTATTTTCAGGCAATCTTATAACAAGTCCTTAAGTATGGTAACCCTATAGAAGCCTGTGTACTGCCAGGCAAGTGCCTCGTACTTGTTCCACCTCCTTTGTAACTTGTGAACTGTGCAGTGAAAGGTCCTTGATCTCGTGCCTGGGTGGATACTCAACCAAAGAATTTGAGAAAAGAAGCCAATAGACGAAACCAATACTTCAGACCTCACTCGTAACGGAATCACTCGTGAGCATGTAAGGACCTACTCGGATGCAAACCGATGAGACAAACACACCCGTGATGTCATGGCCTAAACTCATTACTTCAGACTAAGTCAGATGCTCCACACAAGGTGAGAACACCGTGCTCGATAAGGCCCTACTCAATCACGTTCGATAGAAGCTCCGATACTTCACCAACTCAGGTGATAACAAAGGCGTCGCAGATCAGGATTTGGGATCTTATCCTTAGTGGGTCGCGTCTCACTCTGATTGGAATGTACCTGAAAATAATGTGGGCTTTATGAACTCCAATCAATGAATGGTTTGTTACGAATTTTAATTAAGGTCAAGTTTATTTAGCAATCCCTTTTTTATTTTTTGGGTTTTCATTTTTTGAGTATTTTTCAGAGCAAGCCTCCTAATGAATTTTTCATATTTTTCTTTATGTCTTAAGTGATATAAACACATGGGAGAGGATGGAAAAGCCATGCAAGTCGTCAATAAGATGGAAATCTCACCTTAGTGACTAATGATGCATGCAAAGATTGAGTTACTTACAGTGCTTCCTAGCTCTCTCCATGCGGGATGCAAGGCAGAATTGAAAAAATTGCACTATATGGCGATATGCAAATGCGATAAAGCGTCCTAAACAATAACTGCTATTATCAGGAAGAACCAAATGCCAGTTAATCAGAAATGAGATCCAAAAGTCCGATCTCTGAAGTGCAGCGGTGTCCGCCACATCGGATCCTACAAGCATTGTATACCACTTCTCTCGGTGCTCGATCTCAAGTCAAAATAGCGGACAATTAATTTTGACTAAGTCCAAGCACGTATCAGTATAGGTACATGCAATGTTATTAGGGATTTGGACCTAGCTACCGAGTCAAGAAACCTACTATCTAAGGGCTCACTCATAGAAAATAAATATAAACAAAGGTGACAAGCTCAAATCATGGGAAACAAATAAAACAAAGGCGATAAAATATGAAAAATCCGGTACGAGGCTCCTAGGTGAACAGACACCCGGCACTGGACCTCATGTGGTGTAGAGAGTAATGTCCAAATTAATTGCAAATTATTCTGCATAAATTAAATCTCTCTCTCTCTCTCACACACACAAAATAGAGAACTATGCTAGGCCTGCTCCTTTCCTCCTTCCCTGCTCTTCTCTCCTTCTCTCTCCTTGTCGGCTCACAAAGAGAAGGCCGACCTTCGCTCTCCTCGGGTGCACCCACCTCCTAAGAGACAACCCTCATCAAGCGGTCCCTCGCAAGAAAGAGTTACAGGAAAAATTGATTAGAAAATTCAAATAATTATCGAAGAATAAATACCAGGAAAAGGCAAGTAACCGATGAACAACCATATTACAAAAAAATGTGCTACAATCCGTTACTCCTCGGCAACGACGCCATTTGTTCAGCCACAAACACAGAGGAGGGAGTCGTACGCTCCACACAAGATGGGAGCGATGTCGCTGAGCTGAGCCCTCACAAGGCCTCGGGTGATCAGAACAACAATCAACTCACACAATGTAAATTAATCAATAACAAAGAAGGTGTGAATCAAAATTTATTTTAAACCCTATAATAAAATGCATATAGCGACAACCAGAGTACGGTGTCGAACACAAGAAACACATGATGTAGCATTAAATATTAATTATACATAAATAACATAGGTATATGTGTATATATAGATATGCACAATATTAGTAAAAAATGTGGGTTTTTAATTTTTAATTAATTAATTTTTTATTATTTTTTGTTTTATATTTTGTATTTTGTTTTTATTTTTTTATATATTTTTTAGGTTTTTATATTTTTAATTTCTTTTTATTTTTATAAAATATATATAATAATACATAAGGCTATATCCACAATATAGGATAATAAAGATATAAATATAACTAAAAATAAAGGAAAATTGTAGAATTAAATAATTTTTATTTTAAATAATTTATAATGTTTTTGTGATTTTTAGTAAATTTGGCTAATTTTTATAGTTTTTTAAAGTAGAAAATACTCTAAAACAAGGATAAAATAATAGACCGAAATGGAAATGGAAAGTAAAAATAGGAAATTAAGTTCAAAATTTTCCAAATCAATTTTAATATGCATATAATAATAGAAAAAACTATAAAATAGAAAGCAATATTTTTGGATTTTTTGTAAATTTTATAGATTTTTATAAAGATTTTGGGGTTTTTTTTCAATTTTTAAATATTTTCTTTTTCCATTTTTAGTGATTTTTTGTCTGAAGGCTAAAAGTACTTTAATAAACATAATATATTTTTTTAGGAATTTTACAAAATGATTTTGTATTTTTTTGTCTTTTTAAGACAAACAAAAACTGGCCAAGCACTATTTGTTTTTTAGAAAATAGGAAAAGGGAATAAAATGCAAATGTAAATTTATAACATGAACAAGCATGCATCCAGGTACCTACTCCTATTTTTTGTAATTTTTAGGTCACTACAATTATTTTTAATAAATAGAAAATGACTCACAAAAAATTTAACCTAACAGGGGTATAATTACAAATATAAAAAAGCGAAGGTCAGAGCGCAATTTCACCCAAAAAATGACACTGATATTTAAATTTTTGATATTAAAAGACAGTTATAATAAACCATGAGGGTTTACATGCAATTTTTACAAAATAAAACGTACACGTGCACGTGACTCAAACAGAACTAAATTAGAATATCTAAAATGTTTTGGGGGTTACTTGCAATTTGTATACAAACTTTTGAACTATGTAAAATATTTACAAGACTTCTTAGCAAATACAAAATGGTAGAGGGAGTCTATGAAGTTTACCCACTTAACATTACACATCCAACCATCTTGAGGTCTCCACGTGTCTATCAGGCAGTTGTAAATGGGGTGACGGTTCGTTTGATCCTATGGCTGGGATTAGACCTGGAGATGCCTCTTGATCCACCTGTGCTCGAGAGTGTTGGAAGAACACCCAAGAACCCACCGTCGATGACTTTTGATCCTTCATTCCTTGGTGCTCCGGCTACTGATCGATCCTCCAACGAGCCCGACAGGTAGTTGGGCTTCCTCCGCATGCAATAGTTGGGTCCAAGGAAGGTGATGGGGCACGCAATGCTCCGGCAAGGTTAGAGCACCTGGAGCTGCTCCAGGTGGACTTCAAGGTGCCCGACGCTTCCTCAGGCCTACAAGTTGGCACCAAAATACTCCTGGGTGTGAGGGCTATCTCCTCGACCCAGGGATTGAACCAAATAACGGGGGAAATGTGATGGATGAGGAGCTTCGGTGAAGTGGCGGCGGAGGGAGCTCAGAATCCTTGAATCAGGGCGTAATTCAAGGATGTTTTACGGGGAATCAGTGGATAAAGCGAAGGGGCTTGAAATGGGGTGAATTGCTGGTTCGATTATAGTCGGATCATGGTGAAATTGATCGGGAGCTTGAGCTCCAGGCCGGCGAAGATCTGGGTACTACTTCGATTCTACTAAACAAAACTTAAAACTAAATAGGAAATCATAATCTAAGATAGAGTTATTACCTATGATTGCAGGAAACAAGGCTCGACAGAGCCTGGGGGCTCCAAAGCAGAATGAGTTGGAGGAGCTCTGGCGGTGGGGTGGATACACCTCCTCCTTACCTTTCCTCGCTGCAAATCACGAGCTATGCCTTGCTGTCACCATGGCGAAGCTCCTATGAGTGATTTGAGGGGCTAAAGATCGGTTAAGGGAGATCAAAATCAAAAAGAGGCATTGGAGTTATATTTATAGGCGAGATTTTGGTTATTTTCGAGGGATGATGGCGTGAGATCCATCGGTGGTTGGTGAGTATTCGATGATGGGCGATGATGAGGGACGAAGAGGCTACAAAGTGGTGGGAGGCTCGAGGCGGAAGGATGGAGAAGGAGGCATGGAGAAAATGGAGAACCGACAACCTCATGTTGTTCTAACAGAACTCAAGGGGGTCTGAGGTACAGTTGATTGAGGTCAACAAAAGGAGGCGCCTGGTTGGTCCACGTGGACCAACTAGGAAATTCCAACACAGAAATTCCTTGGAAAATGGATAATAAATAGTTAATGATTTTATTATTTAGGTCATAAAATATTTTTTCCTAATTTTCTGTAGTATTTTATACATATTTTTATTTATTTCTTAGAAGTAATTAATTACAATTTTATTTTTAGGGTTTTGTTTATAGGTATATTTACCTATGTTTTAAGTATTTTATTTTTATTTTGTATTTTTTGATTTTATTAATGTATTTTGTTATCTTATATATTTACAACTTATTTTTATATACTTAAATATAGTTTTATAAGATTTTTATGATATAATATGTACACTTAAATAAATGTAGGTGTATATTATATAGGTATAGCTGTTGTATATTCATTTTTGTATTTTTTTATTTTATTTTATTATTTTATTTATGGATTTATTTTAGTTTAATATGTGTATGATATAAATAGTATTTACAAATTTATACAAATATAAATTTATAAAAATATGAAGAATAAATAAAATGAATATTTTATTCGGGTATATTGTACAATAAGGGTCCAAAACCTAACTTTCACACCTTAACTCCAAAAAGTATGAAACCACATTCATTAAATATCTTATTAAAAGTTATAAACAATTAAAGGTGATTTTGATACATTTTGAGTTTTTATTTAGGAGATATGGATCTAGGAAGTTTGGATTTTAGGATTTTATTCTGTATATAAAGTGTACATTGTATGTTATTTTCACATGAAATAAATTTTGTATTTTTCCATATATTTTTAGCTACAATTTCCATGTAAAATTTCTTTATTTCCCAAAAGTCATTATTTGCCTATTTTATAGAGTTATCCGTCTGTATTCTATGTATACTTAGCCACCTTATCTCCCCCTACTTTATTTCTTGTTGACTAAGTCATCATGGCGATTGAGTCTAGGGGGCTAGGGTCACTTTAGTGTCCTTGACACTTCATTCTTTTTCTTTACTTTTCTTTATTCTTTTATTTTGGCGATAAATAGTATAAATGTATAATATTCCATACACTATTTTGTACAAATTAATGAATGTTTATTTTGATAAATTAATGATAAATTCATGCATTTAGCTAGGTTTAAAGGACAAAATAAAAGAATAAAGGTGATGAAATGGAGATTCATCAGGGGGCACATGCTGAGCCGATGATTTGTGTATTCTCACCCTCGACCCTCCCTGCATGTTGTATACAATCTGCTATACTTAGGATCACTTGATCCTAAGTATAGGGGGACAATCGACTTCTCATTTCATTATTCTTTAGTCGTTGTAGTATAAACTTTCCTATACTTAGCATGAATTATGCCTTGCCTTTTCTCTTTCCGACCTATGAGGACATAACTCAAGCTAAGTATGGAATGTCATATATTCGTTGTATATACTTTATACATAACTCATACTTGTGTTTTTTTAAATAATATGGCTAAAATTAATAAAATTTAAACACATCCAATTCTTTGTAAATACAACTAATAAATCGGTTAAAAATGTTAGTAAAATATTTGAAAAATGGTTAAAAAATTATTTGAAAAATCTTTTGAAAACTATTTGGAAAATATTTTGTAAAACATTTTCAAAACATTAATAAAATATTTTGTTTATAAAATTTTCTTTTCTTTATTTGAATAAAATGTTTTGAAAAATCTATTTACAAATGATTTGGAAAATGTTGCAAAAACACTTCAAAAATTTATACATACTGTTTGAAAAATCAATGTTAAATGATTTTAAAATTTTGTAAATATTTGCAAGAAGATTATTTTCCAAATTATTTCAAAATAAAGTTTTGCAAATGTTCATGAAAATCTTTTCAATTTATTTATACCTAATTCTTTACAAACCCTGTAGAGAAAAACCTGTAAATAATCACTAACTTAATTCCTGAAAATACCTAAGGTAAATTCTTAAACCCAATTCTTGTAAATACAAAAGCATTCCCATGTAAATATCTGCACATAATTCTTTTACTAATCCGTTTTATTTTTTTAAATCCTTAAAAATTTGTAAAACAAAAAATCTGAAAATTTTGTAAAATGTTCTCAAAATAATTTGCATAAAAATTGCATTTTTTTAAAAAGTCCATAAAAAGTCCAAAATCCTCACAAAAACATTTCCTTGCATTGTACATAGCATTTGCATTTTTCAGAACAATTGAACAAGTTTAAAATAAAGTTTGAAGATTGGAGCTTGGTATAGACCTTAATACACTTAATTTCAAAGGAACCATTGGGGACTAGAATTGGGATACTTTAGGTCACCTTTACTTAATTCTTTAGGCTCCATAAGACTATGTTCATGTGTCGATTCAATGTGCCTAACTAGAACCCTTCATACCATCCATATGAATCTTGAGACACTGGCTTGACTAGAAACCTCGCACTTAACACTTAGCTCAACCCAGATGGATTGTTGAAAAATCTTGGAGTCTAAGTCAGGATGATGCTATGCCGCTTCGTCAAGGGTGGCTCAGGAACCATTCTTGTGGATTGTCGAAATCGATACTCTAACCCACTTCTTCTGGTAGCCATGTATTTAAAGACTAGAGAATAGATTGAGACAATGCTTCCGATGAGGAATGATCTACTGGCGCAACTTTTTCCAAGACCCCAAAATATGGGCGGACCAAAAGATTCTATATCCATTGGGGCAAAAACAAGAATGCAGAAGCTATGCAAAATCAAAAAAAATCCAAAGAAGAAGGCCACACCAAAAATTCCTTGAAATTTGAGCTTTAGAAAAAGCCTACTTCTTGGTGAAGACTCGGTTACACTGACCGAGCTTCACAAGGGAATGAACACTACACTGGTCCATTCCCACTTCTTTTTCCATTTTTCTAACCACTTCCACATTTGGTTGTAAAGACCATCATCACTTGACCTTAGAAGGAAATATCTATCTCCATGAGGATGAGTTACTAGAGGAGCATACTCTTTTATAGTTCACTGGGAAGAGCTGAAAAATTCACACACATGGTATCATCACTTCAAGATAGCAAGAGTATGCGAGAGGATAATTCTTACTAGACTATGAAGAGAACTGGATAATAGGATTATGGAACCTAAAGGCCGTTGTGTCACACTTCCTGACTTCTAACTGATCTCCAAACTTTGATTTTATCAAGATAAGTTTACAAGTAAAAAAAATATTCCAAGTATTTCTTTTTCTTTTCTTTATTTTCTTCTTCTGCACTTATAGGCATAAGTGTTTGCTATGAGCCAATAAAGGCAAGTATAGAGGGTGATGAATCTCCATTTTACAACCTTTATTCTTTCATTTTGGCCTTAAATCCCTAGCTAAATGCATGTAAATACCACTAATTATGAAAATACACACTCTATAAATTACACAAAATACTGTACACAATATTGTAAAAATAATGTATTTAATTCTAAAATAAAAGAATAAAGGGAGAAAAGAAAAAGAATGAAGTGTCGAGGACACTAAGTGACCCTAGACCCCAAGAATCAATCATCATAATGGCTTAGTCAACAAGTAATAAAGCAAGGGGAGATAGAGCAGAGAGATTGTATAAAACACAACCTAAAAAACCTAATTGTATAACATAATAATTGCATTTTGGGCCCTATTTTTTATTATCTTTATACCTCAAATCAATAAGCCCTCTACATGAAACTTGTACATAAAAAGAAAAGGAAAAATATAAAATTTATTTCATTCAAAAATAATGCGCATTGTGCCCGGGACACAAACAATAAAAAGCCACAAAGAAAACTTTGCGGACCTGTATCTTCTCCATACTGATTCAAACTGACCAAACTCACCTTTATTGTTCATAAATTAAACAAGCTATTTAATGAAGGTGATTTCATTTAATTCGGAGTTATGATGCAAAAGTTAGGTTTTGGGCCCCTATTGTGTAGAATACCGATATATTATATTCAGTATATTTATTCTTTACATTTTCACTTTCTTTTATTTTTATAATTTCGTAAATATCATTTAAAACACATGTACATAATTGGTATAAAATAAAACATCAAAAATAAAATAAAAATAAATCATATACTTCAACACTAAAAATAAATCATATACTTCAACACATAGATAAAGTATACCTACAAATACCTATAAGATATATGTACATAATTAATTAAGTATACAAATAAATTCATAAAAATATAACAAAAATACCTAATTATGTATTTAAATAAATTTAATATATATAAAATACTTATATATAATAATAAAATACAGAATACAAAGTAAAAATAAAATATACATAATACAAGTATATTTACCTATATTTATACATATAAATATTAACCTATAAGAGGATGGGAGCTTGCACCAAGGTGCATGTAACTTTACATGCACCGACGCTTATATCTTCCACACTTTTTTACTTTTTCGAAAAATAACACCATGTATATTCATCCATATATCCCTCCAATTTGTCATTCGAATTTCGTCAGAAACAGAGACTCCTATGACCTCCATTTATTTTAGGTCGATTACAACAATTCTAAGACCGTTAAAATTACCTGTTCTGGATGGAGGTCATAGGAGTCTCTGTTTCCGAAGAAATTTGAATGACATATTGGAGGGATATATGGATGAATATACATGGTGGTATTTTTCGAAAAAGTAAAAAAATGTGGAAGATATAAGCGCTGGTGCATGTAAAGTTACATGCACCTTGGTGCAAGCTCCCCATCCTCAACCTATAATAAATGACATTGTAAAAATAAATAAAAATAGGCAATAAATACTACATAAATTTATAAACATTTTCTATGTTTTAGCAAAAAATAATTAATTCATTTGTTATTTTTTTTGATTTTATGAGGTATTTTTACCTTGGATTTTTCTAGTTGGACCAACCAGAAGCTAACCCTCATTAACCTGAGTCAACTACCCTCTCTCCCCTTCTTGAGCTCTGGACTTGTCAGAACCCGAGATTTCTCCCTTTGTTTCTGCTTGATCTCATCATTCTCTAGCAGGGAGTGCTGTGCGAATTGCAGAGATGTGGTCTTCGGGATTCAAGCTAATGTCCAGGATCTTTGTGATCCTCTTCGATTCATGCAAAATCAAAACTGTAACTCCCTCCTCTCGTTTGTCTATAAATAACATACCCATGCCTCCATTTTTTTTGATCCTTTTTCTCATGTCTTATACCCTCAGGAAACCATAATCGACTTCTACCTGGTGACATGAGGTAGAATTGAGGTCTTGCCACGAGGATGAGGCGTGGAGGGGGACGATCCACCCCTTTGATGGATGCAACTCATACATGTTAAACTTTCTTGGTCCTTTGGCCAAGTCGAGGTATTTCCCTCCATTTCTAGGTAATATCTTAGGTCTATTTTTGATTCCAGTCTTTAATTTTCCTTTTTAGCTGTAAAATTAGGCATATATTTCAAATCTCCTTTTGACATGGAGCTTGAGCTCCAGACTGAATCACTCATCCTCGATTGTTCTTATGTCTCGATCTTCATTCCAAATCACTCCCCTATGCCTTCTACATGTTTTCCCCCACCCGATCAACCTAGATCCATCATGGATCTGGGATTTGAGTTTCAATATGTTGCCCCTCGCTTGAAGCTCACTGCCCTTCCACTTCAGCCACTATATAGCTTCACAGACTAGCCGAGGTGAAAGCCCCCGAGGCATAGGACCTCTTTGGTGTATGATTAGGCCTTGAAGACCCATCTCAAGCTAAGGATTTCTCCTGGAGCTTCTCCAGGTCATCTAGAGCTAACTAAGCTCCCAACGCTTCACCGAACCCATCAGAGCACCATTGGCTGGAACCTACACATGCAGAGGCACACCATCATGCTAAAGCCACCATTGGGATGTAGAGAAGACACTAGAGGATAAAGGAATCAGATATCAAAACTCCCAGCCATCGTGTTCTTGGGAGTTCTTCCAAGAGCCTCACTCGTCATTGGATAAAGAACACAACCCAGATTTAATCTGGGCCGTCCACTTAAGTTGAAGCGTCGTCTCTCCTCAACCATCGGACCTGCCATGTGTTATGTAGAGAACGTACGGATGAGCCATGCTTAAGTGGGGTAAAATGCGAACCCCCCCTCGCCTTTTTCATATTTAAGTAATGGTTATATAAATATTTTATTGTGTTAGAGTTTTTAGTCAAATTGCATTGAAGCCTATGTAACTTTTGGAAATTACAAGTAGGTCCTCTACCATGTCACCTCATGTTGTGCCCCATGTGAGTGACCATTTTGCACTTGTACCCCTCTAGGTTTCTAAATTGTTATTTAGTATTTAAAAATCATGTTTTAATTCAAATATTTTAGGCATTTTGCAAGAGATGCCTCACATCTATCATATATTGCACAAATGCCCCTACTAGATTATTGATTTTTTTATTTTGCATTATTATTTTCTAAAAATAGTTGCTGTGTTCCAATTTTTTTTCAAAAATAGGAGTACATGCCGGATATGATTCTCATTCATGCTATGCACTTTACTTAGCATTTTTCTGCATTTTCCATTTATTAAAAATAGAAAGGACTTTTTATTCTTTATTTTGCTTAAAAATAAAAAATTATAAATCATGCTTTAAAAATCTAAAAAGCTACTGTTTATTATTGTATTTTGTCACTACAAATCAAAAATCACAAAAAATACAAAAGAAAGACCAAAAAATAGAAAACCCTTTCTAATGATAAAAAATAGAAAAATTTCCCAAAAATTCCAAAATAGCTCTGTATCCTATATTTTTTTACTATATAGTAAAACTTATTTAAGAAATTTTGGACTTATTATATATTTTTAAATCTCAAAACAAGTTAGCCTATTTATTTATTCACTATTTTGGACTACTTTGAACTTTAAAAAAAACCAAAAATCATAAAAGTTGTCAAAAAATCACAAAAAGAGAGAAACAATATAAAAACACAAAAATATTCTATTTTGTAATTTTTGATTATTTGTAGCTATATTTGTAAATACAAGACCCTATACAGCATATATATCCATATATATTGTTATATATATAATATTATAATAATTATTATAAGCACTTTAGATATATTTTAAAACACTTATAAAAAATAAAAAGGGTTGTTCTTGCTTGTATTTCCAGATTATATATATGCATATATTATATATATTACTCTTATTATACTTATTATTATATATACAGTGATATATACTTATTATATATTATAAATAAAAAAGAAATTAAAAAATCAGAAAATATAAAAAGAAAATAAAAATTATAAAATTAAAAACAAAAAATATATAAAATTAAAAATCCATAAAAATTAATTATCAACAAACCCCTACAAAAACACTAAGTATAGGACACACACATATATATATACAACTATACATTAGTTAGAAATAATTAATTGTTATACCTCTTGCTCTCTAAGTTCGACACCCTACTCGTACTTGACCACTATACAAATCTATTTTTAGGGTTTATAATAAATTTTAATTCCATGTCTTTATGCTCATTGCCTGATCTATATTGTGGGTTAATTATTGGACTGAATAGAGGTCTCGTGAGCAGTCGCTTCGATGACTGTTGATCTGCCTTGTAGATTGACAAGACCCTCACCAGATCCCTTCCACCATACCCCGGCCAAATCAACACCTCTACCCAAGGAAGATCAACACAAGATTGAAACCCAACCTTGGATGGATCCCAAGGGGGAGTCCATTTAGTCTATTAAGTTTTAATGAACCATAATCAAAATTAGATCTATATTTTAAGATTTTGTCGAGTATTTTGAGCTTAGATTCATCCTTCGCCGGTGACAAAAATTATATGCATCTTTGACACGATGTATTTTAACAACTAGACAAGATAACTCCTTTATCCAATCGTTAAAACTCCTACAATCATTTTTCGAACACATAAGGGTCCAAAATAACTCTTAAAGTTCCATATCTAAGAAAATCAAGTTGGATTCCTCCCCAAATAGATATTTAATTAATAGATCAATCAAATCAACATATAAAATAACAGAAACATTTTATTATGCTAAGATCTCAAAGGAGATCATTAATGAATATTTGATTCATTAGCTTAATCGTAAAACAGTGGCTTGAATCCCAGTTAAAATAACCAATAAATACTCCTAAAATAAATTAATAAATAACATGGCAATAAAAATGTGATTAAATGTGTGTAATTATCTTGCAAGTACATTTAAGAAATAGTTTAGAATACTAGTTGTGAAAATAAGGAGTTAAATCTTGTATATATATTCTCATGTATATAATACAAATTTCAGCCATATTTAGTAAATTCACGTTAACTCCAAATAATATAATTTCATCTCAATTAAGTACATGTTACTAACTTAATAAATAAAAAATTCTAAAAAATACTAAATTATAAATATTGTGAATAAACCTAAACCCTAATTGTGAGAGAAGAAGTCATAAAGTCACATATCTTCTCCATACAGTCTCCTATGAGAGTCTCCAAGGCACATTGGAATGTAGATATCATGAACACGAGGAGCATGATACCAGGCCTATCAAACCTAACAACCACTCCTCGGAGGTGCCGATCATGGGAGCATCGGGGCCCCTTCGCCCAACGGAGCTGGATAGGCCTGATATGAGAAGTGCATCTTCGGGAAGGTCTTCTGACTTCTGCGAACGTCGAGACCCAATGAAATAATCAAACAAGATCTTTTCTTGTGAGCCCTTCCTCACTCCCGCTCGCACGTTTAAGTTAGCTTTCTAGTGAACCGTTGGGAAGAATGAATGAATTCCCCCAAACGTACCTTTTGGACATTAAATAATCTGTAAAATAAGAGGCTAAATTCAAAGGAGTTAGAGTTATATGCGAGTCTTGGGTATTGAGACCAAATTGTCATCGTATATATTTACTAATTTTAGTCTATTATTTTATATACATGAATAACTTTTTTTACTCTATTTCTTTTTCATCTATTTTCTTTATTTTTGTTTTAATAAAATGCATAAAAATTAAAACAAAAAACTTAAAAATAAAGGAAAAAGATGCGTTTTGACCTTTTATATACTATTGCATATATTTCTTTCCTTATTTTTATATCACCTTTTCTTAGTAATTAAAACATAAAAAAATCGATTAGTTTGCAATTTTATTTCTACTATTTTATTAATTTTGTATGTACACTATTTTTTTTATTAAAAACTAAAAGAAAAAAAGAAAACTATCAAAACTTGGGCTTTTAGACCTTTAAAATATATTGGAAAATTTTAATCTTGTACATATTTTGTATTTTGGCTTTGAGGTCTAAATGGATGTTGTATACTAATTGAGATATGCAACTTTTGTTTTTATCATTTTTCGATTTGACTTTATCTTTTATTTTAATTTATTGATTCTTCCTTTTTATTTTCTTGATAAACCTTCCTTCGATCTAGATTCATGGCCTATTGCCACTAACCTGCTCCCAGTATGCATGCCACCTCACTTAACACTCATTGACTCTAATAAACTTAATTACCACTTCACCCTCAGCTAATATCAACTTTCCATACAAGTTAAGGAGTTGACCGATCCAGTCAACCCCCTCCCTTTGTCTGAAAACCTTCCCTCTCTCTTCTTTGAAGTCTCCATCTCCCTACAATCAGACCTAAATCGTCGGTCACCATGAAAACCCAATAACCCTTCTAACTGCCCAGTTAAAGCTTGACACTTTATGTACATGATGACAAGAAAGTCGATGAGGTCGAGATGGAAAAATATGCAATGGTCGTTGTTCTCAACCAATCGATTTGGTCAACGAGAAAAATGTATTAAACCACTTGAGAGAACTCAAGCAATAGAATGTAAGCGGTTTTCGCTATTTAATTTACCTGGTATAGCGGTCGGAGTCGAACACTAGGAGCATGATTTAAAAATTTAGCAGTCAAATTTCGAAGATAAAATTTTTATTGGTTTTTTTATTAACACCACATTTTTTATGTTTTAAAATAGTCAAAAATTCCCAGAAAATGACAAAAAATGTATTTTTGGGTTTTACATGTTTTAAAATGTTTTTAATAAATTTTCCAAAATTTTCTGATATTGTTTGTGATTTTATAAAAATCAAACAGTGGAAATAAAAGTAAACAGTGCACAACCAAGAGTATTTTGCACCTTAAAAATACTTTAAGTGTCCAAAACTCATGAAACTTATTTTTATGCTAAAATTCAATTAAATATATATAAAAAGAGACTGAAATCAGAATATTTGGATTTTTCTACAATTTTATACAATTTTATAAGATTTTTTGTTTTTCACAATTTTTTGGGATTTTATAAATGATTAATGCACGAAAATTGAATAGAAATTAAAAAGGAACAAAATACACCTACAATAATTTTTTTGGAATTTTTAGGTAAATTTTCAAAATTTACAATTTTTTTAATTTCAAGCAGAGAAAAGACTGTTTTGATTTTTTTAAATAGCAAATAAAGATAAAATACCATGAAATTTATATACAATGAAGAAGAACCCAATAGGAAAATAATTTTTTTTGTAAAATTTTTAGAGCATGAAAAATATTTATTTAACCAAAGAGCAAGCAAATTAAAGTCTGGAAATTACAGTGACTGAAATATAAATTATTTAATGTTTCTGCATTTAAAGATAAAGGAAAGAATTACAGGATAAAGAGCACAGTTTACCCAATAAAACGTGCAACACACGTGCGTTGGATCTGTAGGGGGCTTTTTGTAATATTATAAAACTTCCAGGGACTTGACTTATATTTACCCCATTTCTTTATTTCAAAACCCCTTAGGGTTATTGTTATTCATTCTTCCAACCAAAGGGGGCAAACAAGGGGGAGCCATCGCCGCCCTTCCTCTCTTCAGATCGGTGGAGTAGCGGGCGACCGGGCGATGATGCGATCGCGGTGGAGCGCGCGATTGTGCTCCGTACGGTTGGCGAATAGATTAGCAGTGGTGGCTTTTGGCGACTGCTCGGATGAGCATTGGGGGAGCTGTGATGGATTTGAAGTCGTGTAGTGGCACGGAGAGGCCAGGCGGCGCCGCGACGGGTCGGTGAGGGATCGCGCGGCCTGTGCCCTCCATGGCTGAGTGGAGTAGCTGCGGCAAGTCCGCGCGTGGTCGGCGCCATGCTAGGATGGAATGGCGATGGAGGTTTGACAAGGACTCGAGTCGAACCCGCCCCCGGTGTCGATGGTGGAGACGTGAGTCCAGCGGAGGTGGCACGTGACGACGGCTGTGCGATCGTTGGTGGCTCCGAGCGCTGGAGTCAGTGAGGGGGCATGGTCTGGAGCCACGGAGGACGGTGCGACGACCGTGCTATGGAGGGGCCGCAGGGGCGGTGCTGAGCAGCGACGCCAATGGAGCGGAGGGCGGACCTGCTATTTTTTTCTTTTTTTTTCTTTTTTTAACAGAGGTTGTAAGCATAAACAAATAAAAGTTTTTTGTATATTTTTTAAAATAGGAACTGTACTCGGACACAAAAATATTTTTTTTATATTTTTTATATTTTTTATTCTCCTACAAAACAAATATTAGAGATAACAACAACTATATTTTTTTTTTATTTTTTATAAACAAATTAGGATATGAATCGAGATCTGACGGAAAGCGAGGAATGGATCTAAGTCTCCGGCCACCGTGTGTGGCCGGAGTTGAGAGATCGTGATAGGTAGAAAAGAACGTGGAGAGATCGAGATGTGAGATGACAAATCGAATCAGATGACAAATGTGTGGTGGATATTTTTTTTTGGGATTTTAGGATCTAAATTTTAATCAAGATATCAAAGCAAAAAATTAAATCTAAAATTTATCTAAGAAAAATGATGGGAAATAAAGTTGGATTTCACCTCAGGATTGGATACGCCGTGATGGCCTCGATGAGGGCCGACTCGCTGTCACCAAACGGCTCGAAGGCTGTGCACCCTTCTTCAACAAGATTGCTCTCGAAGATTGGGCTCCTCTACATCAAAGATTGATCAAAGAGTAATGAAGGAAGAGGAAGCCAATAAAAAGAGGAGAAAAAATCAAAAAGGAAGGTATATACAAATAAGGAAGGTGTTTAGTGGTGGAATTAATAAAATAAATAAATACATAAATTAATTAAAAATGAATTTCGGAATTAATTAAAATAAATAAATTAATTAGTTTACAAAAATTAATTAGCCACCTTAATGGTGGCTATTTAAGGTATAGAATCATATCTTTATATACAAGGTATGTTTTCAAATTAAATAATGAATAAATTAAATAATTAAATCCAAATTTCATTAATAAATTAATTTAATTAATTAATGTTAGATATTTACTTTTTTGGTGATTTATATGTAAGGAAATTAGTTGTATACAAATATTATGTACATATAATACAATATACACATGTACAAATAAGGAAATATTTTTTAAATATTTTTTTAATTTTATTATTTTTTATTTTTAATAATGAATATAATATTTACGATTATGTACATTATGTATAAAATAAATATGAATGAATATATACAATAGGTATGTGGTAAAACTGCACAAACCACCCCAGAAAACTGACTTTTCAACCGTAACTCCAAAAATTATGAAATTACAGTCATTTGAAAGATAATTCAATTTAGAGTATAATGGAAGTGAGTTTGATTCAATTTGAGTCCATATGGAAAGGTAATTGATCATTCAATTGTGACTTTATGACTTTTTCTGAGTGTAATTATTTGTAGTATGTACATAATTTTATTTTGCAATTATTTTTATTATTTACAACACACTTTTTTTTACAACTTTTGTTCAAAAAAATATTTAACTTGAGATCAATTTATAGAAAAATAAAATAGTGTAGGTTTTGTACAAATATACATGGAAAAATATTTACAAATTATTTTTGGATTTTTGAATCAAAGACCCTATCTCCCCCTACTTTATTCATGGTCGATCAGGTCAAGTCTTGACCTTCTCTCGGGGTTCGGGTCAGTCTGCATTTATTCCATAAATACATCCTTCATTTTTCTTTCCTTTTTCTTTTCTTCTTTGTTCTTTTATTTGAGTACAAAAGGTGTTAAAAATACATATTTAACAAATACATGCAAAATGGCAATTTCGTGAAATTAGTGGGTATTTACAGGTGTTTTACTAAGGAAATGAAGCTAAAATAAAAGAATAAAGACAATGAATCGTGGATTCATCATCCCCCTATATTTACCTTTGCTAGTCCCTTAGCAAACACTTATTTGGAAAATAAGTGTAAACAAAAATAAAGAAAAGAAAAAGGATAGAAGTTAGAACATTGTTGACTTTTAAACTTATCTTCATAAAATTGTAGTATGGAGCTTTGTCGGACCTTTGGATTATTAGTGTGTCGGAACCTTAGTGGGAAATGGATTTAAAACCTAACAACCTCTAAGTTCCACAAGACTCCTATTCAAGTCTCCTCAATCAGTCAGGTCAGAACAAGTCTACATACACAAATTCTTATGACTATGAATCTTTACTTGTACGGTGTAAGTGAAATATAGCTCCTCATCTCAAAAGTAACAAAGAAATAACCTCTCTCAACAAGGTAACTCTAGTCTCCCGATCTAGCAACTCTTTCCTCGAGGAGTGAGGATATTCCATTCTAAGTTCAAGTAAAACCAGCTCAAGAAGAGGGGATGGAGAAGAGAATGGATGATAACCAGTGTAGCTACCTATATTTGGATGCATGACCAGTGTAGCCAAGTCATCCGCTGCAAGCTTACAAAATTTTGACTTTGAAGCTCTTAGTCTTTTTTTCTTTTCTTTTTTTCACTTGTATATACACTCCAACATACATTTTACTTTTCAATCAGGCTTGTCCACTTTTGAAGATTCTGCATTCTCTCTCTCTCTCTTGAAAATATATACAAGGTGCATCATGAACGTAAGGAGTTTTACCTCTTGAGTCAGTAGACTATCCCTCTTTTGAAGCATTATTGTAACCTCACAGCGTCCTGTCTTTAGACCTCAACATCGCCAGACCAGGTTGAGACGCACTTCCCTCCCTAGAAGAGGACGAGAGGTTTCGCCTAGATGTACTACCCTCATATGCTACCCCAAGCCAAAAGATTCTGCACCCTCACTACCTCCTCCTTGAAGAGCTACGTGTAGAGTGCTTGTCCAAGGTAAGCCATGGTCTGAAAGAATCATGCGTGTATTGTTAAATATTCTACTTAGACTTATCACGATGACATGTGAACATAGTCTTATGGAATCAAAGAATTAAGTCACTAGGACCTGAAAAGTCTTAACTCCAGTTCTTATAAGGTTCCTCTGAAATTAAGTGGATTAAGGTCCGACTAAGCTCCATTCTTCAAATTTATTCCAGACTTAGTTTAAATGTCAAAATTATCCTGAAAAATGCACATGCTAATGCAAGAAATATGTATAATGCAAAGAAAAGAAAGCAAAATCTTTTTGTGAAACAATTTTCTAATTTTGAACTTTTTATGGATTTTTGAAAAAAATGATGCACATGCAAAAAGGATTTTTTTAAACAAATAGTTAGTAATGTATACAAGTATATACAATTTTTTTAAAATAAGGGTTAGGGATGAGATACACATATTTACACAGGAGTGAGTCAATTATTTACAAGGATCAGATGAAAGGATTTACAACTTGAGTAATTTATACAGGTATATACATACTGTTGGATTTTTTTATGTGATGCATATATTCCTCAAAATTATTTGAAAACAACTTTACAAATAATTTTGAAAAATATAGTCCAAAATAATTTTTCAAACAATTTTACAATCATTTATAAACATTTGAAAACAATTTTGCAAACATTTTTCAAACACTATATATAGATTTTCAAAATAAATTTTCAATCATTTTCAAAACATTTGAAAATAGTTTTACAAAAAATGTATTTCCCACAAAGAAAAAAAAATTTTACAAGCCAAAATATTTTTACAAAGTTTGAAAATATTTTTCAAACATTTTTCAAATAGTTTCAAAAGATTTTTCAAATAGATTTTCAAACTACTTTCAAAATATTTTTCAAAATATTTTAACCTGACTTATTAATAAGTATATATAAAAAGAATTTTGAGGAAATATTTGCATCTTTTTTTGTTGATTTTATTGAATTTTATAAGTATTTATACAATGTTTTAGTGAAATTAAAAATACGAAAGTACGAGTTATGGCTAAAGTATATATACAATATATACGACAACCCCTATACTTAGCTCGAACTATGTCCTCATAGTGATCAAAGAGCGGCAAAAGAAGACATTACTCGTGCTAAGTATAGAATAGTGAAAAGAATACTATGCTACTGATGAAAGGGGTTCTGACGAGGGTCAAGAGTAATCCGCACAAGGCAGGATCACAATGTCGCTGAGGCGACCGCTCAAGAAACCTCAAATCGATCAACAATTAACCCACAATAATATATGCAATGAATATCCAAAAAATGTGGAGTTAAAATTTATTATAACTCTACATGTAAATGTGTATAGGTGTAAGTACAGGTAGAGGTCGAACACTGGGAGGCGAATGGTTGTATGTGATGGATAATTTATTCAATCCATTGTCCATGTCCTTTTATTGTTTTTGTGGGTTTTGGATTTTATATATATTTTTATATTTTTGTTTTTATAATTTTTATTTCGTTTTTATATTTTATGTTTTTTTAATTGTAGAATATAGATATGTATATGTTTATATATATATATATAAATATATATATAAAGATATATATATATATAAGAAGAGAGAGGAGTAATATGGTATATAGATATATATATATAGACATAAATACTTGAAATATATATAGATATAATTTTTAGCTTTTTAATATTTTTCTAATTTTTTTGTTATTTTTCTGGAATATTGCTAATTTTTATGTATTTTTAATTTCAAAAAAAAATGTCCACAATATAAGACTAATTAAATAGCCGAATATAATTTGGGTTTTAAAAATATAAAATAAACACCAAAAATTCCCAAATTAATTTTAATATATTAATAATAATATGTAGATAATTATAAAAGAGAAAAAATATATTTTTGAGGTTTTTTAAAGAATTATTCTATTTTTTGTGGGATTTTGGAGCTTTCTGATTTTTTATTTTTCTTTTTCATATTTTTAGGTTTTTTTTTAATTTCTGGACTCAATATATATAAATATACCTTATATAATTTTTTTGGAATTTTTCAAAATCATTTTTTATTTTTTTTGTATTTTCTAATTTAAACAGTGCAAAAAGGGCTTCTTTTTCATTTTTAATAATTAGGAAAAATGCAAAAAAAATGCAAAATAAAATATGGGCGTGAAAATACAAGGCATGAAGCATTTACCCTAATTTTTCTGGATTTTTAGAAGCAAACTAGGTATTTTTAATAAATACATAAAGACACAAAAATAAAAACAACCTGGCAGGGGTATTTTTGCAAATACAATAAGTGACAAGGGCATCAGTGCAAAAATACAACAGAAATAAACATTTATTTATATTTTCAGGACTAATTGCTAATATACAAAAAACGCTAGGGGTATTAATGCAAAATTCACGCGCCTCACGTGGGACTGCACGTGAGGCGCGAAGAGACCTAATTGCAATTCCAATAAACTCAGCATCCTTTCTGCAAAATTTACAATTATTTTATAACGTGCTATTTTATTTACAGAATTAAAAACTAAATACAAAAAAGGCAGGGGCTAAATGTGCAAATTACCCCCAAAGTGGGCGTTGATGGACGACTGGATGTGGGTCACTTGACACGCGTCACTCCCTCTACGCCCGATACCGCTTCGCCGATGAAGCGCTAGGATTAGATCTCCTGGCTGAGATCTACGGTGGCTGCTCGCTTCATCGGACGACTGTGGTTTGACCTGGGACCTGCTCTCCATCCAACGGCGGAGACGACGGCTGGAAGAACGGGGAAGAACGCTCGCCTGGACGAGCTTCTTCCGATGATGTCTCACGTCTCCGTCGCCCTTTGCTGCTCCAAGGTGTCCCAAAAGCTTCCTGGCAGGGTCCTCTTTTGCCTGGAGGTGTCGGATCGGCCGGAGGCACGCTGGAGCACCGCCACGAGCTCGAAGAAGAAGCGGAGCTCCAGGTACCTCCGCCCGCTTTTGATTTGTCTCCTTGCCTGTTTTAGCTCGCCTAACCTGCACAGAAAGGTAGAGGGGCTCGAGGGCGTCACCCTCGACCCGGGGTTTGAAGCTGAAAGCAAGCGGATGATGGTGGGTAGAGAAGCTCCGGCGAAAGGCGGTGGAGGAGCTTCAATTCGCGGATCCAGATGGGAATCCGGTTGAACAAGGTGGATGGGAGATGGAGAAGGCGTAGGGGAACAAAATGAAGGTGGAAAGGTGGTCGGACAACAACGAGGGAACTGCGGAGAAGTGGCCGGAGCTGAGCTCCAGCGAACTTTGAATTACCTATCCTACGCTAATCTAAGAATCTAAATGCGAAATAAAAGACAGATATAAAATGCTGGTACGAAAATCTACCTAGAAATGTAAAGGCGCAGCTCTTATACCTGGAGAGACTCCAGGGAGCAGGGCGGCTGCCGGAGCGCCGCCGTGGGTGCAACCATCGCCATCTCCAGCCGATTCACGGTGCCAGCGGCATCCCCCTGTCACGAGGAGCACACCTGGGACTGAATACAAGGAAGAAAATGGGGCTTGGCTGACCAAATTTTGCGGAGGAGGAGATGGTTCCTTATTTATACACAAACGAACACCCTATTTGACCGGCTAAAATCGATGAATCGGGGCTATGTACAAAAGATCCAGGATCACGACGGGGATTGCGGATGATCAGAGAATATTTCTTTGTCGATGGAGCGATCAATCGAGCGGGAAAAAGGCAAGAAAATGGGGGAAGCGACAGGTCTGACGGGTCAGTCAGAGGCGCAGGGGGAGTTGACCGGAGGTCAACTTTCCCTGGCCCCTGATTGGTCCACATCGGACCGATCTTGACCTAATTATTTAACATAATAAATGGATTAATTAGAATTTACTTATAAAATATGAAATGTTTATAAATTAATATAGTATTTATTTCTGATTTTTATTTATTTTTTTGAATTATTTTATTACGGATTTATTTTAATAATGCATTTATAAGTATATTTATGTATATGTATTTTTATTTTGTTTATTTTATTTTATTATTTTATATTCTTATTTTATAACTTATTTTTGTGATTATAAATATATTTTTATTTAATTTTTATGAGTTTATTTACATTTTTAAATAAATGTGTTTGTGTATATGTAAGTATACTTATAGGTATTTTACCTATATATTATATACATTTTATTTATTTAATGAATTTTATTTGTTTTTATTTTGGATTTGTATTCTTAATAAGTTATATATAATATATACATTGTTATAAAAATATAAATGAATAAAGAATAAAAGAATAAAAATCCCTTTTATTTATGTACATATAGGTAGCATAGGTATTTTGCCTAGGTATTACCTAGGCTTATTTTATTTTACAAATTATTTTTGGTTTTATTCTAATGTCAATATGTACATGAATTATATACATTATCTACAAAATTCTAAAAATATGAATTTATAAAAATAATGAATATTGAATAAAATGAATATTTTAATCAGGTATTATGTACAAGAAGGGCCAAAAACCTAACTTCCACAGATGGACTCCAAAAATTATGAAACCAATTTTATAAAATAGTTCTTGGAATGCTATATACAATTAAAGGTGAGACTGGGTGATTTGGAGTTTTTATTTGCAAGATATGGGTCTGTGAAGTTGAGATTTTGGCTTTTTATTTTGTGTATAAAATGTACAATGTGCATTATTTTTGCACAAACTCAATTTCGTATTTTTATTTACATTATTATCTATAACTTTTATGAACAAAGTTTATTTATTTGATGAATAAATAATTATGTATAAAATAGGTGTCAAAAAATGCATAAATGAATGAATTAATAAATGAGGTATTTATTGTATACTGGCCCTTATCTCCCCCTACTTTATTCCTTGTCGACCAATTCCATGCTGGCCTTGGTCTCGGGGTTCGGGTCATAAAATATTTGCAATATTTTATTCCTTTTTCTTTTATTCTCTTTATTCTATAATTTTGGCATTAAAAACCTTATTTTATGTACAATTAATACAATAAATAATGAATGCTATTATATACAAATTAATGCTATTTACATGCATTTGCTGGGGTTTTTAAGGCCAAAATGATAGAATAAAGGTGATGAAATGGAGATTCATCACCCCCCTATACTTGCCTTTGCTAGTCCCTAGCAAACACTTATGCAATAAGTACAAAAAGAATAAAGAAAAGAAAAAGGAGAATGAAAGAAAGATAGAGTGAATAGGGGTGCTTTCAGTGCAATGCATGTCTTTACAAAATCTGAATTTGGAGCTCCTGTCAGACCTTGGGTGTGAATGTGTGTGGACCCTAGTCGGGAACCAACTCTAAAATACAACAACCTTCGATAGTCACAGAGCTCGGTTCAACCCACCTCAATAGCCGGGTCAGAACTAGTCTACATCATACGCAAACCCTTATAACTATGAAGCTGACTTGTACGGTGTAAGTGATAGTGGCTCTCCCCAACTGAAATGATAAAAGAACTGACTTCTCCAGAATGACAACCCAATGATTCCCCAATCCAACATCTCTTTCCTCAAGGAGCAGGGTATTCCCTTCTAAGTTCAAGTAGCAACCAGCTCAAGAGGAGGGGGGTGAAGAGAAGAATGGACGGTAGCCAGTGTAGCTACCTATCCCGGGATGCAAGACCAGTGTAGTCAAGTCATCCAGCTGCAGGCTCACATATTTGACTTTGGAGCTCAAGCTTGCTTATTGGCTTTACAACATATGTACATACTTTGCAGGCATTTTATTTTATTTTATTTACAGGTCTAACCATTTTTTTCAACATACTATTCACAACAGCATTTACATAAGGAGTTTTTCCTCTTGAGCCAGTAGACTATCCCTCTTTTGAAGCTTTATCGCAACCCACAATCTCCTGTCTTTAGACCTCATGGCTATTGGACCAGGTTGGGGTGCACTTCCCTCACTAGACGAGGACGAATGTTTCCACCCGTGTGCGTCTCAGACTGGAAAATCCAACCCCCTCACCATTCCACTGAGTTGAGCCAACTGAAAGGTGCAAGTGTCCAAGTTAGGTCACGGTCGGCAAGAGTCATACGTGTGTCTCGAGAAGTTCTAGTTAGTCCACTGAGGTGACTTGAACCCAACCCTGATTTCTCAAAGAATTAAGTCTGTGTAGACCTGAAGTACCTTAGATCTAGTTCCCATAAGGTTCCAGTGCAGTTAGGTGCAGTAAGGTCCAACCAAGCTCCAATTTGAGACTTTATTAGACTGATTCAATCATCAAGCTCACTCAAAAAGAATATGACTGGTATGCTTACTCTATGCACAATGAATGATGCAATTTTTCACAAAGAGTTTGAAAGAATCAAAGAATATTTTTACACAAAGAATTTTTGCAAACAAACTAAGAACTGGACACATACAAAAAGTATATACAATTATTTACACAGGTGTGCCGCTTTATTTACAAAATGTATGAATTTCTAAAAACTTTACAGGTTTGAACGAAGTAGTTTATTTAGAATTGTATAGAAAGAATCGTATGTGTTTTATTCAAGATTTACAAGTATTTGGAATGGTGTTCTTATTAGTTTTTGAAAATAATTTTGCAAACTATAGTACACAATAATTTTCGCAATCATTTACACACACATTTGAAAACTATTTTGCAAAGATTTTTCACGCTATATATAATTTTCACAATAGTTTTGACAAGCATTTTTCAAAATATTTGCACATAGGTTTTTCAAATCCTTTCTTTCGCACAAAGAAAAAGTTTTTCAATCAAAACATTTTCACACATTTGAAATCATTTCACATCAAAATTTTCAAAACTGGTCACACCATTTTTCAAATCATACTGTACAGGTATCTGATTTATTAATCAGTATGTACAAAAGAAGAAAAATTGTATTTGATGTACAATATGGTTTTGGTTCTTATAGGCTTTGTTTGGGCTTATTCATTATTTACAAATGAAAGATTTTTGTGCGGACTCCTCAAACTTATTTGAGAATCATTTTCACAAGGATTTTGAAAACTATAGTCCAAGATAATTTTGCAAACATGTTCACGCATTTGAAAAACCTTTTACAAAGGTTTTACACAACATAGATAGAATTTTCAAAACAATTTTGACAATCAGATTTTCACAATCATTTGCACACTAATTTTCACACATTTTGGTTTCACTCAGAGAAAATAAATTTTACACACAAAACTGATTTTTCAAACGTTGAATACTTGTACACACTATTTTTCAAACATTTTTCACAAGATTTTTCAAAGGAGAATGTTTTGCCCAAAACACTTTTCTGACTTACTAATCAGTACAAGTA
This sequence comes from Ottelia alismoides, assembly GCA_037367405.1. NCBI lineage: Eukaryota > Viridiplantae > Streptophyta > Magnoliopsida > Alismatales > Hydrocharitaceae > Ottelia > Ottelia alismoides. The sequence continues at coordinate 323,508 of JAZKJV010004151.1, read as the reverse complement.
CAAGGAGTCTGAGGAACTCACAATCATCTTTCATTATTATAAAGCTACTTTTTACACTGCATTTTATATTGAGGTGATCTTTTATTTTTCAGTATGAGTTATGGCCTTTAGTATATACATGGTATATACGACCCCCCTATACATAGCTTGAGCTATGTCCTCATAGATCGAAAGGAAAAGCAAAGACATAACTCGTACTGAGTATAGACAGATCTAAAGAATAAATATGAATGAAATGAATGAATGAGAAGTTGACCGTCCCCCCTATACTTAGGATCAAATAATCCTAAGTATAGCAGACTGTACAAAAAGCAGGGAGGGTCAAGGATGGGAATATAGTGATCGTACTCAGATTGTCTCCCCCTATACTTAGGGTAAGATACTCCTAAGTATAGACAAGAAGAGGAGACAATGGAGAGGATCGGATCGAAATGAAAAACTCTAGGTGCACATCCCCCCTATACTTAGGACAAAGTACGTCCTAAGTATAGAAAACTGTCTACAAGGGCGGCACCTTTTAGATATTAAAAGAAAATAGGAAAGGAAAAGAAGAAAATCAGATAAATAGTGGCTGGAGTACATCGTCTGAATCTTTCGATGCCGCAGGTGCTGTGGAGATGTCATCGTGGTGCACTAGCTGAATAGAGTCTACAACGGCCAAGAATGCATCTGGTTCGAGGTAAGGCTTCAGTAGTTGGCCGTTGACGACGAAGGGCTGTGAGTCAGGGGACAATTCTGATATAGCGATGCTTCCATTGTCACGCACTTCGCATACTCGAAATGGCCCTGTCCACTTACTCTTTAATTTACCTGGGAATATCCGCAACTTTGCATCAAATAGCCACACTTTCTGTCCAACGTCGAAGGTCTTTCGTCTGATGTGCCGGTCATGCCAGCGTTTCACCTTCACTTTGTACATCAAGGTGTTATCGTATGCATAGTATCAGAATTCCAAGAGCTTGTTCAGATCGTCTTTTCTCTTCTGACCACTTCTTCGTGAGTCCAAATTACAACTGTTGATTGCCCAAAGAGATTTGTGGATCAATTCCACGAGCAGATGGCATGGTTTCCCATATACAAGACGATAGGGCGACATGCCCAAGGGAGACTTGTAGGCTGTTCGGTAAGCCATTTGATGAAAGGGGTTCTGACGAGGGTCAAGAGTAATCCGCACAAGGCGGGATCACAATGTCGCTGAGGCGACCGCTCATGAAACCTCAAATCGATCAACAATTAACCCGCAATAATATATGCAATGAATATCCAAAAAATGTGGAGTTAAAATTTATTATAACTCTACATGTAAATGTGTATAGGTGTAAGTACAGGTAGAGGTCGAACACTGGGAGGCGAATGATTGTATGTGATGGACAATTTATTCAATCCATTGTCCATGTCCTTTTATTGTTTTTGTGGGTTTTGGATTTTATATATATTTTTATATTTTTGTTTTATAATTTTTATTTCGTTTTTATATTTTATGTTTTTTTTAATTATAGAATATAGATATGTATATGTTTATATATATATATATAAATATATATATATAAAGATATATACATATATATATATATAAGAAGAGAGAGAGAGAGGAGTAATATGGTATATAGATATATATAAACATAAATACTTGAAATATATAGATATAATTTTTAGCTTTTTAATATTTTTCTAATTTTTTTGTTATTTTTCTGGAATATTGCTAATTTTTATGTATTTTTAATTTCAAAAAAATGTCCACAATATAAGACTAATTAAATAGCCGAATATAATTTGGGTTTTAAAAATATAAAATAAACTCCAAAAATTCCCAAATTAATTTTAATATATTAATAATAATATATAGATAATAAAAAAGAGAAAAATATATTTTTGAGGTTTTTTAAAGATTTTTTCTATTTTTTGTGGGATTTTGGAGCTTTATGATTTTTTTATTTTTCTTTTTCATATTTTTAGGTTTTTTTTTAATTTCTGGACTCAATATATATAAACATACCTTATATAATTTTTTTGGAATTTTTCAAAATCATTTTCTAATTTTTTTGTATTTTCTAATTTAAACAGTGCAAAAAGGGCTTCTTTTTCATTTTTAATAATTAGGAAAAATGCAAAAAAATGCAAAATAAAATATGGGCATGAAAATACAAGGCATGAAGCATTTATCCTAATTTTTATGGATTTTTAGAAGCAACCTAGGTATTTTTAATAAATACATAAAGACACAAAAATAAAAACAGCCTGGCAGGGGTATTTTTGCAAATACAATAAGTGACAAGGGCATCAGTGTAAAAATACAACAGAAATAAACATTTATTTATATTTTCGGGACTAATTTCCAATATACAAAAACCGCCAGGGGTATTAATGCAAAATTTACGCGCCTCACGTGGGACTGCACGTGAGGCGCGGAGGGACCTAATTGCAATTCCAATAAACTCAGGGTCCTTTCTGCAAAATTTACAATTATTTTATAACGTGCTATTTTATTTACAGAATTAAAAACTAAATACAAAAAAGGCGGGGGCTAAATGTGCAAATTACCCCCAAAGTGGGCGCTGATGGACGGCTGGATGTGGGCCACTTGACACGCGTCACTCCCTCTGCGCCCGATACCGCTTCGCCGATGAAGCGCTAGGATTAGATCTCCTGGCTGAGATCTACGGTGGCTACTCGCTTCATCGGACGGCTGTGGTTTGACCTGGGACCTGCTCTCCATCCAGCGGCGGAGACGACGGCTGGAAGAACGGGGAAGAACGCTCGCCTGGGCGAGCTTCTTCCGATGATGTCTCGTGTCTCCGTCGACCTTTGCTGCTCCAAGGTGTCCCAAAAGCTTCCTGGCAGGGTCCTTTTTCGCCTGGAGGTGTCGGATCGTCCGGAGGCACGTTGGAGCACCGCCACGAGCTCGAAGAAGAAGCGGAGCTCCAGGTACCTCCGCCCGCTTTTGATTCGTCTCCTGGCCTGTTTTAGCTCGCCTAACCTGCACAGAAAGGTAGAGGGGCTCGAGGGCATCACCCTTGACCCGGGGTTTGAAGCTGAAAGCAAGCGGATGATGGTGGGCGGAGAAGCTCCGGCGGAAGGCGGTGGTGGAGCTTCGATTCGCGGATCCAGATGGGAATCCGGTTGAACAAGGTGGCTGGGAGGTGGAGAAGGCGTAGGGGAACGAAATGAAGGTGGAAAGGTGGTCGGACAACAACGAGGGAACTGCGGAGAAGTCGCCGGAGCTGAGCTCCGGCGAACTTCGAATTACCTATCCTACGCTAATCTAAGAATCTAAATGCGAAATATAAGACATAAATAAAATGCTGGTACGAAAATCTACCTAGAAATGTAAAGGCGCAGCTCTTATACCTGGAGAGACTCCAGGGAGCAGGGCGGCTGCCGGAGCGCCGCCGTGGGTGTAACCATCGCCATCTCCAGCCGATTCACGGTGCCGGCGGCATCCCCCTGTCACGAGGAGCACACCTGGGACTGAATACAAGGAAGAAAATGGGGCTTGGCTGACCAAATTTTGCGAAGGAGAAGATGGTTCCTTATTTATACACAAATGAGCACCCTTATTTGACCGGCTAAAATCGATGAATCGGGGCTATGTACAAAACATCCAGGATCACGGCGGGGATTGCGGATGATCAGAGAATATTTCTCATGAAGAGACTGTTGTCGATGGAGCGATCAATCGAGCGGGAAAAAGGCAAGAAAATGGGGGAAGCGACAGGTCTGACGGGTCAGTCAGAGGCGCAGGGGGAGTTGACCGGAGGTCAGCTTTCCCTGGCCCCTGATTGGTCCACATCGGACCGATCTTGACCTAATTATTTAACATAATAAATGGATTAATTAGAATTTACTTATAAAATAAGAAATGTTTATAAATTAATATAGTATTTATTTCTGATTTTTATTTATTTTTTTGAATTATTTTATTACGGATTTATTTTAATAATGCATTTATAAGTATATTTATGTATATGTATTTTTATTTTGTTTATTTTATTTTATTATTTTATATTCTTATTTTATAACTTATTTTTGTGAGTATAAATATATTTTTATTTTATTTTTATGAGTTTATTTACATTTTTAAATAAATGTGTTTGTGTATATGTAAGTATACTTATAGGTATTTTACCTATATATTATATACATTTTATTTATTTAATGAATTTTATTTGTTTTTATTTTGGATTTGTATTCTTAATAAGTTATATATAATATATACATTGTTATAAAAATATAAATGAATAAAGAATAAAAGAATAAAAATCCCTTTTATTTATGTACATATAGGTAGCATAGGTATTTTGCCTAGGTATTACCTAGGCTTATTTTATTTTACAAATTATTTTTGGTTTTATTCTAATGTCAATATGTACATGAATTATATACATTATCTACAAAATTCTAAAAATATGAATTTATAAAAATAATGAATATTGAATAAAATGAATATTTTAATCAGGTATTATGTACAAGAAGGGCCAAAAACCTAACTTCCACAGATGGACTCCAAAAATTATGAAACCAATTTTATAAAATAGTTCTTGGAATGCTATATACAATTAAAGGTGAGTCTGGGTGATTTGGAGTTTTTATTTGCAAGATATGGGTCTGTGAAGTTGAGATTTTGGCTTTTTATTTTGTGTATAAAATGTACAATGTGCATTATTTTTGCACAAACTCAATTTCGTATTTTTATTTACATTATTATCTATAACTTTTATGAACGAAGTTTCTTTATTTGATGAATAAATAATTATGTATAAAATAGGTGTCAAAAATGCATAAATGAATGAATTAATAAATGAGGTATTTATTGTATACTGGCCCTTATCTCCCCCTACTTTATTCCTTGTCGACCAATTCCATGCTGGCCTTGGTCTCGGGGTTCGGGTCTTAAAATATTTGCAATATTTTATTCCTTTTTCTTTCCTTCTCTTTATTCTATAATTTTGGCATTAAAAACCTTATTTTATGTACAATTAATACAATAAATAATGAATGCTATTATATACAAATTAATGCTATATACATGCATTTGCTGGGGTTTTTAAGGCCAAAATGATAGAATAAAGGTGATGAAATGGAGATTCATCAGCTACAACAACAAATGGAAGAATAAAATCAATGGAAATCGGTGATCCCCCTATACTTAGGATCAAGTAATCCTAAGTATAGAAGACTGTGCACAAGGGGAAAATCGAGGTATAGGATGTACAAATACTACCTCTTAGGGTAAAATATCCCTAAGTATAGGCAACAAAACAGAGGTAAAAAGAATCAAAAGAATAATAAAAAATCTGACACCCCCTATACTTAGGGTAAAGTACACCCTAAGTATAACATAATCACAAGATGAATATGGGGTGTTGGAAAGAATGTATGATATGGATAAATGGATCTATATAGCCGTGAACAATGTTGAGGTGCCCCTCAACAAGCGCTAGAGTTTACGCTCCTAGCTGGACGCAAAGGCTAGGATAATGTTGTATCAAGGTTCAAGACGACATCTGTGAGGCGAATATTGTACTATCGTCGCAGTCTTGGTGGGAGAACAACAACGAGGTCAACAGAATAAACTATGACACCCAGGTAAACAATCAGGTGGGTGTCTGCTACCGGGTAAAGATTTGGGAAGATGAAATTGGGCTTCGGTAGCACAAAAGAAATCACCGGCTCAAGGTCTGAATGGAGTGAATGAATAGAGCCGAAGAAATCGACGTGGAGAAGGAAGGATCTGTCAGGAAATCCTCGACGTCAATCACCATCTCGAATAGATAAGGAAGATCACAATCATGAGACTCACTATAAAGGCTGATATTCGATGTATGAAATGTAGAGAAATCAGTAAAATCATCGAATACCTCAAAGATCGGGTCATCCTCGCGAGGGTCGTCGAGGAGAGAAAAATCATACTCATAATCAGAAATATTAGAAGACTCGGTCTCGTGATCCAACAGATTGGATGCACTCCCAGAAAGTGAAACTGAGTACACAGGGTCCGTGGCATTCTCCTGCAGATAACCCTCGGGGAATAATGCCGAATCATCAGCGAGGGCAGAGTCATAATCGAACTGGGGATCTATGCTGTCAAATATCAGGTCCTCTAAAAATGTATCGACCTCATCAAATGGGAGGACACACGACTCAAAGATGAGACTATTTAGGTCTATCAAATCAAAATGGTGTCCCTCATCAAGCTCTCTATGCTGAGATGGATCCAAATGTGTATCTGAATATGAGAAGATCTCCTGAGAATATACACTGAATCAACTGGACATGGATACTAAAATGACTCAAAGAATGGCTTAAATGTGGGATCCTCCTCTTTTTCTTGGGATACTAGCAGATCTAGAATCCAAGAATCTTCGACGTGAATGTACGGGACTGGCTCAAAATCTAGCTATAAAACCAACGGGAACTCTACCAATGTCTGGCTATGGGAACTTACAGTGTTGGTCAACACGTCCATCATATGAAATGTAGTAGCATCCATATCCTCTGACTGGTGTGTGCTATCTAAAGCAGCATGAAGTGCCACACACTCAACTGGTGCCATTTCTCCCTCGTGTGTTGTCCCAAATAAATAATCTCGTGAATATGGAAGGTCTGAAAGTGTACCCAAGATGGTCTCAAATAAATCCAGGTTGGGATTGTGGTGTGAACCACCACACGAGGTAATGACTAATGCAATATGTTCAGCGGTCATCCCCCTCATGGCGATCTGGATATAATCAGTCAACGAAAATCCATGATCTGGAAATCGCCTCAAAAGATCAAGTAACCTCATCCACGAATCTCTCAATAGCTCCTAGGGGTCAACTGAAAAATCACGAATACAAGACCGCATCAACTCTACTCTATGATGGGGGTAAAATCTCTGCAAAAATAACATCCGAAAGTCGCCCCATATAGTAATCTTACACCCCGACTCTCTATACCATCTCAAAGCTCTAGTCTGAAGTAAAAAGGGGAAGGTCATCAGCATCAGTTCCTCAGAAGTGATATCTATGTATGCTCATGATCCATAACAATCCTCAAACTCAGATATATGAATATATGGTTCCTCATGTACCCCCCTGAAAATTCTGGCAGTAGATTAATGAACTCTATATCCAGAATGAAGGGACTAAATGTAGAAGCGAACTGCACTTCCTGGTCTGTGTACTCTTCCATCATCCCAGGATAAAAGTCATTTAAAGCTCGCAACTGCTCCATGTGATCTCCTATGGAATGCACTCTCGTCTCAGCAAGGTAATCGCCCGGGTCTCGTATTTGGTCAATCTGGTCTCCAAGAGGTCAAGCACAACATGTCCACGAATGGTAAGGTGTGAATGAGGAGGGAGAAGATGGGATGAAAGAGAGTGAAGGAGAATGATGGGAATGAAACGAAGATGCCGCAAAATCTAGTTGCCATGGAGTGTGGCCCATCATGATGAGAGGAAAATGAAGGGAGGGAGGGTGGGGTAGTAGAGAGAGAGAGAGTGAAAGAGTGATCTCGAAAAGATGATCGTAACCGACTCACACCAAAGACATCCAAACACAAAGCAACCCTCAGTTCACCAAGTCAACACAAATCTGACCGTAAGAGTTCGGTCTTTTTCTTTTCAATTTTAGAGTTTAGTGATCAGACAAAAGTTGTACAAACACTTAGGAGGCTTAATGGGATTTGGTCACTACTCCTTAGTGTGTACGTGAGCAATTAAAAGTGCAAACAATGAGGGGGTTGCTCTCCCAAAACAATGATGAGTCAATTACGCTTAATTTTAAAAGTCAAGTTCAATTAGCAGTCTCAATTTTTTCTAATTTTTGATTTTCTCTTTTTTTTTAGATTTTTTAAAAAATAATGCCGAACGAGCTTCTGATTTCCTCTTTGATTAATTTGAGTCCAAAAATGAGGGTAGGAAGTCGAAAAATCTAATGCGTGGTCAAATACGATGATGCATGCAGAGATAGAAAATGCGTACCCTTCTCCAATGCTCTACATGCAATATGATATGTGCATAAAATTAAATACTGAAAGTAAACTAACTATATGATACATGAGAAAATCGGCCTTAGACGAGCAACTTCTATTGATCGTGAAGAACAATAGCTAACTAATCAGAGAGAGAGGCCTGAGTCCGGTCTCAGATGTCGATCGGTGTCCACCACAACAGATCCTGCCAACGCTGTATACGACCTCTAGTGGCACGTGACCTCTCATCTGATTAAGTTAACTTTTTAAATTTATTTTTAGCTAGGTCCAATTACGTTCTATAGGTACATGCAAGCAATTAGGTGTTGGGCCTTAGCTAATTACATCACAATCAATCAAAATCCTACGTCTAGGGGCTAAATCCACGAGAATCAAATAGAAAGTAAGGCGGTGAAATAAAGAAAACGCGAAAATAGTGGTGAGGTCCTCCAAGTGCACCGATACTTGGCGAAAAAGACCCAGAATAATGTCCAAGTCCAAGAAGAGTCCAAGTATCTAAGTTATTACAACAATCTCAAAATATTCTCTCAAATAAAAGTAATTGTCTTCTTCTCTTCCCTGCTCCACCTCCTGTATGGGTCCTCCAAAAAGAAACTCCAAGTCATCCTCCAAGCAGTCCCTCACACAAAAAGCAAATAAGAGATGGTCAGAAAACAGTTATAATATAGAGAGACAAGCAAAACTTAAAAATGACAACTAAGCCGTGATCCCTGGCAACGGTGCCATTTTGATGACACGAAAGTCGATGAGGTCGAGATGAAAAAATATGCAATGGTCGTTGTTCTCAACCAATCGATTCGGTCAACGAGAAAATGTATTAAACCACTTAAGAGGAATCAAGCAATAGATTGTAAGCAGTTTTTGCTATTTAATTTACTTGGTATAGCGACCAGGGTCGAACACAAGGAGGACAATTTAAAAACTTACTAGTCAAATTTCGAAGATGAAATTTTTAGCGGTTTTTGATTTTTTAATTTTTTATTTTTAAATGAGGAACAAATCACAGTGAAATAAAATAGACACAACACCACAATCTTATTGTATTTTTCAAAATAGTCAAAAATGTCTAGAAAATTTCAAAAAATGTATTTTTGGGTTTTACAGGTTTAAAATGTTTTTGATATTTTTTTCCAAATTTTTCTGATGTTTTTTGTGATTTTATAAAAATCAAATCGTGGAAATAAAAGTAAACAGTGTACAACCAAGAGTATTTTGCACCTTAAAAATAAAGTACCCAAAACTCATGTAGTTATTTTTACGCTAAAATACAATTAAATATCCACAAACAGAGACTGAAATCAAAAATTTTGGATTTTTCTACAATTTTATACAATTTTATAACAGTTTTAGTTTTTCACAATTTTTTAGGGTTTTATAAATAATTAATGCACGAAAATTGAACAAAAATTAAAGGAGAAAAAATACACCTACAGTATTTTTTTTAGAATTTTTAGGCAAATTTTCGAATTTTATGATTTTTTTAATTTAAGGTAGAGAAAAAGACACTATTTTTGATTTTTTTAAAATAGCAAATAAAGATAAAATACCATGAAATATATATATACAATGATGAAGAACCCAACATGAATATTCAAAATTTTTTGCAGATTTTTTAGAGAATGTAAAACATTTATTTCAGTCAAAAGAGCAAGCAAATTAAAGTCTGGAAATTACAGGGACTGGAATGTAAATTATTTAATGTTTATGCATTTAAAGATAACGGGAAAGGAGTTACAGGATAAAGCGCACAATTTACCTAGAAAAAATGTGCAACGCATGTGCATTGGATCTGTAGGGGGGCTTTTGCAATATTATAAAACTTCTAGGGACTTGACTTATATTTACCCCATTTCTTTATTTTAAAACTCCTTAGGGTTACTATTCTTCATTTTTCCAACCGAAGGGGGAAAACAAGGGGGAGCCGCCGCTGCCCTCCCTCTCTTCAGATCGGCGGAGCAGCGAGCGGGACTGGGCGACGGTGTGGTCGCGGTGGAGCGCTTCTAGCAAACAGATTGGTGGTGGGGGATTTTGGCGACTGCTCGGACGAGCAACGGGGGAGATGTAATGGAGTTGAAGTCGCACAGTGGCGTAGAGAGGCCAGGCGGTGCCACAACGGGTCTGCGTGGGCTCGCGCGGCTTGGGCTCTCTATGGCTGAGTGGAGTGGCTGCGGCGAGTGAGCACCGCGTGTGGTCAACACAGTGCTGAGCTGGAATGGCGACAGAGGTGCGACAAGGACTCACGACAAACGACGCCCGCAGTGTCGACGATGGAGATGTGGGTCCAGTGGAGGTGGCACGCGGCGACAACTGTGTGGTCGCCGATGGCTCCGGGATCTTTCGTGTATAATCCTGCATAATCTCGAATGTTATCAGTTCCGGTATGTAGACCAAATAATACAATGCAAGCAATCATAAAGTTGAAAGTACCAAATATTCCTAGAGGCATACCATCAGAAAAGCTTCCTTGACCAATAAGGTAGATCAAGAAAACAACAGTAGCAGCTGCAACAGGAGCTGAATATGCAACAACAATCCAAGGGCGCACACCCAAACAGAAACTAAGTTCCCACTCACGACCCATGTAGCAAGCTACACCACGTAAGAAATGTAGAACAATTAGCTCATAAGGACCACCAATGTATAAGCATTCATCGACGGATGCTGCTTCCCATATTGGATAAAAATGCAAACCTATAGCTGCAGAAGTAGGAACAATCACACCGGAGATAATATTATTTCCGTAAAGTAGAGACCCAGAAACATGTTCACGAATACCATCAATATCTAGGTGAGGGGGTGCGGGCTGGAGCCACGGAGGATGTTGTGGCGACCGTGCTACGGAGGGGCCGCAGGGGCAGTGCTGAGCAGTGGCGTCGCTAGAGCAGCGGGCAAACCTGCTATATTTTTTTGTTTTTTTTCTTTTTTTAAACAAAAGCTATAAACAGAAATAAATAAAAGTTTTTTATATATTTTTTAAAAAACATGAACTATACTCAGACACAAAAATATTTTTTTTATATTTTTTATATTTTTTATTCTCCTACAAAATAAATCTTAGAGATAACAACAACTATATTTTTTATTTTTTTATTTATAAACAAATTAGGACGTGAACGGGGATCTGACGGAAAGCGAGGAATGAATCCGAGTCTTCGATCACCGTGTGTGGCCGGAGTTGAGAGATCGTGATAGGTAGAAAAGAATGTGGAGAGATCAAGATGTGAGATAATAAATTGAATCGGTTTGCAAATGTGTGGTAGATATTTTTTAAGGATTTTAGGATCTAAATTTTAATCAAGAAATCAAAGCAAAAATTAAATCTAAAATTTATTCAAGAAAAACGATGGGAAAATAAAGTTGGATCTCACCTCGGATTGGATACGCTATGATGGCCTCGATGAGGACCGACTCGCTGTCACCGGACGGCTCAGAGGCTGAGTACCCTTCTTCGACCAGATTTCTCTCGGAGATCAGGCTCATCTCCACCAAAGATTGATCAAAGAGTAATGAAGGAAGAGAAAGCTTATAAAAAGAGGAGAAAAAAATAAAAAAGGAAGGTATATACAAATGAGGAAGGTGTTTAGTGGTGGAATTAATAAAATAATTAATTAAATAAATAAATTAATTTAAAACAAATTTCGGAATTAATTAAAATAAATAAATTAATTAATTTACAAAAATTAATTTGCCACCTTAATTGTGGCTATTTAAGGTATAGAATCAAATTTTTATATACAAGGCATGTTTTCAAATTAAATAACGAATAAATTAAATAATTAAATAATTAAATCCAAATTTTGTAATTAAATTAATATAATTAATTAATCTTAGATATTTACTTTTTTGGTGATTTATATGTAAGGAAATTAGTTGTATACAAATATTATGTACATACAATACAATATATACATGTACAAATAAGGAAATATTTTTTAAATATTTTTTTAATATTATTATTATTTATTTTTAATAATGAAGATAATATTTAAAATTATGTATGTTATGTATAAAATAAATATGAATGAATATATACAATAAGTATGTGGTAAAACTGCACAAACCACCCTAGAAAAATGACTTTTCAACCGTAACTCCAAAAATTATGAAATCACATCCATTTGAAAGATAATTTAATTTAGAGTATAAAGGAAGCGAGTTTGATTAAATTTGATTCTGTATGGAGCCGGAGTTGATCGTTCAATTATCATTTTATGGCTTTTTCTGAGTGTGATTATTTTATTTTGCAATTATTTTTATTATTTACAACACATTTTTATTTACAACTTTTGCGTACAAAAATATTTAATCTGAGGTCAATTTATAGAAAAATAAATAGTGTAAGTTTTGTACATATATACAGGGAAAAATATTTACAAATTATTTTTAGATTTTTGAATTAAAGACCCTATCTTCCCCTACTTTATTCCTAGTCGATCATGTCAAGTCTTGACCTTCTCTCGGGGTTCGGGTCAGTCTGCATTTATTCCATAAAACATCCTTCATTTTTCTTTTCTTTTTCTTTTCTTCTTTATTCTTTTATTTGAGTACAAAAAGTGTTAAAAATGCATATTTAACAACTGCATGCAAAATGGTAATTTCATGAAATTAGTGGGTATTTACAGGTGTTTGACTAAAGAAATGAAGCTAAAATAAAAGAATAAAAACGATGAATTGTGGATTCATCACTACATCCTCCTCCTCCCCTTGACTTCGAAAAACAAAATAGAGATGGTGACATCTTCTATTCCCATATGCTACTTGCGTATACCATATCTTCAACTCCGTCGTAGCCTAGGGTGACATCTCTGATCCATTGTACTTAGGCGGTGAAGAGATATTGGTGAATTCTGGTGCAATCTAAAGGAATCCATACCCCCTGTTGCACCTCGAACATCCTTGCTTCTCAATCTCCTCAACCCTTCATTGTTGAGTTGAGGTGAAGACCAAGAAGGCTCTTCAAGCTCTCCTCTTCAGTTAAAGAACTACCATCATGTATCCTTTTGACATTACGCCTTCTTCTTCGTATTTCCCTTTTCCTATGCTATTTGCTCTTCCTTAGTGCCTAATCTTATGATCTCTTCTTTGTCTTCAATCAAACCACTTCGACTTTACATCCCCCTTTCTTTATGTCTCATCTCACCTTTAATATCACCTACACCTCCTTAACCCCTCGCATTATGTTCTTCTCGCATAGCCTCGTAGCTCTGACCAAATCATGGTTGAAGGAGAATCGATCTGCATCTACCATGGCTTCATGGTTGAATCATACATCTTCGTCTTATTAGGTTGACTCATCCGTTCAGGATCGATTGCTCGAGATCTATTGCTTCACGTGCAAGGATCTTGAAGGAATCATAACCAAATCCTTCATCCTCAACATATCAAATCGTCGAGGATCCATAACAGCCCTACTGACCACTAAATTTACCGCCTTCATCTATAATATGAGATGAGATACTTCCTATGTAGAGGCACGAGACAACACCATATCAACCAATTTACCTGCACTTTTAGTCTTGTAAGTCATAGAAATCAACTGAGCAGTCACCCAACACATAATGCCTACTCACTGGTAGCCAGGGAACAACATTACCACCAATCATCATAGTACCAGTACTGAGCAAATAGAGTAGTTCACCATAAGCACATTACTAAATTGAGCCATCGCTAACAAATGATTGAGCCATCACCAAGAGATGACAATACTTTCCCAAAGCTCAAATTACTCCCTCCAACATTCAGATATGCCTTCCTTTAAGTTCCTGGAGAAGAAGTACCCAATAATCATCACTTCACGATTGATCGAGGATCAATAGTCTCGCTTGCTAAAGATCCTGGAAAAGAACCACAAGGTGATAGACTGGAGTATGTCCGAAGTCTTTGAGATAAACCCTGCTCTCTGTTCCTGGAGTGTGTCCGAACTTTGTGAGATAAACCCTGCTCACATTTACTTGAATGAGGATGTTAAACCCTCTTGTGAGTTCTGACATAGGTTGAATCCAAACTTGCATGAAGTGGTCAATAATGAAATTGAGAAGTGGTGTGACATAGGATTCATTTCTCCCATCTCTGACTCCAAATGGATGGCCACACTTCATGTAGTCTCGAAGAAGTCAAGCATTTAGTTGGTAACCAACTAGGATAGAGAGAATATTTTGACCGGGGTACCCCATCTTGGTGCGTCTATATGGATTACAATACCCAAATTCCACGATGAAGAAGGATATACTTCTGATCGAAATTTGGAGAGCATAGAAGGCCATGAGTTCTGCCTCTTGGTTGAGTACTCTGGGCAACAACAAAGTGGCCATAACTCCTGAGAACCAGGAGAAGATGATCTTTAAGTGTCCCTTAGGTATCCATGCTTTCAAGCACATGCCTTTTGGGTTATGAAATGTTCTAGATACCTTTCATAGGTTCATAGTTATGGTTTTGCCATTAGATGATAACGCTTTCCCAGAGCTCAAATCACTCCCTCCAACACTCAAATATTCTTTCCTTCAATACCTAGAAAAGTACCCGATAATCATCACTTTACAATTGATCGAGGATCAATAGTCTCACTTGATAAAGATCCTAGGAAAGAACCACAAGGTGATAGGCTAGAGAGTGTCTGAACTCTATGAGATAATCACTGGTCTCTAATCTTGGAGTGTCCGAACTTTGTGAGATAAACCATGCTCACATTTACTTGAATGAGGATGTCAAACCCTCTTGTGAGTTCCAACATAGGTTGAATTCAAACTTTCAAGAAGTGGTCAACAATGAAATTGAGAAGTGGTGTGACACGGGTTTCATTTCTCCCATATCTAACTCCAAGTGGATGGCCACACTTCATGTAGTCTTAAAGAAGTCATGCATTTTGTTGGTAACCAGCGAGGAATGAGATGAGATTTTGATAAGGGTAACCCATCTTGGTGTGCATATATGGATTACAATGTGCAAATGTCATGATGAAGAAGGATCGCTTTCTCCTTCCTTCCATTTGATCAGAATTTGGAGAGACTAGAAGTGCAAGAGTACTTCTGCCTCTTGGACGAGTACTCTAGGCAATAACCAAGTGTCCATAGCTCCTAAGGACCAAGAGAAGATGACCTTTAAATGTTTCTTATGTACCCATGCTTTAAGATAAATGCCATTTGGGTTATGCAATGCTCTAGGTACCTTTCATAGGTTCATGATCTTAGTTTTGCCACGATGCTCGACCACTTTTTGAACGTTTTCATGGATGACTTCTCGATCTATGGAGATTCCTTTGATCCATATTTTATATATTTAGACCAAGTCTTACAAAGGGGTTGCGAGGTGAATATGGTGATCTCATGGGAAAAGGTCACTTCATATTGACAAAGGGCATTGTGTTGGGGCATGCCATCTCTAAACAAGGAATGGAGGCTGACCCAATCAAGGTATTTCTGATCAAGAAACTCGAGTACGTAAGTTTCTACCAATGCTTCATTAAAGACTTTTCTAAAATTTCCCAACTATTAACTTAAACCTTAGTCAAAGACATTGATTTCATGGTAAATCAACAAGTGTCTCGAGGCTTTTGAGTTACTGAAAAGAATTGTCATGGACAATACTATCCTATAAGCCCTAGATTGATCTCTTACCTTTTATATAATGAGGGATGCAACGGATGATGTAGTAGGATTTGTATTAGGGTAGAGGAGGGAGATGTCCCATTCACAATTCACTACACATGCAAAACCATGGATGATGCTTAATGTAATTACATAGTTACAGAGAAAGATATGCTCACAGTAGTCTTAGTGAGTTCCTTGGAATGGAGATACCACTTAAAGGGGGTGAATATCAGTATTCATGGTAGAATAAAACTTTTACGGAATTGACTTGATCACAAACACAATCACCCAATCAATCAAGCATACTGCACAAGACGTTATTATGAAAACTCAATCGGGTGAAAACCACAACTCGAGTCTCTTACTTGGGATTCCTGGTTAACCAAGTCAACCAAATGCTTTATTATGACCTGAGATATTTATATGAAGATCTCAATCATTTAGAAAGCTTCATGCTTTACAACTTCAGATCAAACAACAAAGTCAACATCACATATCTAACACTACAACAATATCGGGAGTGGGAAATCTTTGACTATACTTTGACTTCCTTAGATAGAGCATAATCCATAGACCCAAGAACAATCTACAGACTTTTGGGCTTAATACCAAAAGTTCTGGTAGATAAATGTTATAGAAAGAATATGGAAATAATATCTTAATGATATTCTTCTTAGTAATATCATAGATAATTCTTTATGAATAAGAAGAGTTATATCTCAATAAACAAAAAAAGAGGTAATTGCAGATGACATCAAAATATAACACAAGCAATTATATCTCAATAATCGTAGTTGAATAATAGTCAAAGAATAATATCACCCGAGCTAAAGTCTGCCAAAAGAGTTCTGATTACTGTTAGAAGAACTAGAAGAATTGGAGGTGATTGAACATTGCTTGTCCAAAGCTTTTCTTGAAGAAAATATCTTGATAACTTTTCTCCTAGAAATATTGAAGAACTCTAAAAACCAAAGAGAATATCACCCAGAGAATATTTTTCTTCACTTGTAAAGAGTGAAAGCAAATTATATCTTCCAACATTAGGTATGGGTCCCTTACACATGAGTCTAAGAGAATATGGCCATTGGAAACAAAATGAGAAAAAATCAACAAGATTTGATGGCAATGATTGATCATGCAAACAAGGTGATTGATCATTTCAAGTTGATCAATCATTCTGGAAATGTGATCGATCAATTGATGACTATTATGATTAATTATGTAAAAAACAATGGTCGATCAATCCTGGTTGATCCAGTAAACTTGATGGTCAATCATGTTTGGTTGATCCACGAAGAAGTATGGTCGATCTTGTTAGATCGACTAATGAGAAAATAGTATTGATCTAATTTGAGTTCTTTGACCTATTCTCATTTGGAAAATTCTAAGAGTAGAGCAGGGGAAGTTACAACTTTGCTGGATGCAATATAAAATATAATATTATAACTTTGATTCTATAAAAGTACTTTGAGCTATTACAATCTGAAAATATGTAGTCCATAGTTAAACTTCATCATTGTTATCTTTGTTGAAATATCATGAAGTATTGTAAACAAGTATACAAGCAAGCGATTGCGATGAATGTGTGTCATATTTAAAATAGATTTTGGAGATAAAAAGAACTAACAATCTCTCCCTTTTTAATGATGGAAAACATCTATAAGCTAAAAGAGACAAGTCTTTGTAAGCACAAAATACTATAATTAATCGTAGTAGTTTAGAAAAATATAATTTGAGCAAAATTTTAATTTCTAAAATTTTAATTTATCTCCCTTACTAAAAAAATCACAAATTGATTTTTTAATTCTTCAATTGTAAGGTTTGTGATTAGGTTCTCCATATTTTTAAGCTCTCCTTTAGTTCCTTAAAGCTTTAGTACACCAAACTTTTATTTATTCCCCTTAATATAATTATATTCTCCCCCTTTTTGTCATCAATAAACGGGTCAATAAGAAAAAATAAATGCAATTTTCATTAAAAAAGATGGAACTATTACAAAAATATTCGTAGCATAAACTGGTTCCCTTATGTAGAAACTATAAAGGAAAACCAAGAATAATTAGAAAAAGAAACAAAAACACTAGCAAAAGATCTAGAAGCTCTAATATCCGCATCACAAGGTGTTGGACGGGAGTGCTTATTTCATATTTCGATGAGTTGACAGGTCTTAGAGATGTAGCTAAGCTAAGGAGAGCCAAACTCTTCAGGCTAGTCATCATCATCGTCGTCGGTGTCTTTTCGTCATCATCATCATCTTCTTCTTCTTCAAGTTTGGCATCACAATCACCTTTCCTCAGTAGGAAGACAAACCAAAATCCAAGTATCAAGGATGGGGTCGTGTCAGGGTAGTGGGAGGAGCCCTAGTAGGAGGAGCATGGTGGCAAGGAGGCTACCAGGGGCAGATGGTTTAGAGAAAGGATGAGATTATGAACATCATTTGAGAGAACATAGATGACCTCTACCTGTGCATTGGAGAATTGTTAGTCATTCACCCAAAGCACCATGTTAATGTTGTGAGTCATCATCATGTCAACATTCTCCTGTATTTTGTAAAGCTCCATAGAATGGGCATCGATCAGGACCTATTGGGAGAAGTCCTGCTTGAGGAGAAAGTTGGTAGTCTTGGTAAGGCCAAACTTTGTTGTAATACAACATGTTAGGGCATATAGGAAGAGGGAAGATTTTGGGGTAAATGTGGAGCATGAGTAGGTAGGACATGGCTTGGTCTAGAGGAGGGAGGAGGGTTATCCTTAAAATCTTGGCTAAAGCACATACCCTTGATGTCAAAGGGTCTGGCCTTCATAACATGCTAATGATTGCGTGACACATCACAAAGAAATGAGATAGTATGTGGGGGATTAGGATGTCTAAGCGAGGTGGTGTAGTGGTGGAGTTGCTAACATCAACAAAATAAAATGACACCAGTGATGGATAGGGAATTCAAGCGGGTCTTAAAATATCCTCACGGAGTGCGAATATAAATTTTCGCTGAGGTGACCCGCAAGAAACCCTAAGTCAAACAACAAGTGGCCACAAAATAAAAATGAGCGATGGATAGTCAACAATTTGAGGCACAATTTATTATACTCTACAAACATAAATGTATAGCATGCAAGCACGTAGAGGTCAAACCACAACGAGCAAACCAGGTAGTCTATGATTATTATTAATCAATGTGAGTTATGTACATACCTGTCCTTTAGCTATTTTTATGTGGATTTTGGATTTATATATTTTTTAATATAAATATATATAGGTAATGCAATCATAATAATAAGAAAGATATTTACATATACATACATATAGGTAGGCGTATAAGAGAGAGATACAATCAAATACAAACAAAGTCTAGACAATATGTATATTTTTTATTTTTAATTTTGCAAATAATTATTTTTTTTTATTTTTGAAAATAAAATTAAAGTATATTGATATAAAATATATTAGCACATAATATAAGTATATAGATAATATATATACATATATATAGTATAATATCTATAAATAGTCCAAAAATCTAGGAATAATATTTTTTGTTTTTAAATTTTTCTAATATTTTTGTGATTTTTTTTGGAATTTTTGCAATTTTTTTATGTATTTTTAAAGTCAAAATGTCCCAAAATAGGGATTAAATAGATAGGCGACTTATTTTGGAATTTAAAAATATAAAAGAAGGTAAAAATTTTGCAAAACTATTTTTATTAATAATATATATTAAAAAGAAAATTATAGAACATGAATGATACTTTTTGGAATTTTTGGAGATTTTTTACATTTTTATAAAGGATTTTAGAGCCTTTTAATTTTTAGTCCTTTTCTTTTTCCATTTTTAGGGATTTTTGGTCTGGAGTCAATATAGGTAATAATAAACAAATATAATTTTTTTCCTGTAACTTTTATATCCATTTTGATATTTTTTGAATTTTTAAAGCTAAACTGGGAATTAATGCTCACTATTTGTATTTTAATAAATACATATAAGACAAAAAATGCAAACTAAAAATCAGAGCCTGAAAATATGTCATTCATGGCTTTTACATGCAATTTTGCAAAAATAAATACAAACATGGGCTATTTTTAACAAAAATAGACAAGAAAATAAAATTCAAGGTACTAACAGGGACCTATCTGTAATTAAAACAAAGAATACATGCATTTCAAAACCATTTCACAATATCTAGGGGCATAAATGCACTTTTCCAAAAAAATAAATAAATTAAAAATGCCCCAGAAGGGCATTTATGTAAATATAAAAAAGTTCCAGGTCCCATATACAAATTTTCTAAAACTTTTAACACTGAATATACAATTTTGTGTATTAAAAATAAATATACAAAACTAAGGAGTTATGCTTGCAAAATACCCAACTCACATAGCAAGCCACGCGAGCTGAGCTAGCATGGACATGTAGGTAAATACATGAAAGCATGGGGGGTTATATGCAATTTTTACAAAACTATTTACACTATAGAAAAGAATTAAAATACTAAAAAGAAATAAGAAAAGGCAGAGGGGGCTAGGTCAAATTGCCCCTATTTTACATGTGATCCAACGACTGCAGCTGACTCACTTGGACACGTGGCAGCCGCACCACACGCGATACCCCTTCGACGATTAACGTACTAGATCTGATCATTAAGCTTCATCAACGACCAAGGGTTGCAGAGATTGGATGGCTGTGATTAGAACTGAAGCGCCTCCTCCATCCGATGGCTACTGCTTCGCTCGAAGAACATGGAAGAATGTCACTGCCTCCGAGCTTCGTTCGTCAAATCCTCTCCTCTCCAAGCTCCTTCTTCGATGCTGAGTTGCTCCACAGGCTCAGGGAGGTCTTCCGCAACGAATTGAGGCTTCAAAAACATCTGGGCCCCATCGAAGGGGGCATGGAGACTTGGTCTTCTTGGAGGTGCTCTCGAACCTCAACACCCCTCAAACGGGGTCCTCCAAACATGCATATGGGCTAGAAATAATGGCGAGATGAAAGTGTCAATATCTGGGATTTTGTTTGAGGGGATCGATGCGAGATGTAACATGGTGATGATGCTCTGGCGAAGGGCATCAGAAGGAGCATAGGAATCTTCTATCCATAAGGAGTCAAAGGTGGCTGGATGGTCAGGGATGTGGAGAAATGATGAGGCTTGATGATGGGATGATCGTGGCCGTCGGAGATAGAGTAAAACAATGAATCACAATGGCCGAAGCTCTAGAGCTTCGGTGAGGTCTAATCCCTAATCTAAGCTAATACATTAATTAAAATGTAAAATAAAATGCATGAAACAGAAATTAACACCTAATCTACCCAAAAAAAGATAAATTGCGTAGCTCTTACCTAGCCGGGAAGCTAAGGAGTAGGATGCAACCGGGGCACCGCCTAGACCTCCTCTCCTCCTCTTCCAATGCTCCAAGACTTGGGGAGCTACCTCTGTCACCGGTGAACTTACACACACTCAGCTGGAGGCACTATAGAGCTAGGAGAGGGATCAAACGGGAAAGTGAAGAATTTGGGTTTTATTTGACGAATTTCGAGCTGAATTATTGAGAGGCTCAAGGCAGATCGATGAGATCTAATGAGTGGGTGTGGATGTCGATTGTGGTGGGAAGATATTTCATGAAGGACTTAAGGCAAACCATCGATCAAAGCGATTGGGTGGAGGCGGAGAAGATGGGGCGCTCGAGACGTCTGATACATTCAGGCGGGGAAGGAAAATTGACTTAGATCAGTAGTCTGTGCCTCCTGATTGGTCCACATAGGACACTACATAATAAAATAAGAACTTTATTCAAAAATAAATTAACTAAAATATTAAATGGTTTTATTGAATTTTGGTTATAAAATAAAAATTGTTTATTATTTTATTTGGTATTTTAATACGGTTTGTATTTATTTTTATGCATTAATTTATTAGACGTTACTTTTGACAAATGTATTTATAGGTATCTTGACATATGTTTTGTACATTTTATTTTTATTTTGTATTTTCGATTTTATTATTTTATTTTTCATATTTTATATATTTATAAATTATTTTTAGATACAAAAATATATTTTATTGTATTTTTCTGATGTATTTTATACACTCAAATAAATAGATGCATATATTATATGGGTATAAGTATAGATATTTCATCTATGTATTTATTGACCATTTTATTTCTGTATTTTGTTCATGGTTTTATTCTATTCTAAATATGTTCGTATAGTATAAATAATATTTATGATATTAAAGAATATATAAAATGAATATTTTATTCATGTATACTATACAATAGGGTTCCAAAACCTAACTTTCACATTTAACTACAAATTGAGTTAAACCACCTTCATTAAATAGCTAATTAAAAGTTATATAATTAAAGTGATTTTTATGCATTTTTAGTTTTATTTGAGAAGACATGGGTTTGGGAAGTTCGGGTTTTTGGATTTTTATTCTGAGTATAACAAGTATACTGTGTATCATTTTTGTGTAAAGTTAAATTTCTATTTTTCTATACATTTTAGTCTACAACTTTCATGTACAGAGTTTCTTTATTTGAGGTGTAAATGATCAAGAATAAAAAAATCTTGAAATTAAATTACCGATGAATAAATAAATGGGGTTTTTATTGTATATTGGACCTTACCCCCCCCCCACTTTATTCCTTGTCGACCAAATCAATACTGGAGTTGGTCTCGGTTTAGGGTCATAAAATACCTTTGGAATTTTATTCTTATTCTTTTCTTTTCTTTATTCTTTTATTTTGAATTTAATTAATGAATTTTACACTATAATTATACAATAAATAATGAATGTTAATTTGCACAAAATAGTGATATTTACATGTATTTAGATAGGTTTAAAGGTCAAAATGAAATAATAAAGGTGATGAAATGGAAATTCATCTACCTGTGAAAAGGGTGACAACCAACCAAATTTTAGATCATGGAAAGGATACCACTGGTGACATGGATTAAGTTCATAGTCTTGTTCATGAAATACTAGGAGAAGTCATGATTAAGAAAAAAACGGTAGAGAGGCTTCAAGTATGGAGTAATAAGAGTGTGGTATTTGCTATGTGATGAAGCGACACCAAAGTATCATGACATTCATCACAATCAAGACATTCCATAATGCCATTCAGGGTTAGACCCGAGTCAGGGCAACCCAAAATGTGATGAATCACTAAACTATCCACCATGAAAGTTTGTGAGTGGATAGCGGTAGGCAAAGGAATCACCAATGTCTTCCACATTGGCATAAAATTCCGTGACCGAGGAGGTTAAGATGGAGTCAACAAGAGAATTGTGAGATCCAGGATAGAACAAGGGGTCGAAAAATGAGTGCATATGGTTTTGATTAAAGATGGTATCATAATTGCGAAAATGATCCCTGAAAACATTCCACAGGATCTGTCTACAGGTGGAGAAGGTGAGTGAGAATATGTGTAGAGGCAGTCTTAGAGAGAGGAGGATTAGGGTTTCTTGGATGAAGCTTTTCCCTTCTTGGATCTACAGTGAGACATAGAGATAAAGTAGAAGTTCAAACTGAATGAAGAAAATTAGAAAAACAATGACCTATAAATCCCAAATGATCGATAAGGAGGAAAAAATGATCAGTTAGGATGATTGGTTAGGCCAGACATGATGATCGATTACAACTCTACCACTTACCTTAAAAGAGATAATTTTGGTGGATTCTAGTGGAGAAGGAGATGTGGTTTAAGGTCTCGATCGTGGATCTCCTTAAATAGAGAGGGTAGAGGTGATGGAGGAGATAAAAAGTAGGGATTTGAATTTCAAAAAAATGAAAAGATAAATTGACAACTCACTGAAAAAGAAGCTTCTGACATGTTGTGCACCTAATAAATCAAGGTCACGAAGTCATGACACAACTTCCTAAAAAGTTATCCCCCAAAAAATATGAATTTTGAAATGAAAGTTAAAATTTGCCCAAAGAGATTGATCATGTCTCCCAGGATGATTGATCACATGATCGCTCCGAGATCTTGATTGATCGATTAGGGTTGATCGATCAGACATGTCTCATGGCTGATCAATAATGAGTTTCGATAAATACTTTTTGCATGAAATTAATTCACAAATAATTTTCAAATTTCTCAAGCCCAAATCTCTTATAGTCTTCAAACCAAGGTGCAACTAAAGGTTTTGTCAATATATCTGTAAATTGTCCATCTATGGAAATTTATTTCATATAAATTTCCATTTTCAAATATTTTCATGCAGAAAATGATGCGAAACATCAATATACTTCATTCTAGAGTGATTAACATGATTCTTAACTAGATTTATAATACTGGAGTCGTAACAGAGAATACAATTTTGGCTAAATGTCAGACCAAAATCAAAGAAAGTGTTGCTTGTCCAAAGAAATTAGGAACATGATAAAGAAGCAACTGTGTACCCTTCTTCAGTAGTTGAAAGTTCTTCACAAGTTTTATTTTTAGAAAATCAAGATACAAGGGCATTCTCCATGAGTTTTCATGATTGATTCATACTTTTCTATCAATACGACTGCTGGCATAACCTGTGTCGCTATATGAAACTAAATCCATGCAATGCATCTTAAAATAAAACAAACCCAAATAGTAAGTAAAAATGAAATAACAAAAGAATTTTTTAGGGATTTTAGGTGACTTTCTTTATGTGATGACCGGAAATGTGCTACTAAACATGTGCCAGAAGTATATCTAGCCTACTTGCAGCTAGAAAGAGAAGAGAATTGATCATACTTATGTACAGATTCTAGTCTACGGCATTCCTGCTTCTTCTAGGTTGAGGTCTGTATCAGAAGCAATCGAGGTGACTTTCCTGAGTACTTATCCAATCCAAACTTGTTTATGACCTCATTCGTTTACTTCGGCTATGAAAAGAACATACTGTGTTTTGTCCGTGTAATCTGTAGACCTAGGAATAACTTCATTTCTCCCATCATGATCATCTCAAACTATTCTTGTATATCTTTAGAGAATTCCTTGCAAAGAGATGTATTAGTGGAACCAAACACAATGTCATCAACATAAATTTGCACAACTAAAAGATTAGACAAAATAAATTTAACAAACAAAGTGATATACTTTTCCTACTTTAAAAATAGAAGTGAGTAGAAAATTTCTAAGCATGGCATACCATACTCTTGGAGCTTGCTTAAGTCTATGTAGAGCTTTTCTAAGATTGAAAATTTATTATGGTTTAAAAGAGTCTTCAAAACCTAGTGATTTTTTGACATAGACTTCTTATTTGATAAAGCTGTTTAGAAAGGCACTTTTGATTTCCATATGATGTAGCGTGATTCCTTTGAAATAAGAAAATGCTAACATCATTCAGATTGACTCAATCCTTGCAGTATAGGCATAGGTTTCGTCCAAATCATCATCTTTTTGATGAGTATATCCTTGTGAAACAAGTCTTTCATTGTTTTCCTTGATCCATCCAGATTATTCTTTAAGATCCACTTGTTTCCTATCACGATGCGATTCTAAAGATACATGTACAAGTTCCCATACTTGATTCCTTTTAAACTGGACAAGTTACTCTTGCATTATCATTAACCAATATTTATTATTGTAACCCTCATTAGTTGACTTTGGCTCAACGAGGGATACAAAAGCAGAAAGAGCAAATTTGTTGAAGTGTGATTTTTTCTGAATTCCATTTGAGACATCTCAAATCACCAACTCCTTGAGATAGTCTTTAGAAAAATTGAAGACCTTCTGTAGACCATGAGAATTCTATTCCTCAAGTATACTTGAAGGATCATTTGCTTAAGCTTCTTCTTCATTTTCTAACTCATGCAGTGGAGGCAATTTTCTCAAGTTTTCATCAAATGAAACGTTGATTGCTATTACAACACTTATTGGTTTCTTTATGAATAATAGCAAGCTTTGGTGCGTAGAAAGTATCCTAGAAAGATACATTTTCTTCACTCCTAAGTTCAAACTTGTTAATATTTTCATTAGTGTTAAGAACAAATATTTGCATCTAAAGGAATGAAAATATCAAATTGCTTGATAAGAATCCATACTATATCTCAAAAGGAGTCTTCTTTAATCATGGTCGGATCAAAGTCTTATTTAAGACATACATACTACATTTACAACTTCTACTAAAAAATATCAATGCATGTCGGATTTGCATAGCATTGTGCATGTACATTCGTAATGAGTGCGATTTTCCATTCAAATACGCCATCTGAGTTGTTGTTCTGGATGTTGAAAATTTTTTCTTTATTCCAACCTTCGTGTAATACTCTACAAAATTCTCATTCACGAACTCCCCACCATGTTTACTTCTTAACTTATGGATAATGGTTCCATGTTCCTTCTAAATTGGCTTGGTTAGATTTTCGAACTCTGAAAAAGCTAAGTGTTTGGAGGATATAAACAAAACTCAAGTGAACTATGAGTAGTCATCTACCATGACAAAACAATAAAGGCACCTGCCTAAACTTTTGGCTTCTGTTGGTCGAAATAGGTCTATATAGAAGCTCTAAAGGTCTTGAGGTGCTAATAAAGTATTTACTTTCAAGGTAGATCTATGGAGTTTTCCTAACTCACATGCTAAGAACATGTCCACCTTCTTGTAAAATAGCTTAGGTAAGTCTTTAATTAAATCTTGTTGACTCAGATCATTTATTAGTTCCATGTGAATGCCACATACTATTTTATTACGGAGCAAAGGTTCTTCCTTTGATGCCTAGTCTAACGATGAGTGGTCATAAAACCTAAGTGTCTATATACTTTTGTTCCTATCTTCCTTACATAAAACTTCTTGTATGCCCTCTTTAATAACATCAAAGCATTCTTTAGAAAATAAAATTTTAAAGCCTTTTTCATAGATCTGAGAAATACTCAAGAGCTTGTATTTCAAACCTTCAACAAGGATGATACAATTAGTGGAAGTGAGGGAGTTTCTAATTGTAGCTTCAACAAGTATCATACCTTTGTGGTTGTTCCTGAATGTAATCATTTCACCAGCTTTGGCCTTGATACTGAGGAAGAGATCTTTGTCTCCAGCAATGTGTTTATTGCATCTGTGCCCATGAACCATTTTCCATGTTTTTCATGCTTGATATCCTCTGAATTATGACCCATTCATTCATTTTAGTTCACAATGTCTCCAATTGTAAAATATCTCCGATTATGCAAAATAGTCCATCGAACCATTTGGTACCTATTTCTTTTGGGTCCTTTGAGTGTTATGAGAGTTCCTTGGATTTCCCATTGGTTCTAGCACCTTACTAGCTTTTACTTGACCGAGAGAAATTTTTACAGAATTAATTGGTCTAACATGTTTACACCTTTAATAGATATAGAACTACTATTAATTGAGGGATAATACCCAATCCCAAACTTGGTTTTATTTAATAGTTAGGCCCTAGCACTTTATCTAGGTTTTTAGTCATGTTAATGAACCTAACATGAACATTTACTAAGATGTATGTGTTATTTTTTAGTTTAGAAGCAATTAGTTTTAAAGTATCTATGTCATTCTTAAGAGCCTTAATTTTTGTTTTATGATGCTCTTCTAATAACAACAAATAATCACTAAGTTCATGTGTATTTTCCTTAAGTGATTTTCCTTAAGAGCCTTAATTTTTGTTTTATGATGCTCTTCTAATAACAACAAATAATCACTAAGTTCATGTGTATTTTCCTTAAGTGATTTTACTTTAGATTCATGCTTTTCTCTTGTGGTGTGTGTAATTGATTCCAGCAATTTATTTTCCTTTTTTAGTTTAACAATCATATCATGCAAAGTAGATATAACTTCTCGTAATTCATCTACAGATGGTTCGTTGAATGTTACCTCATCATCAATTGCCATAAGTCTGAGCAGAGCTTCTTCCTTGTCTGAGGTGTCTTAATCACTTTTGAAAGAGCTTGAGGAGTTGGAGTTAGAGGAGTCACAAATAGCTCGCAATGCTTTTCTTTTTGAATGCTTGCAATGGTGTTTGTGGGGTCCTTTCCTTCTATACTTTTTTGCTCCCTTGCCTTTATAGGACTCCGATTTCTTTGACTCTTCTTCTTGAAATCTCTCTTTATTTTGTAGTTGAAACATTATAACTAATTTTCCTTGCTCTAATCATTATGCTTGATGAACTTTTTGAACCTTCTAGAGAGCATAGCTATATCATAACAGAGTTTTTATCTGTTGAGATAGTATCTGTGACTTGAAGAGCTATGTACTCAAAACCTCTCATGAACTTTGGTTTGGAACCAAGCCTAGTGTTAGATACTTGAGAATTTGGGGCAACATGGTCCATGCTAAACATATTCATGCAAGTAATCTGGAACCTCACACTAGCAAGTGCTATTTCATTAAATATGTAAAGAACAATATTATATACCTATTATACAACCTTGAGACTCAAAAGGTATTTGTCTCTAAGGACATGGCCCTTATAGAGTACGAATTCCTTAAAAGTAAAGAAAATAATGAAGTAAATGAACTAATATATTCTAGTAACACTGATGAAGTTCTACCAAAAAAGGAAGAGATAATAATGGATGGCACGCCCATACCTCTTACAAGAATGTTAGGGTAGTAAGACAACCTAAATGGTATGGATTCCATGTATTAGAAGAGTCTGATGATTCTGCTACATATGATGAGGCATTAAAGGATCAAGTCTTAGAAATATAGAGGTAGCAATAGAGTCTGAGATAGACTCCATGCCCAACAATGATGTATGGACCCTTGAAGATCCACCTAAAGGGGTCAAACTGATTAGGTGTAAATGGATCTTCAAGGGAAAGAAAGGACCTGATGGGGAAGGTAAAGATATTTAAGGTATGGCTCGTATCCAAGGGTTACACATAGAAGGAAGGCATTGATTAATGATGCGACCTTCTCTCCTATAGCCATGCTTAATCCATCAAGGCATTACTAGCTATATTTGCATAGCTTGACTACAACATCTGACAATAGATGTCAAGACTGTATTTATCAATGGATACCTTGATGAGGATATCTATATGTAGTAGCCTTAGGGTTTCATAAGAGAGGAGGTCAAAGTATGCAAGATAAAGAGATCCATCTCTGGCCTTAAACAAGCTTCTTGTAGCTGGAACATCATATTACATGAAACTATAAAGAGTTATGGATTCATTGAGAAACTTGACTAACCTTGTGTATACAAGAAGCTTAGTGGGAGTGCCATTGTGTTCGTAGTGCTTTATGTAGATGAAATCCTACTTGTTGGGAATGATGTTGGGATGATGACTAATGTTAAAGGATAGTTGTCCCATAACTTTTTTTTATGAAAGATCTTAGAAATACCTCATATACCTTGATCTGAAGTTGTTCAGATCAAGAGAAAATGAGTACTGAACTATCACATCAAGAATATTTCTCAGAAATGTTTAATTATGGAAAACTCTAAGTAGGGATTCCTTCCCTTAAGATACGGTATTCACTTATCTTAAGGGTTGGTACCTCAAATCATTGAGGATGAGAAGTTAATGGCTAGATGCCCATATACGTTAGTTGTAGGAAGCCTTACTTATGTCGTGATGTGTATACAACCAAATTTCTTTCATAAATTAGGAGCAATAAACATGACCAAGACTACCATGGAAAGAAGCATATGGCTGCAATAATAATCCATCTTCAAGTACTTTAGATAGACTTAAGGAAATGCATATATTGATGTCCAAGATACTTGAGAAAGATTCAAGACTAAGTATCAATTTATGGGGATAACATTCCCTGAGTATGGAGGTATTCAACTAGGATTTAAGAATCTAATATGGATAAAGGGAAATACACTACCGGTTATGTACTTTTGTTGGATGATAGTGATGTGAGATATGCATAGAAAGAAGCAAAACATTAAGGATGTTTCAATAAAAATAAGTATTGATTGCATTTGATGTAGCAGTTGCATTGGATGCAACAATTGTTTCCAGAAGATATGTAGGTTTGTAACAAATCTTGGCATAATCTCTGGTGATAGAGTGACTAATCATCTGACCAAGATTTTAACAATGAAATTGCCCCAACCTTGCTGAAAGGTTGGACACCTTCCTGAGGACCTCACGAAGGTGAAGGAATGTCGAGGGAAGATGGTGTTTGGAGTTGCTAGTCGATGGATGTTCACTGGAGCACAATTATGAGACCGAAGATAGGCTCACAACTCCATCCAATCAAGTACCTGCAACATTATGGTATATAATCGAAGAGTGGAGATTGATTGGGGATGAAATGGATGCAAGTAAAAGACCGTTTGAGATGGAGGAGTAGAATCCCTAATGAGTTCCTCTTATGTGAAAGAAGAGGAAATGGATCGGAGTGAAGGAGACTCTAGAGAAGGAGTAGAGTGATTCCGAAGTGTGTGTGTGGATCAATGGAGTTTGGTGGTGATATAGAGCCGATCAAATGGATGTGAAGATGTGTGAACTGATGTGTAGAAAATGGAAAAATAGGAAAATGGAAGAACAAATATTTACCTAAATATCAGAGAAAGAATCGATGGTGGAGAAGAAGCCTAGGTTGGAGCTCTTTAGGGCTCCTAGGTCTTTGCTTGACAAGCCTGGGCTAAGGCTTGGAGCTCGGGTAGTAATGGAGGTGTTGTATCACGATCGTGTCAATCATGGATCTCATCGGAGAAGGAACCTCAGTCGTCGCTCAACTCCACTCTCTCTATCATAGGAGACAAGGGAAGGGCTCAGAGGTCTCTCGCTCAAGGGCAGAAAGGGTGAGAAGTGACCCATGATGGTGATTTTAATCGAAGAGCATGTAGTTGAAAGAGAAAGTTCAACTACTAAAGGAGAGATTGCGCGAAGAGGATGAGGGAGATGAAGGTTATGGCGTGTGAGAGGGACGAGAGAGCTGCAAGAAGGGACCCGAACGAGAAACACAATGGCATGTGGATCGATGGCGTTAAATGGGAGAATTCCCATGACAAAGAGTCATGAAGCCTGGAGGAGTAACAGGTGGAGGTGGACGATGAAGATTTGGCCACATGTGGACGATTGGGATCCACTTGATCAAATGATGAAGCAACCTAGATGGAGGCTGGTGTGAATAGACCAAGGTCGTCTGATCAAGAGATTAGACTGTTCAAATCATCAAAAAAAGAGAAATTGAAAACTGTTGTAAAATAAAGTTAAAATAGTAAATGAAATCAAATAAAAAAGTGTTCTACATGAAAGTTATGTTTTTTAAAGATCTACAACTTTCATGTAGAATCCAAAATCAAAATACACCATGTTTACATATTTAATATTTTTATAAGTAATTTTAAAAATATATAAACACTTATTTTATTTATTTTGTTATTTTTTGGTATTTTTGAATAAATAATATACAATATTATATATAATATTACACTAATTTATATTGGGTTTTAAATAGTGAGAACCATAGAAAATAAAGGAAACTATAAACACATATATTCAATGATTCAAACATTTGTTTATTTATTTATGTTAATTAGCTTTAATTAATTACAAGGTATAAAATATTACTTTTAGTTAATTATTTGTTAAGTTAGCTGAGCAGTTCAAGATAAAGGGATAAATAATGATAATAATGATGATGAATTTGAGATTCATCACCATTGAAGCTAAGTTTTGAAATTCATTTTAAATATTATCTGCAATTATATCCATGTAGATGTAATTAATATCTTGAAAACCATAAGTCAAAAAATCATATTATGGACAATATTTAGATATGTATTGAATTAATTAAGAATCTTTAGGTGAAATGTTGATTCTAGCATTTTTTATTCATTATAAATTAAAATATTTATTGAAAAAATTATGCAAAATACTCCTTATGAATATCTTGATACAATCAAACTTTTTTCATAAGTATTTTGGAAATTCAATTAATAATGTGCTTTAAATAAATTAATCATTTGTATTTTTTTATTTTTCTAAAACACATGTTACATTATATTCTAAAAATAAAAAATGTCTTAGACACCTCATTTATTACTCTATAATTTATGATTTTGAGAAATTTATTGTCAAGGTTTATATCTTAACAATTAAAATACTTCAAATCAAGGTATTTGTGTATTTCATTTTTACTTTATTCATATTAATTCCAAAATTTCCAAAAAAGAATAGTAGCTTTCATCCATCATGTATTGCATACATATTTTTTATTTTCAAAAATATTTTGTTTCATCTTTTAATATTGACAACAAATAAAAAATATTGCATGGATCATATTTAACTAAAAGTTTAAAAAACAAGTTTTAACTTCTTCATTGCATATAGTTTGAAGAAATATACAATGTGCATTTTCTGGACTTAATTTGATAAATAAATCATTTTTAGAGATCTACTTATACTCATATTTTAATTTTTGAATTCTTTATTTCCTTTTCTTATAAAAATGAAAATTTCAAATTAAAATTTAAAAAGTAAAAATTTCAAAAAAGAGAAAAAAACAATATTCATTTTTAACACACATAAATGCTATTGCGTATTGATTTAGACATACCTAAATTGATTGCTTTCTTAAGTTCGACCTTGGACTTCACCAAGTAAAAAAAATAACATCACATCTACATTTCAAATATTTTGTGGTTTTTGATTAATCACTTTTTATCTGATAGTGTTGCAACAATGACAATTTAATTCTTGATAATTAACATAAAATATTCAATGTCAATGAACATGTCTTAGTCATATTGATCTCGTTAGGTTAACTCTTTAAATTGACTCATCCGACACCTCTAAATCTCCATTCTTATGTAAAGGAAATGCATAAAGAGTATCAGTCGGATGCCAGTCTCTAGAGAAGATTGCTATCTCATATCAGACGAGAAATCCTCTTCGCAGACCACTGTACAATGTGAGTTTGCCTCAATCTATCTCTATAGATCTATAACTACGCATCAGCCTCTATGATCTAACAGTTCGCATAAACATTTGTATGATGCTAAAGGTGGACATGGTATATATCACTAATCGTACTAAGGGACCTTAATAATGTAAACATAAATGTAATTTATTTCAGATAAAAAGTGATACAAATAAAATTTATTGCAAAATAGCTTTCCATAGTCTCAAATGTCCAAACTCGCCCACTAGCCTACACAACCATCCATGGGCTACTTGTAGACTCGTACTCTTGTGCTTGATCACGAGCATGGAGGAGCAACAGCCGCTCTACCAGAATTCAGATCGAGCACCTCCTGTTGCGGAGGAGGAGACCTTTCATCATGTTGCATGTGTTTTTTTATTATTCCATTTCGTATTAATCCCATGGCTCAGATTAGAGCCCATGCTCTACTCCATTCCTATAGTCTTGGTTGATCCAAACCAGATCTGAAGCATCAATTGCCTCCATGTCTCCTAAGCCGACTCTTCTACCCAAGCCTCACTCCAGACCTAGGCTATACGCTTCTCACGTGCGCCCATGGGACATTTGTAGACATACCCCCATGCAGGAATTTTTATAGATAAGGTCCCATCGATTTTTGATTATTGTATTTTAGTCCTTCAAGAGTGTTTTGTGAGACTTTATATGGTTTAATTAATATTTTATTGCATTTAAATCCATGGATTGAAACTTGAGTATCTTAAACATCGTAGAACCGATTAAAGTAATTTTTGCTTGTTTTAAAGCTCTTGTAATGCTCTTTAAATTCATATGATTAATTCTCTGATTTGATCTGTGTATTGCTATTGAAAAATTAGAGTAATACCTTGCCTATTCCTTATTGAATGTCCATCACTGCATTATCTTTCAATAATTTAACTCTGATTTTGTTTAATGAACCTAGAGTTTCATTAGGATGTATAATCATTGATTTCATCACATTAATAACCTAATTGATTGATATATATTCAGTAAATGATCTAGGTAAAGTTTTAATAAGATACATTTATGAATTGAGAGCATACAACCCTTTCTTAATGATTATTTTACTTAATTGTATCTAATCATTAAAACTTTAATTAAAAATTGTGATTTTGTATGTATCGTGTTGTATTGACATCCATTTTATGGAATATTATATATTTACATTATAAAATCATAAAAATTCATGAATTCATATGTCATGTCAACCTTAATGTAGATCTACATTAGATCCACTTAAACTAGATATTTAACCTTATTTAAGAAGACTAATTTCTCATTTCTATGTTCGACCCTGGACTTATCTAGATTAAAAATTAAAGCCTTGATCTCTTCACTGAGATTCTTATCTAGGTTTAGATTAATTGTCTTGAGCTCTTATTATAATGATAAAAAATTAACATAGTCAAAAGACGATAAGTCAAGGGGATGATTTGCAATCATTGAAAGGCATCTAGTCCTTACTAGATATTTATCAACGAGCGAATTATGCTTGTGAATCAGAGAAGTCTTGGGGGAACCTTTGTAAATAGCTCAAGTCATGTGCTAAAGGCACATGATCAGAGCTATGGGATCAATTGTTGAGGGCCTCCTTTGATGGGTATAATCTTGTGGTCAATATGCCTCCACGTAGATACAAAAGTTGAGAGTTGTAGCATAATCGATGGTTGATGTGCAGACGAGATTCAATGGCGGTGGATACATTTAACAGGTGATCAGACAACTAGGGTTGACGATCGAATTGAGGGTTGGTGTGATACACTAAAGATCTAACAATTATTGGTGTTTCCTCCTCAACTGTCAGATAAAGATGTAGTCAAATCAAATGAATGTTGTGTGTCGCCTCCATTGTTATATCAATGACAAACCCTAAGGCAATGCAGTGGGGATGGGTTTGCTTCGAGGACAGCAGCTGTAACTAAAATCAAAAAGTAAGATCAGTTTGGTTCGGCTTTGCATTATTGGATGGTAGAAGACGGACGGAGCTCCTATCAGAGCAGTGGAAGATGGAGCTTTAGTATCTAGTGATGGGTTCACTTAAGTTGTGTTGTTTTGTTTTGTTGGCTCTATCTTGTTTTGTTGACTTCTTATGTGTTGTTTGTTTTTATTTCTAGCTTAATATCTCTTTAAAATTACATCTAATCATATATAGTTGCTATGTTAAGGCCCGTGGAGCCATACAAGTTCGAGGTGTTGTGTAGGTGACGAGCTTGGAGCTCGAGCTTAGAGGAGTCAACAATAGCTGACTTGAGTAGAAGATACAATTGAAGGTTAGGGCCTTTGCCTTGCGCATCACGGACATGTGGAGATCACATCTTATGTGATCTAGGTCGACTAATCGCACTAGTCGTAAGGGACAACGGAAATTAAAATGTTTCGATGAAACCACATGACATGGAGACCATTACCAAATCACTTTATCTTGTCACAAACAAATATTAGGCTTACCTCTTGTGACGTGAACATGATCCTTGTTTCTCTAAATGAAGAGATCTCCTATCTCAAATCTGATCCGACGGAGCGAGCACTTGCAGGCACATGGATGAGATGTGTGCTTCTCGTAATCCGAGTTGATGATCCAAGCATGGAACCTCCTGATTTCATCTCACAAAATCTATGGTCTTCCTCATGAGTACGTAGCACCAAAGAAGACATAGATGTACGAGTAGTCGACTTGGCAACACAATGACAACGACACAACAACGAAGTTCTCTCGAAACCCTAGAGTGGACAACCACTAGGGTTGGAGGGAGAGAGAGTTTGGACATGTATGAGAGAGAGAGAGAGTTTTGTTGCTTTAACTTGTGTGTAGAAAAGCCAAGGTTTGACTCTTCTTTTATACAATTTTGGATGGCTAGGATGTACTCCTAATTGAAATCAAGGACCTAAATTTTGTTGCAATAATTTGCAACAATAATCAATTAATTTAAAATTAATTAATTAAAAAATTCTGCAATAAATTTAATTCTCATTAAGTCAATTAAATGTGGAATAATGAGGAGAGTCTCCTTCCTCATTAGGGTGGACGACCACCATGGAGTCCTCCATGTGGTTGTCCAAGCTTTATAAGGAATGGATGGGTTTTCTTTCCTTATTGATGAAATTCTCAAATCTCACCATATTTTCCATATGTTTGCAACAACTTTTGTTGTTTGAATTTTCACCAAAATAATTCTAAATTATTTTGTGACAATTTCAATTATGCCATTTATAATTATGAATCATATTTATCCATCCAATATTAAATGCAAATCACATTTACATGTAATTGTACAATATGAATCCAATTCACATTTAATTGTATAATGTGAATCCAGTTCGCATTGACTTAATAAATTGTAAATCATATCAACAATTGAACTCTCTATAATATTATTAATCATATTCACAATACAAATATAATTATTGTGGACAGTGTTATCCACAACAACCATAACTATGACAAATACATACAATTTAATTATCTTAGATGTCTCTCTACACATGTCAAAATAATGTGAAATATATCCACATTATCAATGATAATTAAACCATATTTAATCATCAGATATTATCAACAATAGAATTAGTCTTGAACTCTTTCAGGAACAATGTGCTTTCTCTGTGGATACTTGGAGACAAGGACATGACGACTGTATATTCCATGTATAGTGACTTGGATACTAAGAACTAATACCATATTCAATTCTAGAAGACCTTTCAAAGATGTCTGAGCATGTCAGACGGAATATCTAATCTTCTCATTGTATCATATTCAGATCAATGTCCAACACTTGGACTAAGATTGGATAACCAGTCTTCTGAGAGGAGTCACTAAAATTCAAACCTTTTTCATCACTCCCTCAAAATGGAAGAGTCATGGTTATATAATCGATTAAGATCACATCACCCACAAGTATTCCCAATACCCGTACATCCTGCATACTAGAAGTCCTAGAATAAGCCTGGAATTTTTTATCACTTTTGAACTGTCTTGTTCAGGGTTTTATCTTTAACTTTCTCATTCGATCATTGGGAGATGGTATCGATCATATGCTTTCCAAAAGCATATATCATACCTACAAATTCTTTCATGATTCCAAAGCAAGATGACCATCGATGGAATTTAGTTGGTCCCAATATCTCATGAGTGAGCTCATGTCTTTCGATTCATTAGTGAACCTGTATGATCCATTTGAGAGATCATATTACTCATGTGCCCTCGTATGCACACCAGCTCGATGGTGTATAGACCTTGATTAGGTCATCAACCTAATGGTCTGCCTAATGTACATACCTAGACATATAGTAACATATCTATCTCCGGTCAAAGGATGCGTGCATGTTTCGTGACATCATATGTATAGATGTTGGTTATCTCGATCTCATTAAGTCAACTCTTTGACCTAACTTATCCGACACCTCTGGATCTCTATTCCTATGCAAAGTACATACATCAAGAGGTTGGCTAGATATCAATTTTTGGAGCAAGGGTTGCCATCTCCTTCTCAGGCTGGAGATCCTTTCTCAATAATCATTTGATGGTGCTATATGAGTCCTCAATCTAACTCTTTAGATATCATACAAGCACCAACCTCTATGATTCAACCATTGAATCAACAGTTGATTGATTATCAAGATGACCATGCCACACAACCCTAATTGTACTAAGGGACCTTATAAATGCATTCATTCATTAATCTTAGATATGGATTGGACATCGGTAACTTTTATTGATATATAAAAAGATTACAATAACATTTGTTGTAGAAATAGTTCGTCTGGGGCTCACATGTCCAACAATAATTAACTAGCTAATTGTTTAATTTAGTTAAAAATATTTATTTATTATTGATGTATATTATTATGTAATTAATTGTTTATTTCTAGCGGCTATCGATTGAGAGCTCACGTATGTAACTAAGGACATTATAAATTTTGTTAATTGTGGTGTGTCGAGACCTGTTTCACTCTTTACCAAGAATGGGGCTCGACTTGAGTGATCGATGTTAAGAACATGCACACGACTCTTAGAGCATTTCTTAGGTCCTTATTGTTTGTGCCCACATAACTTAGGCCATACTTCCAAAGATTCACTAGTAGACACACTTGAGCCATTCTATGTAGCATCAAATCGAATCAATTTCTTCACTCTAGTAGAACTCATGTATTAGGCGTGGTTTTATCGATTTGTGCATTTAGTGTAATATTTCAATACAGTCTTGCATAATGCTTGGAGAGTACTGGGAATCTTTGTAAGTATAAATCCTACCGAGCATTCATTTTTTGATTGCATTCCATTTTCTGACTTCTCAATCTTATTTTAAAACATAAGATCAAAAGGAAAAGGGGTTGAACATTAGGCAATGTTTTAATGAGCTCACATCATTATCAAGTGATAACCAACTAAAATTGGGGTTGTTAAGCAAGTTGACTTAAATTAACTTCGAATAAAATGAACCTTGTCTTACATGAGAGGAATCCCCTCATTTCTCACATGTACTCAACTCCATATAGAGTGGGTGAGGACACATCCCTAAGGATAGAGACCAAACCCCGGGACTTTTACCCTAAGTCTCCATTTTTGTGTCTCGCAAATTTGGGAGCAGAGGACACATCCCTAAGGATATAGGCCGAATCTCTATACTTGCACCCTATATCTCCATTTTTTACTCTCACAAATTTGGGAGCTGCAAGTGCTTGCCTCTGATTTTAGAGACATTTTGATTGTGTAAGCTTACTAGTATCTCTAATGATGTGATATTGAGCAAGTCAGCTTGAGAAAATCATTTTTTTACTTGAGAGTTGATAGGAGCACTACTAGGCATCATGTGACTCACTGTGAGTAATGTACTATAAGATTGTTTTATCATCAATAAATTGACAAGATAATTCGACTGAACTCTTACAACCTTCATGTGTGAAGTTGGTCAATTAAGGGATTTGTATTGCCTTTGTTTTGTGTGAGTTTTATCCCACATGATTCAAGTGCCTTCACATAGGATTTCATCTCCGTGATTCAATTCGTGCTGTAATACATATACTTTTTCAATCGAAGATGAATAATTGAGGAGAAATTTGTTCGGACTTTGGGAACCTTTCCTTGAACTTACCAAATGTTATGTCTTTTGAGGTCCACAATACCTCATTTCCTGGACCTCTCTGGACTCAAGATGACCCTCTTCTTGAGTCTAGGTTCACATCTTTATGAGATGGTCACATACCGACCAATCCCTTTCTCTCTTCCTTTCTCATCGAGGATGACCTTTATCTTGGTGAGATCGATCTGATTTTAATCTCTTCTAACTTAAACCCATTTTTTTATGAAGGTGATGCCGAAGATTCATTTGTCACAATGCCTTCTAGGAAACACCTTGAGGGTGAGGACCGTGATGATCCCTTGTGACGTATTTTAGCTAGATTGGCCATAGTAGAATAATAGAATGTTCTTGTTAGAGCTCAGATGGGTCACTTAAATGTGGGGGGTAGACATACCAACAGAAGTGACATATAATCCGGGGTTATATTAGTATCTCCACTGGTTGAGTCCAACCACTCCGGACGTTGAATATGAGCTGAAGCCACACTTCCTTACTTTGCTGCCGAAGTTTAACGAGAATGCCAATGAGGAACCTTATGCCTTCCTTAAGGACTTTGAGTTAGTAGGCAATAACATTAACCATCCTAAGGTTATCCAGGAATACATTAGGCTTGAATCCCTTTCTTTCTCCTTGGGATATTAGGCATATTGTTGTTTGAAGAACCTTGGGGTGGTTATAACTACCTATACTCAGTTCAAGGACATGTTCCTAAAGAAGTTCTACCCTTTGAGTAAACTAATCAAATGTGAACACACATCACGAGCTTCGTCTAGTTATCTCATGAGTCGTTCTATGACACATGGGAGAGGTTTAAATAATTATTGCAGAAGTGTCCTTGCCATGGTTTAGAGAACACCATCTTGGTTCAGGTTTTCTTCAATGGTCTTAACCCTGAGATGCAAGGTTTAGAGTGTTTCCTACGGAGGCAGCTACACATCCAAGGGAGCAGACACCATCTGGAAAGCATTCGAGCATATGGCTGACATAAGTCGTTCACATACCAATAGTAGGGCTTATACAGAAACCCCTATCTCATTCTTACCTAAGGAGAGGGGTAAGCATGTTGTACTCAATCTAGCAGAGGACCTGATTCCTAGCATGTGAATCGTAGTAGATAAGCTAACACTCGTTGAGCGAATCGACAAGAAGATGAGCAAACTACGGAGTTTTTCTTGTCTTCTGAAGTAGATGGATGAATTGTCTGAGCAGGTATCTAGGATAACGATACCTACCATGTCTGCACCTTCTGCTCCTATCTATCGTGTACATCATGTACATGAGCAACAATTGTCAAGCTTCAGTCTACATGGGTAGAGGACCACTCCTTTTGACCATCATTATCAGTAAGATACATCAGTGGAGATAGTTACGGAGGGGCCTCCTCAAGTGTGAGAGGTGAATGGTTTATGGTATACACATGACCTTGCCACCAGACAGTCAGGAATGGGGGACCATCAGCATTACCAATGTCCCCCTACTTTCCATAAAACTAGCTTCATTCCTACACCTCTTCCTTCATAACCAAATCCTGAATCCTACCACTCCCATCCG
Source organism: Ottelia alismoides (assembly GCA_037367405.1). Lineage (NCBI taxonomy): Eukaryota > Viridiplantae > Streptophyta > Magnoliopsida > Alismatales > Hydrocharitaceae > Ottelia > Ottelia alismoides. The sequence goes on along the minus strand of JAZKJV010004151.1, from coordinate 283,500 downwards.
TAGTAGCTACAGTTTGTGCATCCACAACATTCATATTAGTTGGGCCAGCATGGCCCATCATATCAGTGTCTCCCACAACAACAACAATATCTGGGCCAGTAGGGACAGTTTTCACATTCTTCTTCCTTTCAGCAGAGACAACCTAGGCAGAACCTAGGTTAGCAGTATTCCTCTTCACCAGCCCCGATGGATTTACAATAGCAAATACTCGAGGAGATCCATTCCTACATGAACGAGCTTTAAGATTTGAAGGTTGGTCTCAACCACTTATCCCGATGGTTGGATGAGAGATCTTCACCTTCTACCTCCATTCCCACCGAGGTTCAGGCTAACCCTAATATCCTGAACAATGCATAACAATAGCACTTTGATAAGGTATATTTCTTAGATTTACATCAATATAAGCATGAGTACTTTCATTTGATAATGTTAATGATATGTCACTCGGGAGTGGAAGTACTGTGACCATGTACTTTCATTTGATAATGTTAATGATATGTCACTCGGGAGTGGAAGTACTGTGACCGTACTTGATCGAGCATGAGACATGGAGGAGGATGTCTTCGAGGCTCCACCCGAGGAGACCTTGGAGGATGAGGATGAATCGTATCGTTAGACACAACATCAATCCTTTCGCTAGCAGAGGAAGAGATCACTCAAGGATAGAGAGTGGAGAAAGATCACTCAAGATCATCATGGAGAGATGTTGATTCAGAGTCTATAGAAGACTTCACACCTTCAGTTGATAAGGATGTACCAACAACATATATCCCCCAACTTGTAGTGGACAACAACATTTCAAATTCCAAGTTATTTGTAAAAAATTCATGTATGAAGAACTCAGTTTCTAAGAGTAAAGGATAGCATGCTTATGTATATGATTCTGATTTTCATTATCTTCTCCTAAATCTTCCATCCCTTTTCCCTGTGCTCTTACAATAGGAAAGCATATCATCAAAAAGATTCAAAAAGTAACCTAGAAATGGCATAGTTTTAATCAGAACATCATTCTTAAGGTTCCATTTGATATTTATGTGGCAAAAAATCCTACCTTTCAAAAATACCTTAAGATGAGATGCACATATACTAGGGTAACTAGAAGAAACTGAAAAACCAAGTGAAGACACATGTCTTGATAGTCACCACTACATATCGTATCAAGAACAAGCCATTACCGAGAAAAAAGAGAGACATGGGTGCACATTATGTGGTCAGCCATATCGATGACATTGCATTTGTACACATTCTCCTTAACAATGATTCATCCATTAACCTTCTACCTCTGGCCTTGTATAATAGGCTAAACTTAGGGTCTCTCAGAAATTCAAGGTACTTACTTCAGTTCGTAGAAAAATAAAGAGAGCTAAAGGAGAGATTAAGAACGTTGTCATCTTGATTGAGGAACAATAATATATGGTGGACTTCACAATCATTGACATGGAAATCCCTAATAATTGGAGAGAGTCTGATGAGTTTGAAGATACCCTATGTTAATTTGCCATTTATGTTGTAGTCAGAAAAATTAGGATTCAATTAAAATTTATAACACGAATTAATAATTTATTCAATTAAGCAATGTGCGGCTATGTATTTATTTAACATGGGCAAGCCATGGGGTCGACTCAAGGAAGCAAAGGGACAACTTAGGGTTCAATTTATCAAACTTAATGTATGATTTTTAAAGCGAGATTTTTTGGTATTTTTATGCAAAAAGATGCAAATGCAAAATGGACACTTTTATGGGCTTTTCTGCAATTTTTATGCATATAATATGCAAAAATTATGAAAATTTGATAGTAAGTTAATTATGATGAAATTAACCTATTATGATTTTTTTCTATTGTAAAATGAATTTTCTGAAAATAAAAAAATGTAGATCGTGGGATTTTCAATAATTAATTATAATAAATAGCAAACTTTATTAATTTCCAAAACTAAAATTATCCTAGATATATCTAATTAGGATATATCTAGGAAAATTTCTAATTCTAAAAAATCAAGTTGGCATAGAATTAAAAATCAATCACATGAATCACAACAAAATTTATTTTTATGCAAATTATACATGCAAAGGCAATGATTTTTGGGCACAATATAGAGCATAACCAATTCTTCCTATGTGAATTTTATAGAATTTTTTAGAACAATGATGGATTTAATAGGAAGTAAAGAGCTCACAATGGGTAAAATATGCATATAATCACCAAAATAATAATAATAAATCAAGAACAACTCACAAAAATACATTCATTTTCTCAAATGATAGAGAATTAATTGAGCACTATGCTACAATGTTTGATATTGAAAATGATTATCAAATGATGGTTAAAATAACATGCAAAGACATGGATATAAATGAAAATTACAAATTTAAAATGCTGAAATAAATGCATAAAAAACCTAAATTAAATTACCAAAACCCTCGGGGGATGTTTTGTAATTCTTCTAGGGCATGCATGTGCCACGCACATGTATGGTCAGTAGGGGCCTCTTGTGCTATTATATGGAATCGTGGGGAGTTGTGTGCTATTTGCCCCATGCCCCGCGTGCTGCTCATCTGAGGAAGGACTTGGGTAGCAGGAGGAGCGACTGTTGAGGGAGACCGGTGGTAAGAAGCGCAGATGTCGTCGAGCTATAGGTTGAGCTGCGAAGGGTGAGGCGGTGGCTGGCATTGGAGATCCATGAAGCTCAGGGTGCATTGGGTGCTCTTCAAGGCGAGGCACGAGGGTTGTGGAAGGTGGAGAGGAGGAGGTGCAATTGGCACACATGAGTCGAGGGTGAGGCTCTAGAGCCCTGGTGGTGTGGCGTGTCGATCGAGTGACCATCAAGGCAGAGATGAGGGCGGAGTGGGCGACTGATGAATCTCCACTTCATCACCTTTATTCTTTCATCGTGGCCATAAATCCCCATCTAAATGCATGTGTATATCATTAATTTGTCAAAATAAACATTCTTTAATTTGTACAAAATACTGTATAAAATATTTTATATTAATTGTATTTAATTCCAAAATCAAAGAATAAAGGAAGAAAAGAAAAAGAAGCGCGATACCATAGGTGTTGAGTGACCCTAAGCCCCGAGACTCAGTCATCATGATGACTTAGTCTACAAGGAATAAAGTAGTAGGAGAGAGGGTGACCAACTGTACGGATCACATAGTCTATAAACCCTAAAAATATAGGCTAAAAATATCTTTTTGGGACCTATTTTATTCTTTATTATTTACACATCAAATTAATAAACTCTGTACATGAAATTGTAGACAAAAATATGTAGAAAAATACAAAATTTATTTCACATTAAAATAGTATACAGTATACGTTTTATACTCAAAATAAAAATCAAAAAAATCTAAACTTCCCAGACCTGTATCTCCTCCATATGAACTCAAAATGCATCAAAATCACCTTTAATTGTATAAATTTTTATTAGCTATGTAATAAAGGTGGTTCCATTCAATTTGGGGTTAAGATGCAAAAGTTAGGTTTTGGACCCCTATTGTATAATATATCTGAATAAAATATTCATTTTATTCATTCTTTATATTTTTCATTATTTTATATTTTTATAATTTTGTAAACATTCTTTATAGTATATTTACATATTTATAATAAAATCATAAAAATACATTAAAATAAAATATGATATATATATATACATAGATGAATATACTATACTTATACCTATATAATAAATGGATTAAATGGGGTTGCCCCTTGGGGGGGCTAACTTGGCTCCCCCACCCCATTTTACCTGGTTTTTTTTTATTTTTTTGAAAATTTCTTCCGTAGAATTTCATCACTATATCCCTATATTATGTCATTAAAATTTCGTGAGAAACAGAGACTCCTACGGCCTCCATCCATATAATCATTTTTTAACGGCAACAGAATTGCTAAAATCGACCCCATCTGGATGGAGGCCGTAGGAGTCTCCGTTTCACACGAAATTTTAATAACATAATATAGAGATATATTGATGAAAATCTACGGAAAAAATTTTCAAAAAAATTAAAAAATGGGCAAAATAGCGCGGGGGGAGCCAAGTTAGCTCCCCCATGGGGGCAGCCCCATTTTACCCATAATAAATATATCTATTTATTTAAGAGTACAAAGACATCATAAAAATATAAAAAATATATTTAGGTATATTTAAATAAGTTATAAATAAAGAAATTATGTAATTAAAATAATAAAATCCAAAATACAATATAAAAATAAAATAAACATATACAAGTAAAAATACCTATGATTATACATGTAAATATAAACCTACAATAAAATACCTCGAAAAAATAAATAGAAATAAGAAATAAATACTACATAAAAGTAGGAATTTTTTTATGTTTTAATAAAAATAATATAGTCATCAGCTTTTTTAAATTAATTTTTACGCAATTTTGCTCTAAATTTCCTGGTTGCTCCATGTGGACCAACCAAGCGCATCCGACTGTTGACCTGGGTCAACCGTACGTTTGACCAAGACCACCCCTATCAGACTCACGGGGTGCCCTTCTTCTCCCTATTTTCACTCCTCCGCGACTCCCCCATCTCGAGCTCCTCACCCCTCACACCTCCCATGTTCGTCCTTCTTGCCAACCCTTTCTTCTTCACCAACCCCCTCGATTGCTCACGTAATCGAGCCTCGAAACACACTAAAAACTTTGCCTATAAATAAACCACCCTTGCCCCTTTTGTCTATTTGATTCCTCTTCTTCTACTTTTTGCCCCTCAGATCTGACCCCAAGGTCTTTTGTTGGTGATAAGAACACTTGGCTGTTGAGTTGTAGCGAGGAGGAATGAAGGAGTAGGTGATCCAACCATCTCTGGCCAAGTTCGTCGGAGGTTCTGCTTCTTGGCCACTCTGTCGATCGAGGCCCATTTCTCTGTTATTCTTAGGTAGTACTTTAGCTTAGATTTCATTTCTTGCTATTAATTTTAGGTTTAGAATTTAATTGTATTTTATAAATCCCCCAAATCCCTAGAGCTCGGGCTTCAAGGGAAATCACCGCCATCTGACGCGTATCTCCAACCCATCTTCCACATCATTTCGTTCCCCTACATATTCTCCATGTTTCGCCCAACCTTACACATTGATTCTTGCAAGGAATCGAGTCTTCAAAGCTCCTCTCACTGTCTCTCTCTCGCTTCATCAGAGCTTCATCACTATCACCATCCACAAAGCTTTTGGCTTTAATTTTTAGGCCGAGAGGTAGCTCTCGAGCCACCTAAGCTTTTGGTTTAGGAACCGAGCTCTATGAACCACCTAGAGACACAAACTGAAGACTTGAAGATGCTCCAGGTCGCCTAGAACCAAAGAGCACCCAGGTCTCGATCGAGGAGACCTGGACACCATCGAAAGGGCCCTACACCTGCGAAGGAGGATCAATGATCTTTTCCACTTACCGACAAGGAGAAAGGGGCCCGGGGTTGCCTGAATTCGTCGATCAAAGCAAGGGTACTTACTGTTCTTGGGTCTTCTTCATGAACACCCAAGTGTCATTGGATTAAGAACAAGGGGCCAGGTTTAAATGTGGTCGTTGGATCAGAATGAAGCATCGCTCGACCTGGGTTGCTAGATCTTCAACGTGGCATCACATCAACAGTTAGATCTGAGGCAAGGAAGTGAGTAAACTTCAAAGAACCCCCTCTGCCTTTTGTGTTTTGAAATCAACCCTTTAAAAAGTAGTGGATAATTTGCATGTTCGCCCATGAATCTTCTAAATATTGCAAATAGTCCCTGATAGTCACGTGTACCCACACATTTTATTTTGTAAAAATTGCACGTAAACCCTCGTGGATTTTTGTAATTGTGTTTTGATATTAAACTTTAAATATTAGTTGTAATATTTTAGATATTTTGCACTGTGAGCCCCAATAGTTTTATTTGCAAATATACCCTTATCGATTCAAGTATTTTTGTGTATATTTGTCTAATTTTTATAAATATCATTCATGATCTAAAAATTGTGAAAAAAGGATGAGGTACATGGATGCATACTATTTCATGCCATGTAAATTATTTTGTGTTTTTGCCCTTTTCCTATTTATTAAAAATCAGATAGTGCACGGATATCCCTGTTTGCCTTAAAAAATCCAAAAAATTATAAAATCACATTTAAAAATTCATAAAAAAATAATATTTGATTATTATAGTATTTAGTCCCCTAGACCAAAAATTCCTAAAAATAGAAAAAGAAAATGATAAAAAAATAAAAAGCTCCAAAATCTTATAAAAATATAAAAATTCTTTAAAAACTCCAAAACATTTCTTTCTATTTTATTTTTTTATTTCTATATATTGGTATATATTAAAATTGATTTGGAAAAATTTTGAGGTTTGCTATTTTAAACCCAAAATCAATTCGGTCTTTCCACTTAATCCCTATTTTGGGATATTTTAAATATTAAAATACCTGAAAATTAGCAAAAATACTTGAAAAATCACATAAATAGTAGAAAATCATTAAAAAACACAAACATTTTATTTTTCCATTTTGACTATTTTATCTATATTTATAATTATATTACCCCATAATGTAATATAAATAGTTATATATATATTATAATATTAATTATTATTATACATATTTTATAATTATTTCTAAAATTCATATATATATATATGTATGTATATATAAATTAAAAATAAAAAAATAGTAAAAAATAAAAATCCACAAAACCTAAGTAAATAGTATGCATACTTGTATACATATATACTTATTTTATTTATTTATAAATAAAATACCTATGCTACTACATGTGTTCCCTGAGTTCGACTCGTGCCTACTTGTCCACTATACACATTCATTGAAGGGTATAATAAATTTTGATTTACACCTGCTTATTCATTGATTGATATTATTGTGTGGGTTGATTATTGAATTCAGCTGAAAGGGCTTTGAGTTCGGTAACACAATGACAATTAATTGTGTGAGATTAGTGAGACCATCCTTGAGCCACTTCTTGGCTATTTTTAGTGACGACACAAAGGTAGGCGGAGCGTTATGGGGTTGGTGCAAGAGGAAAAAGATGGAGTGGTGTGGTGGCTGCGAAGGTGGTGAAGCAGTTGAGGTGGACGAGGAGGGCAGTGACGTAAATGTGAGGTGAGAAGAGAGGACGAGACATAAATGCGGAGGTGGCGAGATGGTCGGCAAACAAGGTTGGGGGTGTGAGGTGGTGGTGCGGTATCATGGAATATGGAAAAGAAGAAGAGAAATTAGTAGGGGGAAAGAGAAGAAGGGGAAGTATACTTGGGAGTTGGTCTCGCTGGAGGAGATGGAGGGGCACAACCATGCTCCGATGTGCATTGCTTCAGCTGTGGATAGGATCACAGTGAAACTTAGCTGCACAAAGGTGCAGCAGCAGAGGGTGATCCCCTCTGGATCTCACCGAAGAGGCTCGCCGCTATAACCGACTCCCTTCTATCGATGATGGAAGATCAACATATAATGAAGAAGATGGGTGATGAGGGTATATAAGGAGGAGCTCGAGGAGGTCATAGAATAATGACCGCATGAAGCACAAAGACCCAAAGACCGTGAGCGAAGGAAGGTGACCTGTGGTTGTAGGAGGAAGAGGAAGAGGCACGACTGTTCGATCGACCGAGATAAAACGACTGTAGTGAATCCACATGGCAAAAAAGAAAATAAAAGTAAAATAATAATATTGATGATAATAAATAAACATAAAATGATTAAAATAAAAAGGGTCACACGTGGCAGCTCCAGGACTACCACGTGTCACTCCTAGATAAATCAGAAAATAAAACAAAAGGAAAATCAATAAAAATATAGAAAATGAGGTCAAATAAAAAACATCTTTGTGAAAGTTGTTCATCTCAATGATATCTACAATTTCATGAAGGAACCAAAATCAAAAGAAATCATATGAACAGAATATATTTTTGGTGGTACTCTATAGATATAAAATACATGTATTTTTTTATTTTGTATTTTTTGTGATTTTTAAATAAGTTAAAAATCAAGATAAAATTAGATAAAATACAAATATATATACATTAATCTCATTTTTTATATTTTTATAACTAAAAAATTAAATAAAATAAAAAGGAACATATATACATATTATATATACAAACTCAAAGTGATTTATTTTCTTTGATTTATACTTTAATTTTGATTTAGATTTTTGCACATTTTATTAAAGCATAGATCAAAGAAAATAAATGAAAAAATAAATAAAAATAGTTAATTTTGTTTATAAAATAATAGGGTTAAAACAGTCGATATGTGCAAAATACAATAAGGTCCCAAAACTCAAGTTCCACATCTCTTTTGAATTCGATCTTATTTTGTAGATAATTGAATGTATATTTATTTGAAAGTAAGTAGGGGTTCATAGGATACTGTATGAGATAGATATTGATATTTATAGCTTTTGGTCTCATAACTAGGGTTTGGGTTTTATTGGGCAAATAACAAAGTTAGTGTGTATATATATATATATATTTAATGTTAGCAATATTTACACAATGGAGTTGATTTTATTTAATTTGGAGTTAGTGAAAAATAATTTAAAAATGGGAAGTTATGGGATTATACATGTGATAATGTACAAGGATTTTGGCTTCTTATTAAATGTAATTATGCATGCTAAAACATGAATATTAATTACATATGCATGAATGATGGAAATGAAATTTTAATGATTAAATGTAATGAATCATTTGGGAATAGAGATTTAATTTCATCTTTTTGAGTGATGAATCACAGATTCATCATCCCCCTATACTTAAACCATGCTTGTCCACGAGCAACTAAAACGAAATTCTAAAGTAGAATGATATTTGGTTCCATACCAAGGTAATGAACAAAAGATGAAAATGAAGCTCGACTCAACCTTTGGATTAATAATATAACATAACTAATTATGATAATTAGGGCTTTTGAGAACAACAATCTCCAAGTTTTACAAATCATCATCCATACCCAACTTACAAGTCATCTTAGATCAACCCCCTCCCAAAGCATCCCACATGAACACTGAATAATTGTCTCTGGTGCATGAATGGAGTTAGCTCTTCCCATCCTTTTTAATGTCGAACTACCATGAAATCTCCTCCTCTAGTAGCTCGTCTCGGGGAGTCAGGTATTTCCTTTTAAGTTCAGGAACGTGCTAGTTCACAACGAGTGGGGAGAGAAGTCAAGAAAACAGGGGAAAGAAGTGGAGGGTGACTAGTGTAGTCAACTCTCTCGTAGAGCATGGCCATTGTAGCCAAGTCTCCATTAGATCTGCAAGCTATCTTGAAGCTTGGACCATTGTGGTCAAATATTGTTCTTTTTGTTTTCGGCTTCTTTTTGGTAGGAATCTTTCTAGCCTTGCATTGATTTTTTATGCCTCGACGGATATAGAATCTTTTGTTCTTCCCATTTTTTGGGTTCTTAGAAAAAATTGTACTAACAGTATATCCATTCTTCGATGCTTTATGTCAACCCAAAACTCCGATCTTTAGATGTCTACACTACCAAAGAAAAAACACATGGTATTCCAACACCTCGTCTGAGTTGAGGTAAGCGCACGGTGTAGAGCACAGATTAATTCCTTATCCAAGAGTCTACTCAGAATGAGGCGACCAAGTTAGACACTAAGAGTCAAAGTTTAGACATTCTCTTGTGAAGTTGGAGAATTAAGTCCATGACCCGGGGTTTCTAAAAACCTACTTCTCAAAGAAGTCCCTCTGAAATTTAAGTAGATTAAGGTCATATCAAGTCCATTCTTGATTTTTACTCATAACTCGGTTCAGAACCCGCTGACTTTCCATTTTGCATATGCATGATATGCTAATGAAATGTAGATGCATGAAATGCAATGCACATGAATGACGTGTAGATTTTTGAATGGAAAAAGTATATTTTTTATGCAAGAATGGATAAGAAGCCATTTTTATTAGAATGAGATATTTGTGATTTTTTTTATTTTTTTGATAAGTTTAGAATTATTTAAAAATACACGTTAGTCTCATTTATACCCTCATTTTTTAAAAGAACTTGAGAAGATTTTACAAATCATGTCACATAATATATAGATTTTCCAAACATTTTCAAAAGATTTTCAAAACAAGTAAAATCCCCATTTTCAAACCATTGCAAAATATTTTTTCAAAATAATATCACATATCAGAAAGATTTTCAAATCATTTTACAAATATTTTTACACAAATCAGTTCAAAAGATACTTTACCCTAGCCCCAAAAAAGTTTGAAAATTTTCAAATAAGAGATATGGCTAAAGTATATATGAAATATATATGGTATACCCCCCATATACTTAGCTTGTGTTATGCCCTCATAGCACTAAGTAATATGAAGCCATAGCTCATGCTTAATACAAAGGAATATACATGAACTCGGGTCTCCCCCTTATACTTAGATTCAAAATAACCTAAGTATAAGAAGATGACCAAGAAAAGGGATCAATGAGTAAAGAATAGAAAGGAATGAGGATGACAAAGATGTACATAAAAATACGAAAAAGAAAAGAAGGAGCAACTCGGATCACTCACCCCCTTATACTTAGGATCTAGTCATTGACACTAAATGAAAACGATGCAGTACTGGGGCGAGTGATGTGAATCATGGGGGGGGGAAGGAAATCTATACAATATGGAATGAGAATATACAAGGATCAAGAAGGTTTGTAACGAACCTTCTTGCATGAATGAGGTAGACGAGAATATGGAGGTGGAGTACGTGGAAGAGAAGAAGATGAAGCAAAATCCCAACTATCGTCAGAGTCACCCTCAAAAGAGTAGTAGTGTACGGTGGAGGCTCTCCAACTAATATTCTGTTTTGACTGCCTAATCACTTGGTTGTCCACATCGACCTTAGATGAAGAATATTCTCGTGAGGAAGTGTATGATTGGTCATAATGAATTGTTCAAAAAATGTCTACTAGGATCAAGAGAGTCATCCTCGAACATGTCTATAGTGTTATACATGGTTGGTTCGCTAGATCCTGAAGCAAGGAGAGGAGGAGGACCAGAGTGCTTCTTCTCTCCACTAGCAACCAGACTCGAGGATGTGTCCCTTCTATACTGAGTATGTGAAGTATTGACCATGGGTTCTTCATCGGATGATTCACCATGTATGCTGTATATCTCCTGTAGGGTCAACACACGTCTCAGGTACGTGGTAGTGCTCTTAGTAGGCATGGATTTGGTGGGCTCATGTATTGGATCGTAGTAAGGATCGAGGACGTACGAAATAACTATATCCATCTCAGGTGAAAAGAATGTATGTACTCCAGATATCTTCACCTTGTTGCAGCAATAGTGATGGTTGGGCAGGTTGACGCCACCTGAGTCTTCGTGACATACGAGATCTCCATCAGGGGATAAGGTAAATTGTGATTGGTGATTAGGAATTCCCTAAATGGTTGTGGTGGTCTCGAGGTGTAAGGTGATGAATCCACGATTCATCATACTAAAAGATGAAAATAGAGCTTCGTTCCTGAGAAATTAGTTGTATTACATCATTTATTCTGTATTTTTATCAATCATGCATGTAAAATTAATATTTGCATTTTAACACTCATAATTGAATTAATAATCATCTTCACATTTGCACCCAACTTCATGATTTTTAACTAATCCATGCTAACTCCAATTGACCTCAAGCCACTTCCATTGTGTACATATTACTAACAAGATTAAAGGAAAAATACAAAAAATACTAACTCAAATAATTGACCCGTGAGACAAAACTTCAATTTCAGACCAGACGGATTAAAACACTCATATCTTCCTCATACAGTGTTCGATTTAGGCCTATTCACTTTTAAAGTAATACGTATACAAAGATCTTCAAAACAAGACCAATTTCATAAAAATCGAAGCTCGTATATGAAAGTTGGGTTTTGGGCCTCTTTTGCGCCTTTTAAGTTTTCCATGATTTTGACTTGATATTTTATGTACATAATTAACTATATTTCTCTTATTTCTTTTCATTTATATTCTTTGATGAAAGTTTTAAAAAAATCACAAAAATCCAAATTTAAAATAAGACTGAAATCAAAGAAACTGACTGAGTCCGAGTGTCCTTTGTAAATCTGTACAAATATCTCACTTTTTCTTCTTTATTTTATTTTCCTATTTTTTTATTTATTAAAAATCTAAAAAAATTAGATTATTGTGTAATTATTTATATTTAATTTTATCGTTATTTTTATCAAATTTTCTCTTAATTAAAAATAAAAAATATAAAACCTGAAAATCAAGGTATTCTATGTACATGGAGTACCCTAAAAATATCATTTTGCACAGATGACATCTTTTGCTCTTGGTCTCTTCATATAGATCTATCGAGATGAGCAATTTTTGTGTTGAGAGCTTTTCGATTCGAGGTCGTTTGCTATTTATTCCACATTTCTCTTTTATTTTTTGTTTTTCGAATTTTCTGGAGTTGACACGTGGCAGCTCTTGGAGCCCCACGTGTCACTCATTTTAACCCCTTTTCTATTATTTTTTTACATATAAAAAATAAAAATAATAATAAAATAAAAAAATAAAAAAATAAATAATAAATTTCTCCTCACGTGCCACGCACGTGAGGCCCTCTCATCCTTCTTCCAAGTCAATAGGTCGTCGTCTCCGTCTTCTCCGCCAACGGTTCTACCCACCTCCCCCTCTTGCGCAACAGACGTAGCTACTGTTGGCCGCACAACCATCGCCAACTCCGACCTTATCCCCTTGCCATCCAAATCCTTCCCCTATAAAAACCCATCATCATCGACGAGATTCTTCATCTGTCATAACCCACTAGAAAGAGAGAGAGAGTTGGAGGAGGAGTCTATGACAGGGACTCCTCTCTCCGGCAAAAGTCTCAGGCGCGATCCCTTTCAAGATTGATCTGACTCGTGATTTACAGATTGATCGAGTTAATAAACTAATCCACTATCTCGAGTTATTTTCCCATGAATAATTCAATCGTTTACAAGTATTTGGATCACACACCAAGGGTTTTCCTACAATTTAGATCAAACACCAAGTTCTTTGTACACCTTAGATCAAACACCATGTGTTAAAGTACAACAATAAAGTAAATTTTATAATAATCTATAAATTCTCAAATATAAATATGCAATGTGAATATTGAGCAAAGGAAATGCATGATGTAATAAAGAATTGAATTACAAATCGAGCATATAGAAGACTGGCTTTTATGATGTGATCTTGAAGTAGAGGGTGAGAGAGACGGTATTGAATAGATTTCTAAGAGAGAGATGCTTTGCCTTGGAATGTGTGTTCTCAACAATGCATCTATGGTCTTATTTATAGTGGTAGAAGATGAGCTCTCAAAATTGTAGCCATTGTGAACAAATCGGGAATGAAATCATCTTCAAAAATCTTCCTGAAATTGAATATGATTGATCAAGATACAAACATAATCGATCAGAATCAAATGATCGATCATTAGATATAAGTGATCAATCAAAATCAAGAGATGATCGATCAAGGATCAACAATTGATTAGAGATATAGCCATTGTAATTCAAATAATGATCAGTCATAAAAGGAGTGTGATTTATTACATGTAAATGGTCGATCGATCAACTTTACTCATTGACCTAAAAGTCAAAGTCAAAGGCCTAAAATGCGATATGCATGATTTGAGGTGTTTTACAATCTAAGACAATTGCAAAAAGCATGACTCAATAAAAGAGAAGACTTCATCTTCTTCTTGAGCTAGAGATCCTTCTGTGAGATTGAGCTGGAGTTCCATAGCCTTGAACTCCTTTGAGCTTTTTCTTCACTTAAGTTCGAGCTCCTCAGCTTGATCTTCTTCCTAGTCTAGTAGCTTTCCTTCTCTTGATCTAGCTACAAGATATGCACACAAGTTTTGCTATCATAAAAAAACATGCTTATGTACAATTTCCTTACTGATGCGTGCACTCACAATCTCTCCCTTTTTTGATGATTATAAAATATTTTTGTGTTTGTAAAAATAATGTGTGTATGAACAAATAATTTTTGTAAATAATATTTTCTCTTCCTTTTGACATAATCAAAAAGTTCTAAACTTATACTAAAAGTTGATTATTATTAATTATGGTTAAGAGATAATGAAAATATATCTCCCCCTTTTTTAAAATATTCATTTTAATATAGGCTGCCCTTAAACTAGAGCCTCCCCCCTTAATATTTGCTAAAGGTTCCTCTAAAAGATAAGAATTGAGGGCACATCGCCAATGCATGATATGCATTATCAAGTAAACAAAAAAGAATAAGAAGTCACCTATGGTTCTTCGTGGCAGACGTCTCTAGTCTTGGTAGCTTCTCCATGGTAGTGGCATCCATTCATGGGTATGAAAGTTGTTCGACCTTGGTGGGGTCCACTTCATTGTTGACTTTGCGTCCTCCAATTTATTGGGCCTTTGATACCTGATTGCTTTAGTACCCTTTCTTTTTCGAGTCCTTCAGGTTTAGGTCGTACCATTTCCTTCTTTCTCCAAACCCAATTTCTTTCTGAAAAGAATTAGAGCTCGAAGTATGATTTTCTACTTTTTCTTTTCCTTTTACAGAAGTAGGTACAAAAGTAAATTTCTTTTTAAGCTCGGCAATTTCTTCTTCTAAACAAGTAATTTTTACTTTAAAACCACTCAGATCGTGTTTTAGCAGCTCATTTTCCTTTTTGAAAACATCTAAATTATTAAGCAAACTAGGATTTTCCTCTATAAGTTTTTTGTTTATCTTTTCTAGTTTCATGACTTTTCTAAAAAGATCTTGCGATGTATTATAAATCTCAGTTAAGAAAGTTCATTTACCTCAGTGCTTGAGTCTGAATCTTAGTCTGATGAGTCAGACTTCACTATCCCAACGAGTGCTTGCTCATTCTCTCTCTTCTTCATTGATGCTTGATAACTCTAAGCTTGCATCATAAGCTTCTTCTCTTGGAGTTTCTCTATACATAGAGGCAATGAAACTCCAAATCTCATTAGTCATATTTAGATGATAGATATAGTCAAACTCCTCATTAGATAGATCGCGGTATATGACATTCATCGCTCTTGTATTTAGCAACATTTCCTCCATCTCGACTTTCGTGTAATCGAACTCCTCTTCTATATACTTGAACTTTTTCTAGAACATATTCAAAATAGTAAAGCCATTTGCTTACAGAAAGATGAACATCTTCTTCTTCCGTCTTGCGTAGTTTGTCCCATCGAAGAAAGGTGAACGAGTCACATAGCTTCCTTCAAAACACGATCCTGAGATGTTGGCTATGTGTACGTCGAGGCATAACTTATTAACATGGACAAGGCTCTGATACCAATTATGAGTTATTCTGTATCTCTAAATAAAATATTATGGCCAACAAATAGATAACACAGATAATAATTACCACATATCAATCCACATAACAAGAATAACCACAAGAGACAAGGATTTTATCATGGAAACCCCACTGGGTAAAAATCACGACTTGAATAACCTAACTCGGGATTTCTTGATTGACCGAGTCAATCAACTAATCCAAAAGCTAAAGTTATTTCACCAGGGATAACTCAACTGTTTACAAGTGTGTTGGATAACATACACCAAAGACTTCCCCACAACTAGGATCAAACACCAAGTGTTACATTACACCGGTAAAGTAAAGATTACAGCAATATATAGACTCAAATATAAATATATAATGCAAATAATGAGGCAAAAAAATGCATGTTGTATTAAGAATTGAATTGTAAATCGAGCGTGCAAACGACTGGCTCTTAAGATGTGATCTTGAAGTAGAGAGAGATGACCTTGAATAGAGCTCTAAGAGAGATAGAGAGGTTTTGCCTTGTAATGTATGTTCTCAATAATGTGTCTAGGGTTCTATTTATAGTGGTAATGGATGGACTCTAAACAATATAGCCGTTGTGAACAAATTAGGAATGGAATCAACTTCAAAAATCTTCTTGAAATAGAATAATGATCGATCATGATACAAAGATGATTGATCGGAATCAAACGATTGATCAGGAGGATTTATATCATCGATCAAGATTAAGAGATGATCTTCAATTACCAAAATTGATCGATCAAAGAAATAACCATTGTAACTCAAATAGTGATCGATCATAGAAGGAGAGTGATCAATCTGAGATGATTGATCATGCATAAATGGTTGATCGATCATCGTAACTCTTTGATCTAAAAGTCAAAATCAAGGTCAAAGGGTTAAAATACAATATGCATGATTTGAGGTGTTTTAAAATCTAAGACAATTACAAAAAAGCAGAACTCAATAAAAGAAAAGATTTTATCTTCTTCTTGAGCTTGAGATCCTTCCTTGAGCTTGAGATGGAGTTCCATAGACTTGAACTCCTTTGAGCTTCTTCTTCACTTAAGTTCGATTTCCTCAGCTTGAGCTTCTTCCTGATCTAGTATCTTTCCTTCTCTTGACCTAGCTACAAGCTTTGCACACAAGTTTTGTTATCATCAAAATATGCATGCTTATGTATTAAACATTTCTCCACTGATGCTTTCCATCACAAAAAAGCATGGTTGTCTAATGCTAAGTTGAAGGTCTTCTATGGTAAATGTAAGTTTAATTGGAGGGGTCCCTATATAGCGAGAGAGGTACAAATCAATGGTAGTGTACATATATCTGATCTCACAAATGGCATATGTTCTTTCTTGGTTAATGAACATCTGTTGAAGCACTTCGTCGAATAAACTGAACAATTAGTTCAGATTGAATAGATTTCTTTCATACAGAGTGATGATCATGATGTCATTCCATAACACTCTGCATGAAATCCTCATCAGAATATCCAATTCAGAACAGATTTAACATCATGGAAATTCACTTATTCTTTTCCTTCTAATCCTCACTTCCTTTACTTGATTTTTTTCTGTTATTTCCATTTCTTTATTTACCCTCTTCTTTACTTTCTTTATTTCTACTTAGTCTAATTAAAGCCTAAGTACTGGGGGGTCGAGCTCCTATTTGTATATTCCTCTTTTTTGTATTCATTTTGATACCTTATTCTTCTGCACTGTCTTCCTACACTTAGGTTATTTAAAATCTAAGTATAGAGGCGAGTGTCATTTCGGTACTCATACAATTTTCTTCTCTATACTTAGAGCGAGCTAAGTTCTTCATTCCGCTTTGTGCCATGAGGACATAGCACATGTTAAATATAGGGTGTGTGTGTGTATTGCATGTATACTTTCCATAGCTCGTATTTAAAATATTTTGACATCGTATAATGAGCTAACTGCATGTGAATTTGAAACTGATTTGCAAATTATTTTGTAAAATATTTTAAAATCTTTATATCTATGTGACATGTTTTTTAAAAATGTTTTACAAACAATTTGTAAAAGGGGTACAATTGGTTTTGGCAATTTATTCTATAAAAATATTTTGTATATACCTAAAGACATTATTTGACATTGTTTGAAAAATTATTTTGAAAAAAAAAACTATACTAACTAATAAGTAGTTTTATCCTTGAATTCACATCACACAAGAATTGTGCAGTTCAGGATACTTGGTTTAGAGTGACATTTAACTCGAAGTTTGACCATTCTTGTTCATTTGGGTCTAAAAATTTAATAACTTAAACTCATTAGTTTGAAAGAAATACATGCTATTTCATATAGAATCTCCACTATTAAAATAATATGACCAACACTACACTTGCATGATTGAATAATCATTACGATGAGTCGATGTTTCACATGAGCAACTAGGATGAGAGGTTTGAGTTTGGACATGATTTTACGATGCTCGAGTATGGGATAAGATTAATGATTACTTCGTGAACTAGAGTGTCATCACATTATCCAGGATGGGAGCAAGATTCCTATACTGTCTTGACAAAATCCTAGGTGCTAGTGTGTGTAAAATCACAAAAATGATTGATCAGTATGCGCCAACTTGGTAAAAGCAGTGGAGCTAGCCAAAAAATGTATCAAAATAAGAAAATCTCAATATTCCAATAAATATCAAAGAGATTATACTACTGGTAAGCAATCCCAATCCTTTCAAAGTGTCCATTTGGACCAAATCTACTAGGTCATATGAGTCGGGTGAGCATGATAGAAGACCCCTACATCGTAAGCAATACAAGTTTGGGTGCTAAAGATATAATAGATACTCAAAATTAAGAGAGACACCCTGGTGTATCCCGGAAAACAAGTGCAGAAGACTCAGAATTCTTGACAAACATACTGATCAACACCAAAAAATATACAAATGTGTGTTAATAAGACATTCGAGTGACCCTTGTTCCTATGAGAGGAGAAAAGAAATGACATGAACCTAAATCCTCTATACTTGGCCATTCCATCTCACATTTTTTAGTCTGACAACTAAAGAAACAACAGAATGAAGTGATACTCTATTTATTCCCTAGAGTTGAGGGTTGGGTCCTAATGAAGACTTTTTAGGCTAGAACCTTGGGCGAAACTTAGACTCTGTACTTGTATATGTGATCCACACTAAATGTCATACTCCTTACATATATATATATATATATATATATATATATATATATATGTATACATAGATTGATAATTAGGGAAGTTAAGTTCCTTTTGAGTAAGACTTGGTTAAACTTAGAGTATAGGAGTCACATGAAACTCATATCCAAAATTTCAAGTCTTGTATCTCACATGCATAATCAGGGTTCAACTTACTTATTCATTCTTTATTTTCTCGAGGACGAGAAAAGTTTAAGAATGGGGTGGATGAATTTCAGTTTCATACTCATTATTATCATTATTTAACTCTCTATCTACAACTACTCAATTAACTTAACAAATAGTTAACTAGAATTAACATTTTATACCTTTTAATTAATTAAATATAATTATTGTAAATAAATAAATATTTGAATCATTGAATATATGTGTATATAGTCCCTTTATTTTTTGTGTTTCTCATTATTCAAAACTCAATAAAAATTAGTGTAATATTATATATAATATATTGTATATTATTTATTCAAAAATACCAAAAAATAAATAAAAGAAGTATTTTTATATTTATAAAAATACTTACAAAAATATTAGATATGTAAATATTATGCATTTTGGTTTTGGGTTCTACATGAAAGTTGTATATCTTTAAAAAATACACAACTTTCATATACACCACTTTTTTACTTGATTTCATTTAACATTTTAGTTTTATTTTATAATATTTTTTATTTCTCTCTTTTTTTTCGATTGGGTCATATGTTCCCATCTTAGCTTGCCACCTGCTGGCTCTTCTTTAGCCCATGCCTACCATTTGGACCATCTGATCTCTTGATCAAACGACCTTGATCTATTCGCGCCCGCCTCCACCTGGGATGCTTGATCATTTGATTAAGCGTATCCCAATCATGTGTCCCTACCCAAATCAAGACCATTGGATCTCTAGATCCAATGGTCCTGGTTCATCGTCCACCTCTGCATGTTACTCCTCTAGGTGACACGACTCTTCATTGGGGGAACTTATCCCATTTACCTCTATTGATCCACGTGCCACCTTAGCCTCGTTCTGATTAATTCTTGTAGCTCTCTTGTCCCTCTCACACTCCATAATCTCCATCTCCCTCATCCTTTACATGATCTCTCCTTTGGCAGTTAAAACTTCCTCTTTCAACCGTCTACTCTTTGATCAAAACCACCTTCACGGGTCATTTTTGCCCTATCCACCCTTATACGAGAGACCTCTGAGCCCTTCCCTTGCCTCCTATGACACACACACACATAGACATAGAGAGAGAGAGGAGTCGAGCGATGATCGAGGTTCCTTTTTTGGTGAGATCTGTAGTTGAGACAATCATGTTGCAACACCTCCATTGCTACTCGAGCTTCAAGCCTTAGCCAAGCTTGTCAAGCGAAGAACCATGATCTCTAAATAGATCCAACGCAATCTTCTTTTCCACCCTGATTCTTTCTCCGATCTTTAGGTAAAATCTCTGTTCTTCCCATTTCACGTTTTCTCAATTTTTTATGTAGCAGTTTACACATCTTCACATAGATTTGATTGGCTCCAGATCACCACCAAACTCCCCTTATCCACGTGTGCACTTCCGAGTCACTCAACTCCTTCTCCAGAGTCTCCTACACTCCGATACATTTCCTCTTCTTGCACAGAAGAGGAACCCATTAGGACTTCCACTCCTCCATCTCAAATGGCCCTTCACTCACACCAATTTCGTCCCCAATTAGTCCCCTTACTTCGACTATGTACGCTAACATTGCAGGTACATGATTGGAAGGAGTTGTGAGCCTATCTTCGGTTTCGGAATTGTGCTTCGTTGAAGCTCCATTGACCCACAACTCTAGACAACATCGCATCTCCCTTGACCTTCCTTCACCTTCACGAGGTCATCAAGAAGTGTCTAGACTTTCAGCAAGGTCAAGGAAGCACAGAGGAATAATCGCACTACTGGAGCTCAGCCCGAGCACCACCTCTTGCGGAGGAGGAAACCTTGCATCATGCTACAAGTGTCATTTGATTAATCCATCTTGGATTAATCCCACGACCCAATTCAGAGCCCAGACTCTGCTCCATGCCTATAGTCTCGGTTGATCCAAATCAGAGTCGAAGCATCGATCACCTCCATGTATCTTGAGCCAATCAACTACCCGAGTCTCACTCCTTACCTAGGCCACATACTCCTCACGTGCACCCCTAGGAAATTTGCATACATACCCATGTACGGAGATATTTATAGATAAGGCCATAAGAACATTTGATTATTGCATTCTAGTCTTTTTGTTTTGTGGGACTTTATATGTTTCTTAATTAATGTTTACTTGCATTTAAGCTTCTTTATTGAAACTTCAATATCTTAAACATCGTATATCCGATTAAAATGATTTTGGTCTTGTTTTAAAGATCTTGTAATTCTCGTTAATTTAGTAATTGATTCTATGCTTTGATATGTATATTGCTATTGAGAAGTCAGAGTAATACCTTGCCTATTCCATATTGAATTCAACTCCATTAATATATTATCTTTCAATAATTTAACTCTGATTCTATTTAATGAACCTAGAGGTTCATTAGGTTACACATCATTTATTTCATAACATTAATAATCTAATTGATTGCTAGATAATCATTAAATGATCTAGGTGAAGTCCTAAATAGATACATTGATGAGTTGATTTGAATTTAGAGCATACAACCCTTTCTTAATGATTAGTTTACTTAATTGAATCTCATTACTGAAATTTTAATTCAGAAGCATTATGTTATTAATTGTGCATTTGTGTGTATCGTGTTGTATTGGCATCCATTTTGTGGCATATTATATTTTTGCACTGTAAAGCCATAAAAATCCATGCCTTCATATGTCATGTTAACCTTGACCTAGATTTACATTAGATCCACTTAAACTAGATATTTAACCTTATTTAAGTAGAATAATTTCTCATGTCCATGTGATTAACCTGAACTCATCCGGGTTAGAAATTAAAGCCTCTACCTCTTCATCGAGATTGCTATCGAGGTTCTGATTAATTATCTTACGCTCGTATTACAATGAGATGAAATTAACACAGTCAAAAGATGACAAATCAAAGGGTCGTTTTGCAATCATGGAAAGGAATATGTTCCTTACTGATCTTTGTCTACGGATGAGTTATAATTATGAATTGGAGAAGTCTTGGGAGAACTCTATAAATAGCTCAAGTCACGTGCTAGAGATACATGATAGGAGATTTAGGATCAACAGTTGAGGGGTTCCCTTGATGGGTATGATCTTGTGGTCAATATGCTTCCACGTTGCTATAATAGATGAGAGTTGTGGCATAATCAATGGCGGTGGTGGATACACTTCAACAGATGATCAGTCAACTAGGGTTGATGATCGAATCAAGGGTTGATACGAGAACCAAAAGATCTGACCGTTATTGGTGTTTCCTCAATTATCAGATAAAGATGTGGTTAAATCAAACGAAGACTATGCTTCTACTCCATTCTTCGATCAATGACAACCTTGAGGTAGAGTAGCGGGGATGGGTTTGCTTCAAGGATAGCCACTGTAACTGAAATCAATGAGTAAGCTTGAGTTTTAGCTTGACTTAGCATTAAGTATTGGATGGTAGAAGATGGACGGAGCTCCTATCAGAGGCAGTGGAAGATGG
Source organism: Ottelia alismoides (assembly GCA_037367405.1). Taxonomy (NCBI): domain Eukaryota; kingdom Viridiplantae; phylum Streptophyta; class Magnoliopsida; order Alismatales; family Hydrocharitaceae; genus Ottelia; species Ottelia alismoides. The sequence goes on along the minus strand of JAZKJV010004151.1, from coordinate 261,400 downwards.
AGCTTTGGTATACAGTATGGGTTCACCTAAGTTGAAGGGGGTTGTTTGCGGATAGATAGGAATATGAAGTGAGTCGAGGATGGAGGCATAGTTGGTCAAATTAGGTTTGTAACGAAGAAAATGATGCAAAGGATTGGGTAGAAAATATATATGGGATAGATAAGAAATCAAAAAAATAAAAGAAAAAGGTTTGTGAGGTATGCTTGGAGGTTAATGATGAACAGACTCCTAGAGTTCTAGAGTCGCGGTAATACTCCCTATTGTTGCATGCATGCTCAGTAGGATGTGAAGGCTCAAAGAGCTTTGGACTCACAACAGAAGGTGTGATCTTCTTGATCACATTGGTGCAAAGATCATTTTCTCATCCTTATCACGGAAAGAGGGACACCCTCACTATCTCTCTCTCTCTCTCTATCTATCTCTCTCTTTATGTAGAAGCATGCTATATGGATCATCAGAGTTCTGTTGGAATCTGATGGTTCATTTGGTTGGAGGTTTTGTTGTCAATTAAATCACTATTGGTCTAGATATGTATTCAAAGATGGAGGAGGGCTTTGATTCGACGGAGATCGGGAGAGAGATATGTGGACTTATGGGGGAGAAAGATGATTAGGAATGGGAGTGAGGGAGTTGACCAGAGGGTTCAATAGAGGAAGAAATGTGATCGGTTGGTGCAAGTTGGAGAATGGGTGGGGACACCGACTCGGGTCAACAAGTGCATACTAAGGTGTCTAATGGCTCAGTGACACAAGGCATTCCTTGGTAACTTTTATATTGATTAGGAAAACCACTGAAAACGAGTCTATTAATGCAAGTTACAGATTCAGTCAAGAGAAAGAAACTTAGAATATTGTAACTACTCATGGTTGTTTTGGTTGACTGAACTTTCAATATGCTAGTTTCGACAACTCTCGTCCTTCATACTTTTTCCTAGCTACTTGTCATATAGTAGGTATCTGGTTCATTGCTTCAAGTATTAGAACTATTGCTTTGAACTTAAATGGTTTAAATTTTACCCAATCCCTAGTTGAAATATAAGGTCATGTTATTAACACTTGGACTGATGTCATCAACCACGCTAACCTTGTTGACTGTTTAACCAACTAACAAAAGCAAAAAAATATAATATAATATAATATAGCAAGTGGCCTCGAATCAAAAAGTGGCCAAACTGATAAATGTGATTCTCAATGAAAACTACAACTTTCATGTTAGTCCCAAAATTAAAATACATCATTTGTAGAAAGTCTGGTTTTTTGGGAGTGTTTTATATCTATAAAATGCATGATTTTCTAGGTTTTATATTTTTATCTTTGATTTTATTTAATGATATATAGTTAAATAATTTTATAAAATTATGGACAGATAGTTATATAGTAATATTTTTTGTATTTTACTGTTTATGAAAATTATATAATAAAACATGTCTATGGAATAAGATACATAAGTTGGTTCAATACATAATGTCGGAACTCGCCTTTTTCTTGGTTATCTAGGTCTTTTTGGATTTTTTCCCTTTTGTATTTAGTTAGAGTATAAATCAAAGAAAATAAATTAAAAAGAAATAAAATAAAAATAGTCATTTATGTAAATAAAATGATAGATAAAATTCAATTTGTTTTGTACAATATACGATTAGGTTTCAAAACTCAAGTTTCACATATGAACTCTGATTACTTTAAATTTGATTTTATTTCATATCAAATTTGATGTACATTAATCTAAAAGTGAGTAAAGTTTCATAGAATACTACATGAGAGAGATGTTCTCCTTTATGTCTTTTTATCCTCAAAATTAAGATTAGGGTTTTATTGCAATATTTACAAGTTAATACTTTTTTTAAGATTTTCATGAATTTAAGTTAGTATTATGTACATAATAGAGTTGGTTCATTTCTTTGGAGTTAGTATGAATTTACTAAAAAATATTCGAAGATTGTATATATGTATGTACATAAATACAATTTTCCAACTCTGAGTTCTTCATCACTTTATTTGATTTTCTCCTTTATTTCAATGACGAGTTAATTACATATAATTAACCTATTCTTGGTGCATGAGTTGAATTTATTATTCTCTTTTAGATGATTTTTCTGGTATTTTTATATGGAATTTAGTATAAAGTTCAAATATCAAGCCAATGAGTTGTGGATTCATCACTTGTAGTATAGACTATTATGAAACATGCATATATCCTTGGACTAGAGACAAATATACAGATATATTTCTAAGTACATGAATTTAGCATACCGATAGGTTTGCGATCTAACAAGGTATATATACCAGTGAGCTGGTATATATATGAGGACATATGAAATGTATGATCTCCCAAAGGGATCATACATGTTCATTCTCAATAAATCGGGAGACATTATCTCACTCATGAGATATTAGGATCAAGACGAATTCCATCAGTGGTCATCCCATTTGGGAAACATTATACGAATTCAAGAATGTTAATATTTTTTTTGGAAAGCATATGATTAACATTGTCGTCCAATGATCGATTGAGATATCTTCTAGAAGGAGACAGTCAAATATAGATCTAAGGAGTTGGAAATTCAAAGTCAATTAGAGGTTGGGTTCAATATTTAATTTGATGCAATGGCTTAAGATGGTTTGAACCCACATATTATATAGTATCTAATGTCTAGTCACTATACATGGTCTATATGATCTCCTTGAAATTATCTTCCCAAGATATGCACAAATGTCCTACTAGGATTACGACACGTAAAATATGAGAAGTTGAGGATTAGTGGTGAATAGGATTCACACATATAGTGTACTTAAATATGATTCATAATTATTAGAGAATGATGTAATTATGATTTACATCAATGTGAATATGATTAGTAAATTTTATAATGTGAATAAGATTCACATTTGTATGTCTTGGAAAAATTATGAATTTGATTCATATTGAAGTAAATATAAGTAAATATGATTCACATTTAATATTAGGAATTATGTGATTATGTTCCACCTATTAATTAATTAGAATATGAATTGGATTCACATTCACCAACTAATAAATGTAAATATGACTTACAATTTATTGTTGTTGTGGTATGAATTAATTCATTCTTGGTAGAGAATATATGATATTTCCATTCAAATATTTGAAGGAATATCCCTGCAATGAGAACAATCTATGAAAATCAATTATTCACTACATTCCTACTAGGAAGAGGAAGAGAAACTTCTCTCTTCCAACCATAGTGGATGTCCAACCCTATCTATATAGGAGAGGTGGGTTACTCCCACCACATAAGTAATAACCCTAATAGGATAAGATATATTCTCTTTTCTCCACCAAGCCCTACCCTTCCCCGTACTATCTCCCTCCTTCTCCCTTTAAACCCAAGAGCGGAAGTCCACTACCTCTCTCTCTCTCTATTTATCTGTCCACAACAAGAGAGGAAGAAGGCGACCATCTTCATACCATCATGCTCATGAATTTAAAGTGTTCCTCGTACGAAGTAGAGATCATGGAGGACGTTGAGGTGACCAACTGGTGATCATCTCACATGTGGAGAAAAAGCCAAGAGAGAGGAGTCTCTTTTATCTAAGCGGGACATGGGTGATTCATCTTCACCCCTCCATATCTGTCGCTTGTGGATCAGACTTGATTCGGGAGACCACTTCACTTAGAGGTTATTCATGCCACCCAAGATAATTTCCTTTTGCGATTTGCGAAATGAGGACGAGAATTGTTTTCGCATCCATATGGTTTCACTTTACAATTTGTTTGTGCGACTACATCACTGCTCATATGATGAACACTTGTTTTCTACGGATACAATCAGTTTCTTTCCGTGCTTTCCCTGATGTGTGAAGTTCGGTACCTCCTTCAGTTGATGTCGACGTTAACGGTGAGCACAACTGTGCTCATGGTGGCAGGAGGGAAGATGCGAGGTCGGTGGAAAAGGAAGGAGGACGAATAACATCATTTATAAATGTGATTGCTTTAAAGGGAAAAATGCCAATATTTGACAGATTCCTTTAACGTTAAAGGAGATGGCTTAATGGAAGTTAACACATAATTATGCTATGTAATGATTAACACCTATCTTGGGCTTTACATTTAAATTTGGAATTATGGAGGATTTGGTGCGTAATTATGAAGTATATATGGTCATGGGCACACAAATCTCAAAATATTCTTATTGCTTTATTCCCATATGATAGATTTTTTTGTTTTGGTTATGATGGTTTATTTTGCGATGTGTGAGATCAGTCCTCCCTTCAAATCTTATTCAGCTCTTGCAAATCTTCAAATGTTGAATCATCCTGCTTAAACTTGTCTGACATGCCATCCACTTTCTTCTCTGGCTTTTGAGCATTTGGACTTTAAATGCTATGTTATCTAAACTTGCATGTTCAAATTCCGAAGGGTTGGTATCAAGGTTTTAAAAATCGGATCAGATTGAACCGATCAGTCTTTGATTTGGTCAAATCGGGTCGGACTGTCGGTCTAAATTGGTTGAACTGGTGATGATGTCAACATGATATCATCATTCTTATTGATTCAGAAAAAATCGAATCAGGCTTAATTTACTGGTCCGACTGGTCAAATTAATTTTTTAACCGATAAAACCGGATATATATATATATATATATATATGTAAGTATGTATTTACATATCACTGAAATAGTCGTTTAAAATACAAAATCTTTCAATAAAGCATGATTATCTATTTCGAGTAAAACTCTACAAAAGTTAGATACATTTTGTAGCATTATATTTGAATATAATATTGTAATCATTTATTTATAGTTGCTTCTAGAAAATTACTCTAAGAAAGTAGTCCCTAATTGAGCACGTCTAGCATATTTTTTCACAGTAGCAGGATCACTATAACTGACTCCATTGAGTTCGCCACCATAGAACTCAACAGTTACACCCACTTGTTCGACACAACTTATATTTCAAAAAAGAGAGGAGAATAATTGATATTGCAGAAGTTAAAAAGGATACAAGTGATAAAAACCATATTATTTCATTGTTTAAACCTTTATTTTTTTTGAAAATTTACCAAACCATCAAAATTAGGTCAATCAGAGTCAACCCGGTCCAACAATCAGTCGAACCCAATTTGTTTTTTTTAAAAAAATTAATTATATAAATCGGTCGAATAAACCGAATCAAGATCGGTTTCCGACCCAACCGATCCGACCTCCCGATCCGTTCCAATTTGTTAAACCCTGCTTTATGGTGGTAATCAATGAAACCGCTCATGGCTTTCTCGATATAAAATATAAATTAGACTGTTATGTCAAACATGCAACGCAAAGACATCATCCGTTTTTGTCCGGTTGCATTTCTGACCTCATCTTTTTTGAAAATTTTGTTAGAATGTGGTCCGGAGTAAGGATGCAAACATTCGAGGATATATCCATATTCGATCATTGTATCTTTTTAATACATGTTTTGACTATCTGTTTAAAAATAAATATAGATAAAGATATCATTTTATATCTGAAAATATCTGTAGCCGTATATCCATCTTCATATATAAAAAATGTTGTAAATTTATTTTTAACAAAATATAATAAAATTTTATATCTCCTTTCACCATATTTCATATGATTATTACGATATAAACACCGTTTAGTATACTTACATCATGTGTATTTCATTAGCTAATATTATAGAGTATTTATTATTATTCTCTGTATTATTTTACATCCTTTTTGATTTTTTAAAGATATTGTAATATGATTTTTATCTGTCAGTGTTTGTCGTATTCATATGGGTAAATTACAAAAAAAGAGCTGACCTTTACATGAATTCCCAATTTAGGGACTAATTTTTAGTTTGTAACAGATAGGGGACTCATCTTCGATTTAACGGAGGAGGCCCCAACGACGTTAATGATGATCGATTTGTAATGTGTGTGGACGAATATACCCCTGTCTATTATGTTTTCTTTTCACTTTCCCCTTTCTCACACGAATAGAAGCGGAGGCGCTCGTTGCCGTCGGCCATGCACCGCTCCTCGTCGCTCCTCCTCCCCGCGCCGACACCAAGCATAATCTCGAATGCGAGGCTGCAACGCCACCAATGGCGAGCTCATAGCCGCCAACTTCGCTCGACCACTCCCATGGATCGGCCTCTACGTGGTCGCCGCTTCCCTCCTGTGTGCCGTCGCCATGTTCATCGACGCCATTCGCGGCTTCCGCAGCCACAAGTTCTGGTTCCCCTGCAAATACTTCTCCCTCCACGCCACCACTCTGACCCTCATCGCCATCGCCACCAAGCTCCCTGTCGACCTTAGCACTTCCATGCCCGGCCGCCATGATCAATTCTCCAAGCTGTCCGGTACCGTTTTCCTCTGCATCGTCATCGGGAACTTCATGCCATCCCTCAGCACCATGAACGGATCAGGAATCACCACTAATGTCATCGCTCTCGCGATTCTAGTGATCACTGTCATGGTTAACATCTGCATCCAAATGGGCACAGGGGTCATCTACCTCTTCAGGTTCGAGCACATCGTTGTGATGCTCTTCCTTGTAGTCATATTAGCCACCCTCGTGGCGACGGCGTTTACGGTCCCTGTCATGAAGTGAGAGATAGAGGAGGAGTTCGGTTCCAAAATCAAAATCGTGTGCGGCGAGAAAAGAGAGAATGACTACAGCGAAAACAACGTAAAGGAAAAGGTGGAGAAGATCTGGCTTATGGCGCACACTGTCAGCCCCTAGTACGTGGTCGGCCGTTCGGCGACATGCATAGCTTCTGGAGCTTTCTGCCTAGCAGTCACCGTGCTCCTGATCGAAGCCTATGTGAAGTCTCTTCTACATGGTTCCGCGTTCTGCAGGGGGGTTTCCGACTACGGTTGGTCCACCAAGGCGGTCTTCTACTCGCAGGCGACGATCATTTTAGTGGGCTCCGTAGCTCCTGTAATTAGATGGTTCAACGCATGAAGCTTCAGGAGCACGAGGAGCATTGGTGACTAGAGCTGGGAGAAGGAGTTCGCAGTTGAGGATCACTGGGTGAAGTGGTGGCAAGATTGGAAAGATGAAGCTTTATCTTTTGACAATAGCAGCTGGAGGAGGCGGAAGGTTACCCACATCGGCAAGAACTTGATTTCGGCTTTGTTCATAAAGCTGCAGCGATGGACGATCCGTCTCAGCAAATTCAGATACTCTCTATTCGTGTGAGAAAGGGGAAAGTGAAAAGAAATCCATAATAGACAGGGGTATATTCGTCCATATACAAAATAAATCGAGTCATCATTAACGTCGTTGGGGCCTCCTCCATTAAATCGAAGATGAGTCCCCTATTTGTTACAAAGTAAAATTTAGTCCCTAAATTGGGAATCCATGTAAAGGTCAGTCCCTTTTTTGTAATTTACCCTATTCATATTTAAAAATAGATAAAATATAATAACACCTATGTTCGTCCTGATTAATCAATCTTTTGTCTCATTCCGCATTTATCCAATTACGAGGTTCGATTTATTTTAAATATATTAAAAAATTACCATGACCGCATAGAAGGCGAGGGTATTTTAGGTATACATGAGGGACGGCAACCGCCGTGGCGTTGGTTTCATATCCACGTGTGGAGATGGGGACGTGTGAGCTGTTTGCCTTTCCCTTTTTACCGGGAATACCCCCGTATTTTGAGTGAATTACACAAAATGCCAAAGACGTGGAAGACCAGGTGGAACGGAAATGTTTTTTCTGAAATTATCACAGCTGCCCCTCATTTTCACCTCACTTTTAACAAGGCATTAAAATCTACTTGTGCTCCATATTTTGTTTTCTAAATGGTCCCTCTATTTTGAGTCAACCACTTAAGTACCATCAAACTTTTTACTTTCTGATGTGGATCCCGCGCTTGGGTATAATCTCAGGGCGTTCAAGAGAAAAAAATCCGGGGTTTCGTATGCAAAGTTCTTTTAAACTGAGGGATTTGTCTATAAATTGATATTTTGTTCAATTATTGTGATGGATGGTGAGAGGGCACTAGCTGGCATAATTATTAGCATGCTAATTGAGGCGTCTCTTTTTATTTTTATTAATAAAAGAAAAGAATATAGAGAGCCATCGATTATAAGTAACATGGAAATTTAATCATATCAGCAGCAAGTGGCGAATCGTAGATAAGCATACGAATGCTGTGGTGGACACTCTCGATTCAAAATCGTACGTGAGCACCACATGTACCTACCTATATGGAATAAATTATGGCGTACTTTTGGTAGAAGATTAAAAAAAATGAGTTAAGTATCGTTTGGTTGCCACAGAGTAACTTTGGTTTATCTCTTTGTATTTTTGGATTGAAATTCTATCATATATCAATTTGATATCACATCACATTTTTTATTCGAAACATCTTAACTATCCAAATAGCTATTATTCACATGAGGTTACTCCAACCTAACCCAACCCAGTTACGAAAGAGCCATTTCTCCTCCCTGATTCCGTGGTGATGGGAGGTGCTGGATTCTCCATCCATGGTATTTTATTTTTCAACTATGATAATCCGAAATTTCTAGTTGGGGGCTAAATTATTGAGAAAATGTATATCTAATTTATATTTATTATTATTTATCGTTTTAATTATTAATAAAAGAGTTATTTTCAAAGATACTCGGTAAACATACGATTTCACATAAATATCGCAACAAATATTATATTGACAAAAAGATCTTTATAGAATTCTTCGAGTCATGAAAATACACTTGTATTAATACAATGTTAATTAATACCATTAAATCTAGTATTTTTAAATAAGAAAATATATATCACTCTCAAAGTAGGGATGCAAAGGGATAAGTAAATATATATCACTCTTATTTTATGTGTGTAGGCTTATCCAATGAGCCCGGAGCCCATTAGATTAATGAGCACACTCATTTTTACTAAAATATTATATCATTTTTAGCATAATATCTATTGGTTTACAACTATTATGTCACATTCTTATTATTAGTAAATATTTTCACAAAAAGTAAATTTTAATTAATACGAAAAGATCATTAGTAAGAATATGTTGACCGGCCCTACTTAATTGTGGAAAAAGGCTTTGTTGTTGTTGTGTGGTCATTAGTAAGATTAGAAAAGATATCAGTAATGCAAATAAAAACATAACTATTTAATAAAAACATAATTATTTCGTATTAATTTAAGATTTTCTTTTTGTGAAGTGATTACTGGTAGTAAGAATGTGTATAACATTTGTAAATCAATAAGTATTGTACTCAAAATGATAGAAAACGTCAGTGAAAATGAGTATGTTCATTACAATCCTAATGAGCTCAAGGGGAGTTGGGGAGTTTGCACCAAGATATATGTTACTTTACATGTACCGTTGCCATAAACGTCTGTCTTTTTTTATTTTTTTGAAATAAAATCATGTGGGATTTAGATCATCATATATCATCATAATGTCATTCAAAATTCAACTTAATTCGAGACTTCTAACACATCCATAAAGGTTGTCAAATTTCAACGTTTCAGGATGGTTGAAATTGAGCCCTTCTAGTTGGATATGATACAAATGTTGGTGGGGGGACCCTTCCTATCAGCCAACATGGTGGCATTTTCGCGCTCTGTAGAATGATAATGCTCTTCGTAAAAAATGCAAGTACATTATAAAACTGGATGCTACTTTGCAAAATAAAATTCCAGCAAACTATATTAATGCAATTTTCATATTCTTTTATAAATTTGGTATTGTTCTTTGCAAATATCTATAAGTATTTGTAGTTTTTTCATGGTCCTTAGTAAATTTGTGCTCCCTTGTGCGTCATTATGTCACTACAATAAAAATGTTATTTGGCGAGCACAGAATGGGGAGGATTGGGAAAGCACATGTTATCGCCCACTGCCTCACCCAGTTGAATTTCATATCATACCTTTAATTGATACGCGGAAATTTGTTGGCGAGCAAATTAGAGAGCATGTTGGAGAGCATGTGTGCTCGCCCACTACCTCGCCCAGTTAAATTTTACGCGCAGCTTTAAGGGATGCGTGGAAATTTGTTGGCGAGCACATTGGAGAGCACATGTGCTCGCCCGGTCTGCTAAATGGAACGCTGTCAAGCTCCCTTTCTTTTATTCCTAACGAAATCAACCTTAAAAACTCTCCTCCTACGATCTTTAAGTGGTGTCCCTTATCTCCGTCGACAATCATTTGCCTCCTCCATGCACCCCTTCTTCCATCTTGAGTACTTCTCTCTCATTTATTTTGATTTTAGTCACATAATATAGACATATTAAATATTTTAGGATTTAAAAAAATTGAATAGAACTTCATGCCTTGTTCTTAGAATTCGTTAACTTGTTTATTGTATATCAACGATTATATTGATATAGAATAGATACTATAATTGATTTTGTTAGGATATTTTATATGTAAATCAACATGCATGCAAGGAATATGATGAAATGCCTAAAACATTACCATTAGAAATTACATTATTTTTTAAATTTATCAACTTGTAGATTGGACATTATATCATTAGATTGCCTTAGATTAGATGTTGGAACATATTTTTTTTAAGTTATTCTATATGCAAATCAACGTGAATGCAAGGCGTATGATGAAATGCCAATGAACAATTGAGAAATTGCAGTGTAATATGTGATGTGATAACCCATATGTATGACTAAATGCTTACGTTTTCCTACTTTTTTAGAGATTATATAATAAGGGCTTAACTGTAAATGTATTTGTGGTATTTAAGTATGTTGGTGTGTTTGTGTGTGTTGTGTTAGTGTGTATGTGTGCGCGCGCGCATGCATGCGTGTGTACGTATTCATGTGTGTGTGTGTTAATATGCATAGAGAGGGGGAATGTGTGTATTAGAGAATGTAGAGTGTACTGGTGTTGTGTTGTTTGGTTGTAGTGTTTGTATGTGTATTAATTATATATGTGTGGGTAAGAGAGAGAGAGTGGGAGGAAATTATTTGTGTGAATTATGCATCTATGTGTGTGTGTCTTAAGGAGTATGTTACTGTAATATGCATCAGAGAGAGTGTGTATGTACGTTAGAGTATGTGTTAGATAGTGTATTAGTGTAGTGGGTATGTGTTAGAGTGTGTACCTGCATCTATTTGAATGTGTGTTGGAGCGTAAGATTGTAAGAGATAGGATACACTTCCTAATGTATTGCATTATTTTAGCGTCATAACATTTATTTATGAAGTGTTAATAAAATAACCTTTAATTTTGATGTTTTTTATTAGACATCTATAATTTTCTACATGTGGAAGGCTATCATGGATATAAGTATTAACGTAGCGTTTGATCTCATACTTTTTATTACTTTATAAATGAACATGATCGTGAGGATGCTCATGTATTATCTTTTTTTTTCATATTTTCGATATAGTAGGAGAAGGTCCCACTGTAGTGGGTAATAATTTTTTTCTTAGTAAAAACATTTATATCTTAAATTTATTAATATTTCTACGGAGATTAATCTTTGTAATTGAATGCAGACTTACACACACAATGTAGACTCAACATATATTTGTCAAATCCTATGTTATTAGATATGCTCAGTTAAATATTGTCCTCCTACTTTTATCTATGTATATTCAAGTTTCAAACCTTTAATTAAATTTTATGATTAAGTGATTAGGCACAATTAGGATCCATATAAAATATGATAGGATCTATTTGAAGAGCTATTTACGATAAGATGATCATGTACAACCTTTTATTTGTAGGTATAGAGTAATGTACATGCTTTTAAAAATTCAAACTCTGTGAATATGCATTATTTCCTCTTAGTTTTAAAATGGCAAAGCCTTATCCCACTATAAGTAGGGTCGGCTACATGGATTCTTGCTCATATCCATGTTGAAAGAATCGACTATTTTATTACGCTGACTGTCGACTACCTAACGCAACCACCACAAGGGAGGATTTGAATCCTGATCTTTTGGGTGGTAGGAACACTCTACTACCACCAGACCATTTAAGTGGGTACATTTCCTCTTACTTTTGTACTCTAAAATATGTGAACATGTAAAATGATTAAACAACATCCAAACAATACAATACAAAGCAAATAAGATGAGGGGGTGATGGAAGAAGAGAAGAACATACCATATTATCAATAATGATGAGATGATTTCTCTAACATGAATAAGCAAAAACTAAAATTGCAAGTGGTGGATTTTTATTTATACCTTTATTATCTCTTTAATATGTCTTTAATAAAAAAATCTTGGAAATATTAGGTACAAATATATGTGTATTCATATCTCTATTCCATCTATTATAATGATTACATCAACATATATTGCAACTAAGGAAACTTCCTTGAAAAGGTTAGAATCCCTAGCAAATGTAAATGTATTTAAATAGTGTTCTTCATGAGTCAAAGATGCATTTTTAAATATATAATGAAACATGTTTATTTTTTCGCTATCTATTTATGTATGTTCTTCACGAGTCAATATTCTTTTTAAATAGCAAATGGAGTTGTAACTCATAGGTGTTATTCTTTTTATTATTGAAAATTATGTTTACTCCCGATTTCCTCAAAGTTATGAGTACTCAGGTTCATCTAGATGAACATGATCGAACATGATCGTGAGGACGCAGAAGGTAAATCTTTATGTCATTATATATCCTAAGTTAAATTTTATCATTTTACTTGGATACATGCATATTCTAGTTTCAAAATATTAATTTAATTTTATTCTGAGTCAGTTAAATACAAGGTCCTCTCTATATAAAATATGAAACAAAGATAAAGAGGATGCACTTCTTTAAGCAGACGAGGTTAGTGCATGTGTTGTTTTTGCTATTGTATCATCATTCATGCTTTGTTTTCATGCATGTACTCTCATAATTTTGTAAGACGATTTATTGAAGATGTATTTTACTGTGCATACAAGACTAATACATGTGATGAGTTTTTTCCTATTGTATCATCATTCGTACTTTGTCTTAATGTATTTGCATTCATGATTTTGCAAGATGATTTATTAAGTACTTAGCATGTTCAGATGTGTTATTCTTTTTATTGTTGAAAGGCATGTTCACTTCCAATTTTTTGAATTTGCAGGATATTCAGGTACTTAAAGAGATACCTGTATTCATATCTCTATTCCATCTACTATAATGAATACACGATAGATATTGCAAATGAGGAGACTTCCTTGGAAGGATAGAATCCTTAGCATACATTGTTCTTCATGAGTCAAAGAGTTGTTTTTGAATATATAATAAATCAGTTTTATTTATCAGTATCTATTTATGTAAATTCTTCCCAAGTCAATATTCTTTTTCTAAATACTAAATTAATTGTAGTTTAAAGTCATTGTTCTTTTTATAATTGAAAAGCATGTTCACTTCTTATTTCTTAACAATTGTAGAGATTCAGGTCCATGGAAATGAACAGATCATGAGTATGAACGTTGTCGTGAGGATGCAAAAGGACAACCCCTGCTTCATTAGGCATGATCTATTAGATTTTGTCATCTTTCTTTGATACATGCATATTGAAGTTTAAAACTATTAATTTAATTTTATTGTGAGTCAATCTGATACAAGGTCTGACCTATTTAAAATATGAAAAGAAGAACATAAGGAGGATGGACTTCACTAAGTAGACAAGGTTAGTGCATGTGAAGATTTTTTTCTATTGTATCATCAATCATACATTTTCTTCATGTATTACTTTCATTATTTTGCAAGATGATTACTTAGATACATATATGTTTAGATGTATTATTCTTCTTATTTTTGAATAATATTTTCACTTCCAATTTCTTCGGAATTTCGGGGATTTAGGTTCATACAAATGAACGTGATCGTCAGTATGAACGTAATCGTGAGGATGCAGAAGGCTATCCCCTACTTCATTAGGTACGCTCGGTTAAATTTTATAATATCATTTTTTACGCAAATATTCAGGTTTCAAACTATTAATTTTATTTTATTTTAATTTACTTAGTACAATGTCAAATCTATATAAAATATGATAGGAAGAAGACAAGGATGATACAATTCACTACTAGACGAAGTTAGTGCATATGTGTCCATGTGTGTGTTAGAGTGTTCATATGTGTATGCTAATGTATGTTTGTTTGTTTGTTTGTGTGTATGTGTTACATTATGCTAGTGTGGGCTATAATTTTTATGTGTTACATTGTGAACGCGACGATGTGTGTGTTATGTGTGCATTTGTCTTAGGTTCGTATGTGTTCGAGTGTGCTTATGTGTATGCTAGTACATGCGCATGTGCATGTGTGAGGGGGGGAGAGGGGTGTAGTTGTGAGTACAGTGTTAGTATGGTGTTTTGGTGTCAGTGTAAGTTTATGCACTATAGTAAGCACGTGCGTACGTATGTGTTATGCGTGTGAGAAAAAGATTGTGTATATTCAATAAGGATGTGATCTTCATATTGACATTTAATAGAATGATGGGAATTCCAACTTGGCATTTAATATTTTGCATATAATCGTATTTGATAATAATTTTATAATAGATGGTATAAGTTCGACGGGCTTCAAAACCCTGTAGAACCTGTATAATTTTTTCTTGATTCTTCAGAGTTGGCGAGCACAAGTGTTCTTTAAGTTCTAGCTAAGAATAGAATTAGAGAGTACTTGAAGAGCACTTGTAGAGCACTTGTGAACATTTGTTCGAGTTGGCGAGCACTTTAGAGAGTACATGTGCTCACCAATACAAGCTATAGATCAGAGAGTTATAACGAGCACAATGTTGGCGAGTACATGTGCTTGCCATGACCTGGATAGAACTTAGAGAACACTTGGAGAGAACAATTGTGCTCGTCAAATGTGTTTTTTCTTGTAGTGTGTGTAACATGTTGTAATTGTGATATTGGTAATGCCTTTATAAAAGTCCGTGATCATTTCTTAATATTAGTATGGAGTTCTACAAAAAAATAGATAGTTAGTGATATGCCAAGTACTATAATATAAAATCATTGAATCGGTTTATAGGATCAGATAATCAATTCGTAAAATCAGTGAATCGATTTGTAAAATCGGTACATCGATTTGTGAAATCAGTAGATCTTGTAAAATCAGTGAATTGATTTGTAAAACAATGAATCAATATGCAAATCAGTGAGTTGATTTGTAAAATCAGTGAATGAATTTTCAAAATGATGAATCGATTTGTAAAATCAATGGATCGATTTGGAAAGTCAAAGAAACGATTTGTAGAATTAATGAAAATGTTACAAAATCATTTAATCGAATTGTAAAATCAGTGAATAGATATGTTAAATCAATGAATTGACTTATGGGAGTGTGCATGTGTCTCTCTCTGTGTGTATATATATAGAGAGAGAGATACAAATCAATTAATCCACGTTATCGTCATCATGCTTGCCAACACCTCCGTAAGGATCTCATATATATATATATATATATATATATGTATATGTATAGATTTATATATGTGTATATAGATGGTTGATCTTGTTTAGAGCCAAAATCTGTGAGAGCATGAGAGCAATGATTCTGGATCACTAAATTCTGTCATCTCTCTCCTCATTGATTGTAGGAGAGAGAAAAGCAGAATCTAGTAGTCCAGATTCACTGCTCTCATAGATTTTGGCTCCCACAGGATCAACCCTCGTGTGTGTGTAGGAGTGATCCTATGAGAGTCAAAACCTGTGAGAGCATGAGAGCATTGATTCTGGAACATATGATTCTATCTTCTCTCTCTTGATCTTCTCTCTCCTGGTGAAAACATGTGGTCCAGAATCAATGCTCTCATGCTCTCACAGGTTTTGGCTCTCATACGATCACTCCTATATATAGGGTAAAATGGGGCTACCCCCATGGGGGGAGCTAACTTGGCTCCCCCCGCCCTATTTCGCCTGGTTTTTTTTATTTTTTTTGAAAATTTCTTCCGTGAATTTTCATCAATATATCCTATATTATGTCATTAAAATTTCATACGAAACAGAGACTCCTACGACCTCCATCCAGATGGGATCATTTTTAGCAATTCTATTACCGTTAAAAAATGACTGTCTGGATGGAAGCTGTATGAGTCTCTGTTTCGTACGAAATTTTAATGAAATAATGTAGGGATATAGTGATGAAATTCTACGGAAGAAACTTTCAAAAAATAAAAAATACGGGCGAAATGGCGTGGGGGGAGCCAAGTTAGCTCCCCCAATGGGGGCAGCCCCATTTTACCTATATATATATATATATAGGGAAAAGGGAGCCTACACCCATGTGTAGGTAACTTTCCTACACCCACATATTTTTCCTTCAATTTTTTTGATTTTTTGAATTGAATCTTTAGGGAATTTAGATCACAATACATCACCATGGTGTCATTCAAATTTCAACTTATTTGGAGCCTTCTAACTTATCCATCATGACAGTCAAATTTTAATGTTCTCAGATTTGCTGAAATCGACCCCTTCCGATGGAGCTATTAGGAATGCCTGCTTTACATGAAATTTCAAACACATATTTCATTTAATATTCTAAGTAAATTCCCTAAAGATCCATTTCAAAAAATGAAGAAAAAAGATGTGGGTGTAGAAAAGTTACCTACACATGGATGTAGGCTCCTCGATCCCATACACACACGCATACACACATATACATATAGGGTTAAATGGGGTTGTCCCCTTGGGGGAACTTGGCTCCCCCGCGCTATTTCACCCGTTTCTTTATTTTTTTTGAAAATTTCTTCCGTGAATATTCATCACTATATCCCTATATAATGTAATTCAAATTTCATACGAAACAGAGACTCCTGCGGCCTCCATCCAGACAGTCACTTTTTAACGGTAACAGAATTGCTAAAAATGACCCTTCCGGATGGAGGTCGTAGTAATCTCTGTTTCACGCGAAATTTGATTGACATAATATAGGTATATATTGATGAAAATCCACGGAAGAAATTTTCAAAAAAAAAGCGGGTGAAATGGCACCGGGGGGGAGCCAACTTAGCTCCCCCCATGAGGGTAGCCCCATTTTACCGATATATATATATATATATATAGGGTAAAATGGGGTTGCCCCCAGGGGTAGCTAACTTAGCTACCCCCGCCCCCATTTTCTCCATGTTTTTTATTTTTTTTTGAAAATTTCTTCCGTGAATATTCATCACTATATCCCTATATTGTGTCATTAAAATTTTGTGTGAAACAGAGACTCCTACGGTCCAATCCAGACAGGTATTTTTTAACGGTCTCAGGATTTTTAAATCAATCCCGTCTTGATGGAGGTCGTAGGAGTCTCTATTTTGCATTAAATTTGAATGACATGATATAGGGATATAATAATGAATTTACATAATTTTTATTTTCAAAAAAAATAAAAAACACACGAAAAATGGGACGGGGGGAGCTAAGTTAGCTCCCCCTAGGGGGCATACACATTTTACCCATAATATATATATATATATATATATATATATATATAGGGGGGGGGGAGTGATCCTATGAGAGCAAAAAAATGTGAGAGCATGAGAGGATCACATAATTCTGTCTTTTCTCTCCTAATCTTCTCTCTCCTAGTTGGATCATGTGGTCCAGAATGCATGCTCTCATTCTCTCACAAGTTTTGGCTCCCATAGGATCACTCATATATATATATGGATAAAATGGGGATGCCCTCATGGGGAGCTAACTTCGCTCTCCCCGTACCATTTCGTCTATTTTTTTATTTTTTTTGGAAATTTCTTCTATAGATTTTCATCAATATATCCTTATATTATGTCATTAAAATTTCGTGCGAAACAGAGACTCCTATGGCCTCCATCGAGATGGGGTCGATTTTAGCAATTTTGTTACCGCTAAAAAATGTCTATCTAGATGGAGGTCGTAGGAGTCTCTATTTCTCATGAAATTTTAATGACATAATATAGGGATATAGTGATGAAATTCTACGAAAGAAATTTTTAAAAAAAATAAAAAAATGGGTGAAATGGGGCGGGGGAGCCAAGTTAGCTCCCTCCAGGGGGCAGCCCCATTTAACCCTATATCTAGGGTAAAATGAGGCTGCCCCCATGGGGGGCTAACTTGGCTGCCCCTGCGCCATTTCACCCTCTTTTTTATTTTTTTATGAAATTTCTTCCATAGATTTTCATCAATATATACATATATTATGTCATTCAAATTTCACGCGAAACAGAGACTCCTACGGCCTCCATCCAGAAGGATCGTTTTTAGCAATTTTGTTACCGTTAAAAAATGACTGTCTAGATGGAGGCCATATAAGTCTCTGTTTCGCATGAAATTTTAATAGCATAATATAGGGATATAGTGATGAATATTCGCGGAAAAAAAATAAAAATAAAAAAATCGGGCGAAAAAGTGCGGGGGAGCCAAGTTAGCTCCCCTCAGGGAGCAGCCCCATTTAACCCATATATATATATATATATATATATATGGAAAAAGGAGTATGCTCCCTGGGAGTAGCCAACGGGGCTGCTCCCACCCCTATTTCCCCTCTTTTTTTATTTTTGGAAAATAAAGATTTGTATATTCATCACCATATCCCTCTAACATTCTATTAAAATTTTGTTAGAAACAGAGATTCCTAAGCCCTTCATCCAGACGCCATTTTTTTAACGGTCGCATGATTTGTTAAATCGACTATGTTTGGATGGAGGCCGTAGGAGTCTTTGTTTCTGATGAAATTTTAATAGAATGTTAGAAGGTTATAGCGATGAATATACAAATTTTTATTTTCTAAAAAAATAAAAAAATTTGAGGGAAAATGTGGGTGGGAGCAGCCCCATTTACCTCTCACACACACACACATACATACATACATTATGTATATATATATGTATTTATATATGTATGTATATGTATGTGTCTGTATGTATGTATATATATACACATGTATACATATATGTATATATATATATGTATACACATACACACAGATACATACATACATATGTATGTATGTATGTAGCTGTGTGTATGTATCTGTATGTATGTATGCATGTATGGATGTATATGTGCGCATGCTTGTGTGTGTTTGTGTTTGTTTGTGTATGTATATAAAAACACACACGCATACATACATATGGTGACACTTATATGCTTGTCCATAACTAATCGTTTGTATCCTTATTTTTGTATCTTTTGCAGATTGGAATTACTCTTTATATTCTTAATTTTGACGACTATTTTAATAATTTAATCTTTTTAATGGATTTATTTATGTTCGAAATGAAAGCATTTAAAAAAATATAAAGGTCGGTATGTGCACAATATATCAATAAATGGAATGTTTCAATATAACAAATTGATTCTATATGGATTTGTTTTTAATCCGTCATTATTTAGTCCATTGTTAAATATATATTGACAAATGTTACGTGTTAGAAAATGATTGTAAAGTTAAAAATAGAGGCAGAAGTTACATATACTATTATATCATTAGTGAAGGTTCATATATCAACACTTATTCCTCGCTATTTTTCAGAATCTAAACTAATCGTCACTTTTACAATATCTATGGCTAATCATTGCTACATTACAATCAGTATTTATACAACAAATGATATCACAATCGTCCATAAATATAAGTACAAAAAATCGTTTCACAAAAATAATATATGTTATTATACATTTAATAATAGACGATATAGTGATGAATTTAAAAAATCACTATAAACCCATTTGTTATTATGGTTATATATAACATATAATTATGCAAAATATACAAATATTAATAATTGAATGATCGTATTCAGATCATACTACTGATTTTTCTACGGGGAAATGAGGGAGAGGTGTGTTATTTACGACTTAAACATGGGAGATGTGGTGGCTGTTGTATACATCTTTTTAATATTTATATTAACTATTGTACTTGGATAATATACTATTATATCTATATAATATATGTTAAGTATTTAGGGGGAGACCGGGCCGTAATTTGGCTTGTGTTGCTGCAAAGAGGATCCTCTATTGTTACAACACCTGCTGTAACGCAGGGGTCCATTAGATGATGATTGGATGACCTTGAGATGTGTGCCAATAGGGCCGGCTATCGAGTTCAACGAGCCGAGCCAGATCCTGGCTCGAGCTCGTTCGAGCCCAACCGAGCTGGCTCGGGCCTCTCGAATTCGCAACCTCCTTTTTAAAGATTACCTTCCTTACCAATAAGCCACCATCCGAGTTGTATATAGAAGTTAAATTATAATATATATTGTAACATTCTATTTGCTAATAAAAAAAGAAAAATTATTAATTATCTAACTATAGCCCAGATTAACATAGATAAGTGTAGAAAATCCAAGTCTACAACATAATCTACCAAATATTGTCGTTATATAAACCACATAGACACATAGTCCACCATTTATAATGCTGCAAAATTAATACAAATAAAAATAAACATCATTACAATTTCACAAATAGAATATATATTCCTTATCGAGCCCCTTATTGAGTTATCGAGCCGAGCATGGCTCGGTTCGTTAAGCTATCGAGCCCAAAAATCTGGCTCGGACTCGACTCAATAGCTTAATGGGCCAATTGCAACTGTATCTTGTACATACATGAAATGCCGGTTAGGGGTTACGACAAACTTGATCCTCAATCTTCCTTTTGGTTTCTTTCAACGCAAGGCTTTCTCTGTTATTGTTAATAACATACGTGCAGCTTTATTCAATGTGGATCTATGATACAATAGACGTATATGAGAAAATGACACAAGAATGGATGATTGAATTGTGTAATAAGAAAACATAATAGAAAATCAAACCATAAATTTTCACGATCAAGAAGACTAGCCTTCTTGGTTGAGTTATATTAAGTTGTGTTTGATTGAGAACCTCTAAGACCTATTTTTGTAGATAGTAAAGAGATGGTTAGAATTCAACTTAAATGTTAGACATCATCAATGGATGCATTTTCCAAAACAAAAAATACACATAATTAAGGAATGCATCTTGCACACAATTCGTCGATGGGTACAACAAATTAGTTGGTTGCATAAGCATTAGTATTTGTCCAACAACCAATTGAATAAAAAGTTCAATCAAGTAATCCTATGATGAAGTCTAAGAACTTCTTGATAATAGTTGACTGACATGGAAAATAGTCGACTAATTTAGTAAGTAGTTGAGTGAGACATAACATGAGTTGGTTGAATATTCTTAGTCAGTAAATTTTGGAAGCATCGCTTTGCAAACTAAGGTAAATACTTAGTTAACTGAACATAATACTTTTCGGTTTAATAGTGTAAAAGTCATCCAAGACTAACTAACCATTAGACATGTGAGTTCAAGGCAAACCATTTCTACGATAAATGTTATTGTGATTATTTATATATAAATAAAAGTTATTCATTTTCACTCCCTATCTGAGATTAATGAATGCATGTACTTCTAAGGTCCTTCAGTACGATTAGGTTTATGTACCATGATCATCTTGATAATCATACAAGTGTTGATCTAATGGTTGGATCATAGACGGTGCTGCTGAGATGATATCTAAAGAGTTACATTGAGGGCTCAACTAACACCGTCAAATTAATGATTAGCAAGAGAGAGCATCTCCAGCCTGAGAAGGAGATGGCAATCCTTAGTCCAAAGGTCAATATTCGATCGACCTCTTGATGCAGGTCCCATGCATGGGGATAGAGATTTGAAGGTATCGGATGAGTTAAGTCAATGAGTCGACTTAACGAGATCGAGATATCAAAGACCTATGTCGTATGTTGTCAAGATATAGGCATACATCCTCTAATCGAATATAGATGTGTTACTATATGTCTATGTGTGTCCATTAGGCAGACCATTTGGTTGATGCACAAATAAAGGTCTATACACCAACGAGCCGTTGTGCATACAAGGGCATATGAGTAATACAATCTCTCAAAGTCATGCATATTCACTACTAACTGGAAGACGTGAGCTCACTCATGAGATATTCAAACTAAACATATTCCATTGATTGTCATCTTGCTTTGGAAGCTTGAAAGGATTTGTAGGTATGGTATATGCTTTTGGAAAGCATATGGTTGATATCAACTCCCAATGATCGAATGAGAGATTTAATGATAAAATGCTGAAGAAGAAAATACAAATAAGATTAAAACATTGGGTTTATTCAAAGTCTTCTAGTATGCAGGATGTAGGATATTGAGAATACTCGAGGGTGATGTGATCTTAAGCGATTGTATAACCATGACACTTCCATTCCGAGGGAGTGATGAAATATGCTTGGATTTTAGTAAGTCCACTCGGTAGACTAGTTATCCAATCTTAGCCCAAATGTTGGATATTAATTAGAATGTGATTCCGATGTAATGAAAAGATTGGATATTGTGTCTGACTTAATGAGACATCTATGAGAGGTCTTCTGGATCTGGATATGAGATTAGGATCTTATTACCCAAGTCATTATACATTGAATATAAAGTCTCTATGTCATTATCTAAGTATCAAGGAGAATGCACATTATTCTTGAAAGAGTTCAAGAATTGTTCCACTTGAGATAATATCTGAGCATTTGAAAATTAAGAGAAATAATGATAATTAAATTGGATTTATTATCACAAGTAATGTGGATATGATTCACATTATTAAAACATGTGTAGGGAGACATTTAGATGATTGAATTAGATTTAATTATCATAAATGAGATTAATATAGATAATGGTATCCACAATAATTATTGATAATGTGTATATGATCTGTAATATCAGAGAACTAATTATCAATAGGATTTATAATTTAAATATTAATGTGAATTGGATTCACATTGATCAATTAAATGTAAATATGATTTACATTTATTTTTGGATGGATCAATATGATTCATAAATATCAATGGCTTATTTGCAATTGTCATAAATAATTTGCAAATTATTCAGTGATATTTTGTTGATAAATAATTTTATGAATAAAGATTTAATGTAATAAGATTACACTATGGTGGGTGTCACCCTACTTATGGTGCATGAAATTGTTGCAAGCAATAACTCTCTCTCTCTCTCTCCCTCTTTCTTGTTTCACATGTCTACTCCATCTCTCGCTCTCTCTCCCCAAACCCTAGTGGTCGTTCCCCTGCTCTAGGTTCGTGGACATTGCAATCATCGTCGCGATGTTGTTATATTGCCGGACTAATTGCTCATGGATCTTCTTCTTTAATGCCTTGTGCTCTTCAATAAGACGTCGAATTCATGAGATGAAATCAGAAGATTCCTGATTCGGATCATCTCCTTGGATTGTGGGAAGCACGCGTCTCAACCACGTGCCCACAAGTGCTCTCTCGCTGGATAAAACTTGAGATGGGAGTCCTCTTCCTTCCGAGGCTTTGAGATCATGGTCACACTTCAAGAGGTACAACTTATACTCGTCTTATCATGATGAAACAGCATGTGAATTGTTCCCACACCATGTGGTTTCATCGAAACTTTTTTAAATTCTGCGGCACCATCAACTAGTATGTGTAATCGACCTAGATATGATATTATTCGATCTCTACTCTTATATGATGAGAAATGCATAATCTCTCGCCTTCAAGTGGTATCAGAGCCTTGGTAGAAAATCATGGATATGATCCAAATCCGAAGAGAACAATGTTTTGGATATTGAACGACGAGGGAACTTGTTTGTTTCTATAGAGTGATTTTCGAATCGATTTTTGCATATATGATATAGATAATATTTTATCACGATTTGAAAGAATTTTTAGTATAATAAATCAGGTTTAGAATGTTTGAACATGTCTCCAAAGGTTTGACAAAGGTTGGCAACAATCGGACATCGATTTAGATTCAAAAAGTTCCTGTAGTGTGTTGTTTTTACAAGAAATTCGAATATGTAACTAAAATTTTTTGCTGTAGCTTCCCAGTCATGAAACATAATGAAAACACAATAATTATGCTTATAATCAAACCAACAAACCGCTCGAAATTTCATACGATTCAGAGTCCGATTGCCCCCGATATTCAATATTTAGAAGATTGAGTTGGAATATGAGTACATCATATTGATGATGTTTTCTAATGCATTTATCATTAAAAATAAATCATAGAACTTAGGAATTTAACCTAATTAAATGTTGTATCATTTATTTAGTTAAATAATTGACAAACAACAACTTGATTGAATGAGTGTTTCATGGCAAACCATACATTGGAAACTGCAATAGTTATAGTTCAATAATTACCATGCAAAACAACTTGATTGCTTGATATGACTACAATCTTAGGTTAATTTAAAATATTTTAAAAGTTCCTAAATTTCTGACAAGGTCGAAAGATCGATAAAACCTCTTATTACAATTTGTACTAATTATGTTGTCTCGAATTGGAAAGACGATTGTGTTTATGCCTACATATGCTAACGGGCTGCCTAATTGGCACCCTGCACTGTATTTTCAGTGGAAGAGCTCCCTATTAGCATAATCTGTACAACCTGGCCGGATCCTTTTCAAGGAAATGTGGTGTAAGAAGTCTTTGCATACTTTTAACAACTAAGTTGGAATACAAATTTACTAGTGAGGGTGTATACTATATAGTAATGTAAATAAATAATTATTTGCTGGTTATATTAGATTGATGATTAATTTATTATGATTACATTAATTTAATCTAGTTAAAATATATAGTAGTTATTAATAAGTGAAATTCCCTTCGAAGTATTGTTCATGAGAATTTTATTCAAAATGGTCGATCATAATTTGAACGGAATATGGAGGATCATAAGATGACATCCATGGTCTCTCATCAGGGCAATGAGTTCCATTGCAACATATTGTATGGAGGATACATTTATGCAAAGTCATACCTCTGACATACAATGCACATGGATCTAGCTCTTTGCTTCTCAAAAGCGACGTGTCGTATGCATAGTAATCCTAATATTGTTCCTCATATAATTGAGGCGGTATCGGGATTGTGCATAATGAGATTCCTGTTGACGGTTGGTTCAATTGACAATGAGTTAATATCAACTTAGGGATGGTGGGCACGAGTGTCAAGGACCTAATTGGAAAATACATGTTGGACTTGCAAGGCAGAGAGTTCTCGATTTCTTTACCTAAGTTACATTTTCTCATATTGTTGGGGTGTAATAAAGATGGAAGGGAGATCACAGATCTTGCTAGAGACATATTGGTAAGTTTATCTCCTACTTTGAAAGATGAAAAGGGAATGGACTTTCAAAGTATTAAAAAGCAAGACAACTTTGATTTAAAATTGATTAATCAAAGAAATAAAATATAAATATAATTATTTACATATATTCTAATAAGTGCATTTTTTATCTCATATACAAAATATTGGAATCCACTCAGCAAGCTTCTGGAGATCAACCAGTTGACTACATCAAACTATTCTGACTGGCTGTGAATTTGAAGCTTGTTCTCTCTAGGTAGCACATCGGTTATGTACTAATCAAGAACACGTATGTGAACCCTATGTCAATGGAAGAATTAAAAATTGATGAAAATTTTGATGAAGACCACTCATTGTACTTCAGAAGCAACATGTGGACATTGAGGGAGTCTAGGATATAATGTTGAATCTGAAAGAGATGTTTTGTGATGTGAACCACACACAACGTTACAACCTACTGAAATAATTGATTCACTGTAAGATGCAGGAATGGACCTCTGTTAGGGAACATGTAATCAAGTTGTTTGGTTACCTCTCTAAGATGGAGACCCTTGGGGTACAGGTGGATGCAGATATGTAGTCCAAATTCATTATGTTGTTTTTGACCAAGTTTTTCAATAATTTTGTAGTATCGTACCATAAATAGCCAAGATTGATAAATGATGAGCTCATATCATCCTTGAAGTAAGTAGAGGAAATCGTGAAGAAGGATAATCTTACAGGTAATGCAATGGTTGCATGGGTCAAAGGGAAGCGTGGTAGGAAGCATGGGGCTCGGAATGATTCAACCTAGAAGAAGAAGAAGTGTCAAGCTATGGCTCATCGTCTTAGGCTTCCACATTCATGACATCCAAGAAAGCTGATGTCTATCATCACTGTAAGAAGTGGAGCACTGGAAGTGTAACTTTCCAGATTACATAAAAATAATTAAAAGGTTAAAGATATGTCTCTAGTAAGTATAAAATCTTTTTTTGTCATTCATTATTTTCCTCGTAAGACGAGAAGGTAGTTGGGTTATTGATTTTGGTGCTTCTGTTCATGTATGCAATTTGTTGCATCTATTTCAGGAAATCAGAAAGTTTGAGGAAGGGGAGATAGTCATCCATATGGGATCTGATGCAACTATTGAAGTAGTCATTATCTTGACATGCATACTATAATTATCTAGTAGAAGAGCCTTAGTACTTATAGAATGTCTCTATATTCCATATATTAGAAGGAACTTATTATCTGTATCTCAATTGGTTAGAAATGAACATCCATTCTTGTTCTGTGAAAACTTGTCATAAATCGTTATGGTAAACATTAAACATATTACAGATGGTTTTTCTAACTCTTGGTAGAATCTTTGAATTATGCATTAATGAACGTGTCATAAATGTTACTACCACTAAAAAACCCTAAGAGATTTAGAGAGGATGGAGTCCATTTAACTATTATTTAGCATCAAATGCTTGGTTATTTATCTGTTGATAGGATCAATGGATTGGTAAAAAGATGAACCATTGGATTTTCTTGAGGTCCAAAATTTACCTACTTGTGAACATTGTGTTTGAGGTAAAATGACCAGAGCACCCTTCCAAATAAGGGTGCACAATGCAAAGATATACTTGACCAAATACATATCGATGTACATGGTCCCTTCAGTACCGCGACTCGAAATGGATATCGATACTAGTTGACATTTATTTATGACCATTTTCCATATGGGTCTACCTTCCTATTACACCATAAATATGAAATATTTGAGAAGTTCAAAGAATTCATGACTTTTGTTGAGAATAAAATCGATAGGAAGATCAAACATATTCGATCTGACCAAGGTGGTGAGTACCTCTCAGATGAATTTAAGGAATACATTGAAGAAAGAGGAGTTGTATTTAATCTCACTTCTCCTAAAACTCCCCAACTAAATGTAGTTGCTGAAAGATGCAACAAGACCATAATGGATATGGTTAGATCAATGATGATTAAAGAACATTTACCTATTAGTTTCGTGGGATATGCAGTAGAGACTGCAATGTATATCCTTAATAAGATTTCTACTAAATATGTACCCAAAGCCCCTCATGGGATGGAAGCAATCTCGGTGTTAGATATTTGAGGATTTGGGGTTGCCTGGTCCATGTCAGGAACGTGGATGCAAGTAAACTACAATCTCACACTAGAAAGAGATACTTCATTGGGTATGTAAAGGATGGTATTGGATACCAACTTTACCACCTTGAGGCTTAACAGGTATTTGTCTCTAGGGATGTTAAATTCTTAGAGGATGACTTCCTTAAAATTCAAGACAAGAATGAAGTGAAGGAAATCATAGATTCCTCTGAGGATATTGAGATTTCCGAACCAGAAGCCGAAGAAATAATTGAAGAAGAAAGATCTATACCTCTTCGAAAGAGTTCAATGGTGGTTATACTAGTTGAAATGTATGGATTCCAATTGTTAGAAGAGTCTGACAATGATGCGACTTCTTTTGATGAAGCACTCGTAGATCATGACATGAATAGGTGGACACTAGCAATGAAGTCTGAAATAGACTCCATGCACAAGAATGGTATGTGGACCCTAAAGCATCCAACTAAAAGGGTAAAACCCATTGGGTGTAAATAGATCTTCGAGATAAAGAGAGGAGTTGATGGGAAGGTGGAGACCTTCAAGGCACGCCGCATAATTAAAGGCTACACATAGAGAGAAGGCATTGACTATGATGAGACATTCTCTCATGTGGACATGCTTAAGTTCATCAAGGAGCTACTATCTATAACTGTACATCTTGACTATGGCATATGGTAGATGGACGTCAATACCGCATTCCTCAATGGATACCTTGAGGATGATATCTATATGGAGCAGCCTCAAGGCTTCATACTTGAGGATGGTAAAGTGCGCAAGCTGAAGAAATTCATCTATGGGCTCAAACAAGCTTCTCGTAGCAGGAACATCATTTTGATCAAATCATAAAGTATTATGATTTCATTCAGAATCCTGATGAACTATGTGTGTACAAGAAGCTTAGTGGGAGAGAAATGGTGTTCATCGTGCATTATGTATATGACAACCTTACCATTGGGAATGATACATGAATGATGACTACTATACAAGAAGCTTAGTGGGAGCGCAATGGTGTTCATCATGCATTATGTAGAAGACAACCTTACCATTGGGAATGATACATGAATGATGACTATTGTTAAGGTCAGGTTGTCCCATGCCTTTGAGATATAAGATCTTGGAGAAGCCTCTTACATCTTGGGTCTAAAGTTTTTCAGAAATAGAGGAATGGGGATTTCAGGATTGTCTCAGCATGTGTACATTAAGAAGATCTTAGAATGATTCCATATGGAAAATTCCAAAAAGAACTTCCTTCCCTTAAGACACTATATACACCTGTCTAAATGGAAGGCTCATCAAAGTGTTGAGGGAAAGAAGGCCTTTGCTGGATGCTATTGCGCATCAGCTGTGGGAAGCCAAATATATGCCATGATGTATACGATGTCACCATGCAGTGGGAGTGGTAAGTCATTACTAATCTTGCTATAGAGAACAACTTTGGAATGTAGTAAAGAATATCTTCAAGTATCTAAAAAGTAAACAAGATTACATCTTGATCTATAAAGATAGTGATATCCAAGTCTTATGATACATGAATTCAGACTTCCAATCTAACTTTGATGATCAAAAGTCAACTTCAGGGCCATATTCTTGTTGAACAGTACTGTGAGCTCGAGAAGCAAGAATCAAGATACCATGATTGATGCGACAACATAAGATGAGTATATTGCTGCATCGAATGTTGTGAAAAAGTGGAGCAGTCGTGCAAGTTCATCTTGGAGCTCTGATGAGCGACCCGAGCGAACGAGGTAAAGGTACAAAATAGGTCGTTGCGACCTCTATCACTCAGAGTCACTCAATCAAGAAAAATCAGACCACTCGAGCAAATAAATCAATCAAGCACAAAAGAAAGCGGCCTAGCTATGAGATTAACCTGGTATAGCACCCAGGGTCGAACACAAGGAGCACGGGTTGGCCAGAGGCCTACGAAGTAGTAAAAATAAAATAAAATAAAATAAAAGAATTTTTAGTGGTTTTTAATAATTTTTATATTTTTTTGGATTTTTAATATAATGAGAAAATAAAAGAAAGCAAATAAAAGCACACTTGAGCAATTTATTAAAAGCACCAAAAATCAAGCAAAAATTCAAGAAAAATTGTTTTTATGTTTTTTAGATTTTTTAGTGTTTTTGGTGAATTTTTGGGATTTTTCTAAGGTGTATTTTATTTTCTAAAAATCAAACTGTGCTAAAAAGATAAGGTACTGTCCAGCCAGGCCCAAAATCCAAAAATAAAATATTTAAGGATCTCAAAGGGACCTGGAGGTAATTTTCCTGTGTACTAGAGAAAACAAGGAAAATTAGGGCACCAAAATTATTGCTTTTGGGTTTTTAGATTATTTATTATAATTTTTATGAGTTTTTAAATGTTTTTAGATTTTTAGGGTTTTTGCTCAATGAAAAATAGCCAAAATTGGCTAGAAATTCAAACACAAAAAGAACAGTAACTAATTTTTTTAGATTTTTTTGGGGTGTTCTTATATTTTTTTGGGATTTTTAAACCTAGACAGTAGCTAAAATAGATGTTTTTGAATTTTTAAAAATAACAAACAAAATCAAAAATGTCCTCAAAAATTCTCAAAAATCCTACAACATGGCAGGAGCCATGTGTCAAATTTTCATCAATTTGGAGGTGGTTTGAAATTTTATTCAAAAATCAAAAGGGGGCACTGTGCACAGGGACTTAAGTGCAAATACCCGAAGATCTGGGGGTCCAGGTGCAATTTTCCCAGCAAGTCACGCACGTGGCGCGTGCCTGGGGCACTCAGGGACCTTTTGGTAATAAAAACCAAGTCCTAGGACCTTTTGGTAACTCGTACCAAAAAGTCCAGGGACGGTTATGCAAATAACCCACTAAAAGGCGCACATGCGGAATAAAAACACTCACAGGGGCATATATGCAATTACCAAAAAGTTTCTATTCAATCATTAACCTCCAGAACTACAGGATAAGAGTTGCAAATAACCCAGACAAAGCACGTGACGAAGCACGTGGCTCACATACACAGGGGCATAGATGCAAATATAAACAAGCACGAGGTCCAATGTGCAATTTACCCTACGTAAATAAAATGCAGAAAATATTTACAGGACTGACATGTAAAACAGAAACTAAAAGGGGGCCTAAGGTAATTTACCCCTTATTACGTCGACGGCTGGATGCGCGCCACGTAGCTGATCGGACGGTCCTGGGATGCTGGCGCTTCTCTCCTTCCGCACGTGGGCCGATCGACGGCGCAGAACGAGACACGTGGAGGATCTAACGGTGCTCAGGTGCTGGTGCCTCTCCCTCTGCGCTAACGGTCCAGATCTACCCTCGAAAGGATCGGACGGTGGCTGCTCCTTGATGAATGGACGGCGATGATTGGA
This sequence comes from Ottelia alismoides, assembly GCA_037367405.1. Classification (NCBI taxonomy): domain Eukaryota; kingdom Viridiplantae; phylum Streptophyta; class Magnoliopsida; order Alismatales; family Hydrocharitaceae; genus Ottelia; species Ottelia alismoides. The sequence goes on along the minus strand of JAZKJV010004151.1, from coordinate 230,848 downwards.
ACTGGAGCTCTGAGGACGATCGGACGGTGGTGGAGGATACTGGAAGAACACTCAGCCGGCGAGCTTCGCCGGCCTCGTGCGCATACTGTGGTCCTCCTCAGCTGCCTCCGAAGATCGGAGAAGGTCGGCGATGTCGTCCCGCAGCTGGTGGTGGCCTCCGATGGCCCAGCCGAGCCCTGGAGGGGCTCCGGCGAGGTCGACGGAGGGGAGCTCCTGGCCTGGATGTGAGGGGGCCTCAGATGGCCTCCTCTTGACCTGCAAAACAGCTCAAGAGCTTCGCGGGTCGAGGGCAAAGTGCCTCGACCCGAAGAAGCGGCGTGAGGGTGAACTGTGGGTCGGGACGAGCGAGCTCCGGCGAGCGGAGGACGGTAGAGCTCGAACCCCAGCTCCTGTGCGAGCTGGGTTGAATGAAGGGGCGGAGAAGGTGCGTCGAGGGATGGCGGAGGTGGCTGAGTGTTCCGATGATCGAGAAAGTACACGATATGGCCGGAATCAACGGAATACGTCGGAGCTACGAATTGGGGGAAACTAAAAATTACGCTAAATGAGAAGGGTAGAAGGTTACCTAGGCAGTGCGAAAGACTGTGCTGGAGCTAAGGTAGCTCCTGGTCGTCGCCTCGAAGGTTGTCACTGCCTGAGGCTCGAGCTCCTGCACGGGGCAGAGCACGGCGGCGCAACGTCGCCGGATCAATGGTCCGGGCACCCCCTCCTCACTGCGACAAAGGCAACCGCGAGCTGTCACCTCAGGGATTGCAATGGAGGTCACGGGAATGAGAGTGGCGAGCCAAAGATGGAAATGGAGTGCGGCGGAGCTCAGGTTATATACCACTAGGGGTCCGGCTAGATGGGAGTCGGGTGTGAAGCTCGGAGCGCGGATCCCCATGCAAACCTCCGGGCGTGGATCGGGGAAGATCAGGCTCGGATTAGCGCCCGGGGTTAGCGGATTCAGGAGTCGGATCAAGCGGGTACAAATTCGAGAAGTCGGGTCCAAAAGCAGATCCGCAATCCTGTGGTCCAAGGGGGGAGTTGACCGGGGGGTCAACATCCCCCGTGGACCAATCAGGAGAGGCCACGTCATAAAAGCTTTAAAAATTCAAAATAAAATAGGAAATGGCCGATTTATTAAAAACTCAAAACATGAAATATTTTTGTTTTAATTTTTTCTATTTTTTGGTGATTTTTAATTAATTTTTGGAAATAAAAATAAGGTATTCACATAGTATAGCTATACATAAGTATATATACAATATAGGGTTTTTAATTTTGATTTTTAATTAGTTATTTTTATACATTTTCATTCCTATTTTATATTTTATTTATTTATAGAATAAAATGAGGAATAAAAGGATATTTTTATTTTATTTTTATTATTTATATACATAGGTAAAATAAATAGTTATATACAACTATGTACATGGCATATGTACAATATATTTTTGTGTTTTTAATTTTTGTTTATTTTTATTTGATTTTTGTTTTAATTTTATTTACAATATATACATAGAATATTTACAAAAAGTTTTGAAAATAATTTTATTTACAAGGTGAAATAAAGAAAGGATCATGGTCTATGTACATGGTGAAAAGATATTTTTGGATTTTTGATTTTTAATTTTTTTATTTTGTTTTTAATATCCTCTAAATATATATACAATATATACAAGCATATTTTTGGGTGAGGAAAATATAAAAATATTTATTTACATAAATATTTACATATGAGCCCCTATCTCCCTCTACTTTGGCTTTTATGCGGTCAGGCCCATGCTGAGCCCTCCCTTGGGTTAGGTTGCTCAATATTTATTCTAAATATTTCCCTCTTTTTCTTTTTCATCTTTATTCTTTTATTTTTGCACAAAAACATGCTAATTATAAGTATTTACAAACATGCATGCTTTTGCTAATTATTCCTATTTACACATATCTACATGCATTTGCATAGGTTTTTGTAGCTAAAATATAAGAATAAAGAGTGATGAATGGGTATTCATCACCCCCCTATACTATACTTTGCTAGTCCCTTAGCAAACACTTATTTGAAAAAGAAGTGAAAAAGAAAGAAAGAAAAAAGAAAAGGAGAATGTACATGGATCAAGGTTGATTATTAAACTTGCCTTCATTAAATTAAGGTATGGAGCTCAATCAGATCTTTGGATTATTAATGTGTCGGAACCTTATTTAGACTTAAGCTTAAAACCTAACAGCCTCTAAGTTCCACCAATCTATAACCAAGACTCCTCAATGCTCCAGATCAGAACAAGTCATCAATCACAAACCCTGAAGACCATGAATCTTTTCTTGTCCTGTGAAAGTGAGGTCTAAGCTCTCCACCTCAGAAATGGCAACTTGACAACCCTCCCCAACAAGGTAACTCTATGACCTCAATCTGGCCACTCTTTCCTCGAGGAGCGGGGTATTCCCTTCTAAGTTCAAGTACAACCGGCTCAAGAAGAGGGGGGAGAAGAGAATGGGCCAAGGCCAGTGTAGCCAAGTACCCTTGGGAGCTTGACCAGTGTAGCCAAGTCTCCCTGCTGCAAGCTACAACAGGTGGATCTTGAAACCAAGCTTTGCTTATTGCACTTATATACATACTCCGGTGGGATTATCATTTTCTCTCAGACCCACCACTTTTTTGGAGTTCTTTTCTTTTTGCATTTTTTTTTCGAGTGCATCTATACAACATATACATGTGCAGCATATATACAAGGAGTTTTTCCTCTTGAGCCAGTAGACTATCCCTCTTTTGAAGCTTTATTGCAACCCACAACTCCCGTCGTTAGACCTCATGGCAACCAGACCAAGTTGAGACGCACTTCCTTCACTATAAGAAGAAGAGAGGTTCCGCCTAGAAGTACTACCCTCATATGCTACCCCAAGTCAAGGAAGACTGCCTCCTCACCACCTCATCCGTAGAGAGCTTGGTGCATAGTGCGGTTGTCCAAGTAAAGCCATAATCCATATGAGTCATGTGTTGTTGTTAAGTGCTCTACTTAGGCTCATTGAGATGACATGTGTTCATAGCCTAGTGGACTCAAAGAATTAAGTCACCATGGACCTGAAAAGCCTTAAACCTAAGCCCTATAAGGTTCCTCTTAGAATTAGGTGGATTAAGATCTTAATCAAGCTCCATTTCTCAATTTGATTCCAGGCTAGTTTAAATGTCAACTATCATCCAAGAAAAACTGTATACATATGTACAAAAAGATGCATATTTACACACTATTTTACAATCATGCAAAATTTTTGAAAAATGTTTTGAAATCATGAATGATGATGCATGAAGTGCAAGTTTTGCAAAAAGATTTTTACACACATTTACACGAGATTTTTGCAAACTTTTGATTTTCAAAACATTTTGGAAAAATTTTGTACTATATACATAATTTTGATACAAAAATATTTACACAAGCTTTACACACAAAAGATTTTTGAAATCATTTTTACAAAAATAATTTGTACGCTAGCTATGTATGTGCAAATAAAAGAAGATTATGTACATGAAAATTTTTAATTTTTTGTGGTTTTTAGCCATTTTTATTTTTTAACACACTCACACAAAGTACGAGTTATGGCTAAAGTATATATGAAATATATACACACCCCCCTATACTTAGCTCGAACGATGTCCTCGGAGTCAAGAGCGCTGAAGAAGACATAACTCGTGCTATGTATAGGGAAGTGAAAAGAAAGGCTATACAAAAGGAAATGAAAAAGTCAAGATGGACTCGGGTCTTCCCCCTATACTTAGGATTAAGTAATCCTAAGTATAGCAGGCTGTACACGAAGGGAAAACCGAGTGGAGAATGTACAGGGTCTACCCCCCCTATACTTAGGGTAAGATACCCCTAAGTATAGGCAGCAAAACAGGGGTAGACAGAAACAAAAGAAATACCCGAAAGGTCTCACATCCCCCCTATACTTAGGGTAAAGTGCACCCTAAGTATAGCATAATCACAAGATGAAGAAAGGGATGTGGGACTAAGGAATGTGGTGATATGGACATCTGGATCTATATACAGCGGAGGGTTAGTAAAGCTCAGGCGTGAGATGCATTAGATGTGAGTCAAAGACCACATCTCACGCAAAATGAATAGGGGCAATATCAACGACCCGCGGCTCATGATCTAGAAATGGCTTGAGCCGCTGGCCGTTCACTCGGAAGGTACTCTCAGAAGACAACTCAGATATGTCGATGCTACCGTTGTCGTGTACCTTCCGAACCAGATAAGGTCCTTTCCACTTGCTCTGTAGCTTCCCTGGAAATAGTCTAAGCCTCGCATCAAACAACCATACTCTCTGTCCAATCTCAAAATGCTTGTGGCTGATATGAGAATCATGCCACTCCTTGACTCTCTCCTTATAATGTAGGCTGCTTGAGAAAGCTGAATCTCTAAGCTCCTCCAGGGCAGCTAGCTCTGCCCTCCTCTGGTCTCCTATACCATCTGGATCCATAAGTATGTCTGTAACTGCCCAAAGTGACTTGTGCCTCAGCTCAACAGGTAAATGGCATGGCTTGCCATATACGAGGCGAAAGGGAGATGTACCCAAAGGTGTCTTGAAAGACGTCCTATATGCCCACAAGACCGAGTCCAAAAGCTGTGACCAATCCTTTCGGTCAGGGCGGACGACTTTCTGCAGAATAGTCTTGATCTCCCTATTCGACACTTCGGCTAGACCATTCGTCTGTGGATGGTACGGTGTAGCAACACGATGATCTATGCCGAACTCGCTAGCAAGTGCCTTCACCTGGTCGTTGATGAAGTGAGATCCCCCATCAGAAATGAGAACTCGTGGAACCCCGAACCGCGTGATGATATGTTTCCTCAAAAATCTGCAAACTGTCCTCGCATCAGCGGCTCGGGCGGGGATAGCCTCCACCCAACGACTCACATAATCAACGGCCAACAGAATGTACTCAAATCCCTGACTCTTAGGGAATGGACCCATGAAATCGATGCCCCATGCGTCAAAAACCTCACAGAAGTGAATGGGCTGCATCGGCATCATATCACGCTGTCCACAAGTGCCCATCCTCTGACAGTCAGTACACCTCTTCACGAACTCATCTGAGTCCTTGAAGAGGGTAGGCCACCACAAGCCGGATTGGAGCACTTTATGTGCCGTTCTCCTCCCAGAATGATGTCCTCCTGCCTCAAGCTTGTGGCAGTAAGTGAGGACGCTATGGTGTTCCTCCTGAGGAATACACCGACGCCAGACGATATCCCCTCCTTCGTGGTAAAGGATGGGATCCTCCCAATGGTAAGACTTGGCCTTCGCTAGGAAGGTCTCAAGCCTCTGCCTGGGCCAATCTTGTGGGACTTTCCCAGCAACGAGAAAGTTCACAATATCGGCGTACCAAGGGAGTGAGGCGATAGCAAGGATCGCCTCATCTGGGAAGGTATCTCTAATAGGATCAATCTGCTCAGAATCCTCAGGCTGCTCTAATCGGGAGAGATGATCCGCCACCACATTCTTGACTCCAGGCTTATCCTTAATCTCAATGTCGAACTCCTGGAGTAGAAGGATCCATCTAGTCAGTCTGGCCTTGGCATCCTTCTTTGCCATGAGGTACCTGATGGCGGTGTGATCTGTAAACAAAGTCACTCTAGATCCGATGATATATGATCTAAACTTATCCAGGGCAAACACTACGGCTAGCATCTCCTTCTCTGTGACTGTATAATTCCGCTGGGCGGAATCCAATGTGCGGCTAGCATAGTGTATAGCAAATGGCACTCCATCCCTCCTCTGTCCCAGCACTGCCCCTACGGCAAAATCGGAGGCGTCCGTCATGATCTCGAATGGGAGAGACCAATCAGGCGGCTGGAGGACAGGAGCCTCAATAACACACTGCTGGAGAGTAGCGAACGACGAAAGACACTTGTCATCGACAAGGAACTCGGTGTCTTTCGTCAGTAGGTCAGTCAACGGTCGGGCGATCCTGCTGAAATCCTGAATGAATCTCCTATAAAATCCAACGTGCCCCAGAAATGACCGTAACTGCCTCAGATTGGACGGTGGTGCAAGTTTTCTAATGACATCAACCTTGGCCGGATCAACCTCCATGCCCCTGTTGGAGATGATGTGGCCAAGCACCGTCCCTTGAGTCACCATGAAGTGACTCTTCTCCCAAGATAGCACCAAGTGATACTCAATACATCGCTGAAGTACTCGATCTAGGCAGTCAAGACAAGAATCAAATCCGTAGCCGTAGATCGAGAAATCATCCATGAAGACCTCCAAGCACTCCCCTACCATGTCCGAGAAGATCGACAGCATGCACCTCTGAAAAGTCGCAGGGGCGTTGCAAAGCCCAAATGGCATGCGTCGAAAAGCGTATGTGCCGAAGGGACAGGTAAAGGTGGTCTTCTCCTGATCCTCAGGAGCGATGGCCACTTGGTTGTAGCCCGAGTACCCATCTAGGAAGCAATAATGGCTCTTCCCTGCCAGTCTATCAATAATCTGGTCAATAAAAGGCAGGGGGAAATGATCCTTCTTGGTGGCTTGGTTGAGTCTCCTGTAGTCAACACAAACCCTCCAAGAGGTAGGTACTCGTGTAGCAATCTCCTCTCCCGACTCACTGATCACAGTCGTGATGCCCGTCTTCTTGGGCACCACATGCAAGGGGCTGACCCACTTGGAGTCGGAAATGGGATAAATAAAACCTGCACCCCACCATTTTGATATTTCCTTCATCACAACCTCTCTCAGGTTGGGGTTCAGACGCCGCTGGAACTCACGCGATGGCTTCACCCCTTCCTCGAGATAGATATGGTGGGAGCACACTGATGGACTAATCCCATGGAGATCTGCTACGCTCCATCCGATCGCCTTGCGGTTCTTTTCAAGAACCCCCATCAAACGGGATTCCTGCTCTCCAGTCAACTCGGCGGAGATGATGACTGGGTACATCTCAGGCTCGCCCGCAAGGAATCGATACTTCAGCGAAGTAGGGAGCGGCTTCAGCTCTGGAATGCAGGGTGCCGGCAAATCTGGCTGTGGAAGAAACTGAGTGAAAGCTGCAAGGTCGGCCAAATCTGCCTGGGAAAGTGAAAGCATACTCTCGCAAACTGGGTCGGGAGAAGGCGGCTCAACTACACTGTCTCTGGTCTGCTCTGCCTCTACCTCCTCCTCATCTATCGGCTCAGATGGACTCAGGTCTGGCATCTGATCATAGCAATCAGCCCAATCAGACTCTGAATCCGAGGGATCTGTATCAGAAACGGTGGCATCAGTACCACCGGAAAACAAGGTGGCTTCAGCACCACCATCACTAATCATCGTGCTGCGATCGAGGACCGGCTCTGCTGCCTCAATGGTATCCTGAACCAGGTCTGTGCTCTCCAGACTCTCCTCTGCCGTCATCTCTGCATCAGTTGTGTCTGAAAGTGAGAGGGTAGTCTGTGTCTCAAGGTCTGCCCAAGCTGCTTCATCATCTGTGATCACAAAATCACAGTCCTGGTGGATGTCTCGCTCTGCGTCTATCAGCTGCTCTGAGTCGGTACTCGCATCTGAGCGGGATCTGAATCTGGCTCTATAGTCCTCGACCGTCTCTATTTGTATACTCTCGCCCTGGACGCGAAAGTACACCTTCCCGCTATCATGATCGGTCACCGCCTTGGCTGTGGCCAAGAACGGACGACCAAGGATGATGGGGGTATCGGTCACTGACTCAGGGATCTCCATGTCCAACACTACGAAGTCCACGGGGAATTGCAGGCCCTGAATCGTGACGATAACGTCTCGTAATAACCCCTTCGGCCTCTTGACAGATCGATCAGCGAACTGAAGGACTGCCCTGCTCTGTCGAAGAGTGCCCAACTCGAAGCGGTCGAGAAGGGCTGCCGGAAGAAGGTTAATCGACGATCCGCTATCTAGAAGAGTACGGTCGAACCACTGCTCACTGATCTAGCATCTGACATACGGGGCCCCTGAATCTGGCCTCTTGGCTGGCAGTCGGTTCTGGATCGCAAAGCACGTGGCTTTGGTCAGCACATGTATCTCTGAAGTGTGGTTCCTCCTCCTCCTCCTAACTGTAGTCCTCTCTCTCAAAGATCGCTGGAGAAGGGGGATGTGCTGCAAAGCCTCCTGGAGGGTCAGCTGGATATGGAATCGATCAATCATGCTCTGGCTGAACTCCTCGAGCTCTTTTTTTTTGGATCATTTTTCTTCCCCTTCCTCATCTGAAGGGCTCTAGGGAAGGGGATCACTGGGTCCTTCTCAGATGAAGGACTAGGAAAAGGTCTAGACGGTTCAAGGACCGGATCCACACATACATCATGCACCACAGTGGGACCAGAAGAAAGTAAACCTTTTCCTTTATTAATAGCAGAGTTCCGAGATACATGAACACGAGGAAAAACAACATCTCTGTCTCTACAAACACCGGTGGACTCAATACCACCACGGGCTGGCTGCTCTGCTGCTGCTGAAGGTAGACGTCGTGCGGCATCAGTACCGCTGGCTGGCTCGGATGAATGGGTGGCATCAGTACCACCTCCTAGATCTGGTGAAGCGGCGGCCTCAGTACCGCCGGTGGGATCATCATCCTTGGTGGCCTCAGTACCACCGTCATCGTCTGGAGCGGCCTCAGTACCGCTCTCCTCCTTCTGTGGCGCCTCGGGATGGTGCTCAGATGAGGCGCCGCCGCCTGCTGGGGTCCTACCGCTCCTAAGTGTGATAAAATCAGCATCAAATAGATCCGAAGAAGTATCATCAAATGGATCACTAGGAGTGGCTAACTCAGTATGTACTACCTGCTCAGATTTCCTCTTGAGGCTGTTTGGATTGGGCTCTATCTGGGCTGGTATGGCGGCCTTCCCTCTCACCAGGTCCCGCATCTCCTGGCGGAACTCGTCCATCTCCCGTCGGAATGTAGCCTGCTGGTCTGTGAGGAGGCGGGCGATATCATCCAAGGCGGGGCTCTCGTGGGAGCCCGACGGGTGGCCTCGCTGTGGGTGAGGCTGCTGGAACTGCTGTGGTGGGTAAGAGGGGTAGGATGGAGGGTGCTGCTGGTATCCCTGGTGAGCCTGCTGCTCACGTCTCCAAGACTGTCCCTGCTGCTGATAGGGACGAGGACCATAGGATGACTGCTGCTGATACGCTGGGGGCTGCTGTTGCGGCTGGTGCTGGTCTCTCTGATGGGAGTACTGCCATCCCTGTCCTGACGGCTGCTGCTGGGGCTGGGCACCACCACTCCCCCACCTGAATCCGGGATGGTCTCGTCGGATCCCAGGCTGGGGGCGGTCGTACCAAATCCCGTTGACATCCATCAACGGCTCGGCATCAAAGGGGGCTGGCGGGAGTACTGCCAGAGGCTGGTCCGGCTGGTAGACCACCATCTGCATCTCTGGAGATGGTGGAGACTGGTAGGTGGGCTGCGGCTGCTGGTACGGCTCCGCCTGTACAAGGTGAACCTGTCTAGGCTACACTGGAGTGCTGGAGCGCTGGGACGAGCTGCTGCTGCTGCCGGTGTCGCCTCGCGACTGAAGACGGGGCTGAGAAGCCATCTGTGCCTCCTGGAGACACATGAGCTGTGTCTTCATGTCGCTCAAGACCTGTGCCATCTGCTCCATCTGCGTGATACTCTGGCACTGCTTCTTCTCGATCAGCTCCATGCGGTCCAACTTCTCGCTGATGATACCCATGTCCGCAGCTGATGACTCTGCTGCTGCTGCTGCGGACGAACTGGAAGGACCTGCATCTACCCGTGCTATCCTCTGGTACTGCACGGGTCCTGGCTGATGTGGCTGGGTCTTCTGAGTGTAGAGCCGGGTCTGGGACATCACCATGTAGTTCTCTGCCATCTCCTCAAAAATAGCCCAGACCTGGTCGTGGTCCTTGGCGAAGTAGGACCCGCCACAAGAAGCATTCACCAGGCCCTGTAGCTCTGGTGACAACCCACTGAAGAAGCTCTGAACTAGGTTCGGCTTCGTGATATCGTGGTACGGGCATCTGTCCAGGAGCTCTCTGAACCTCTCCCAAGCCTCGTGAAACTGCTCGTTGGGGAACATGGAGAAGTTACTAATCAGGGCCCTCGCTGCATTCGTCCGCCCGAGTGGATAGTACTTGTTCAAGTACTCGGTGCGGAGCTGCTCCCAGGTGTAGACAAATCTCCCCAAATGTTTCAGCCAGGTGACTGCTCTATCTGCCAGTGAAAAGGGGAAGGCGATCATCCTGATCGTGTCCTGGTCCACATGTCTGTCGTGGACAGTGCTGCATATCATCAAAAACTCCTGGAGGTGGAGGTGGGGCTCCTCTGTAGCAAGTCCATGGAACCGAGGAAGCATCTGCAAGGTGTTCGGGGGGAACTTGAAGTCCCCCACGATAGCCGGAACCACAACCCAATGGTGCATCAGTGTAGATCCGGGGTTGTGCAACTCCCGCATCGGTCTAGGTGGTCCTGCTCCTCCTGCGGCTGCTGCCGCTGCGGCGGCGGCCGCGGCTGCTGCTGCTGCGGCTCGTGCCTGTGCATCTGCATCCGGGATCTCCTCGGGCTCGCTCTGCGCATCTCGCTCTGCTCTGAGCCTCTCCAACTCTCTCCTCATCTCTATCATGAATGCTCCCTGATCGCGGAGCTGCTGCTGAACTGTATCGAGTGATGCGATCAGAGTGGAGTTGATCGCTCCCTGGTCTAGTACAATGTGCTCTGGTCGACGGGAGTGATCATCAGAACTGCCTGCTCCGGCCATCTCGACGTCTGCAAAATCAAATGAGCCCAACTCAGGTGCCGTCAAATGTATCAGTCTCTCCTCGGGCTCGTGTCTCTCAGGACGGTCAGAAAGGGGATCGAGGGGGAACAGGGTGGAGTCGTACTCGGGCTCGGAGAGCGGGTCTGAGCTCTCGCGAGCCAACCTAGATGATGAGGTAGACGCGCCCGAAAGCGGTGCAGCCAGAGGCTGCCTAAGAGATCGTCTACCCATCATCTTGATCTGGCGAGTAGGGCGGATGAGATCTGGAAAAATTATGATCTAAAAACAAACCCCCGGTTCACCAACGCAACGCGAGCTGAAGACCGTGAAAGTTCGGTCAAATTATCTTGTCAATTTTATTTTGGTGAACACTCAAGATATCAGAGCGCTTACGTGACCTGTTGGGATATCCGCTGCTAACCCCAACCGACTGGCCCGCACGGAAGAGTCGGTAATCAGTCGGGTTTAGCAACGGGGGGCTCTACCTAGGGTGCGGGTCACTCTCTCGCGCATACAAACCAAGCAATGAGGGGGTTGCTCTCCCCAAGACAAAATTTTTAGGGTGAGCGAGTTTTAAGGTCAATAATCTTAGCAGTCCCAATTTTATGGTTACACTTTTTAGGTATTTTTCAAAGCAAACAAAACGCCTAACGAATTTTTCGATTCTCCTGATTATTAAGTCCAAAACAGGGGGGAGAAGTCGAAAAAGCCGATGCACGAGAAATCAATGATGCATGCAAAGTCAGAAATGCGTACCTTGCTCCAGCTCTCTACATGCAAAATGATCCGCGCATAAAATAAAAGACAGAAATAAAACTAAGCTAAATGATGCAGCGGGAAGCCGAGTCCTAGACGAGCAACTTCTAGCGAAGAACCGTCTAACCGGTCACCGACCTCCAAGCCAGAGGGTCCGGTCTTGGCCCGTCCCTCTCCTGCCTGACAAATCGGGGGTAGGAGTAAGCGCTTTACAGGACGAGCTACGGCACGTAGGCTACGGAGGCTAGCGAGTCGGTTATTTTTATTATTTATTTTAAGTAGGTCCAATTACGGTCTATAGGAACAGATATGTCATTAAGGTGTGTGGATCCTACTCAATTACGTCACAATCACCAGAAAGTCCTAAATCTAGGGGCTCGAGCAAAAACCGCGGAAAAAAAATCGGAAAATGACAGTAAGAAAGAAAAAGAAAAGCCGCGAAAAACCGCGAAAAACCGCGAGGTCCTAATGGGTCCCCCGAGCACACCGGTGCTCGGCAAAACAGACCCGCTACGGTCACAAGTCCAAAAGTATCCAAGTCATGTCCCTGTATTATTACAATAAGAATAATAAATGAAAATTCTATCCTAATACCTCACCCACTCAACTCTCTCTCTCTCTCTCGCTCTCTCCTGCGGCTTCGTAGAGAAAGAAGCCGCCTCCAAGTTCCTCGGCTGCACCGGCTCCTCGAAAGTCGCCTCCGCGGTCCTCGGACCCTCGCAAGACAGAGAAAAGAAGAGTGGTCAGACCAATAAAAAATAATCAAATGAAAAGAAAAAGAAATGAAGATACAAGTCAGGGTATATATGCAAAAATGAAAAATAAAATAAACACACAATATAAAACAAAAATAGAAATAAAAGAAAATCAAAATAAAACAAAATAAAACAAAAAGAAACTAGATACAAAAGCCGCGAAAAGCCGCAGACTCCGAAGAGCCGCGAAAAACCGCGAAAACAAAAACGAAAATAAAGACAAAAATACTACTAAGCCGTGCTCCCTGGCAACGGCGCCATTCTGATGAGCGACCCGAGCGAACGAGGTAAAGGTACAAAATAGGTCGTTGCGACCTCTATCACTCAGAGTCACTCAATCAAGAAAAATCAGACCACTCGAGCAAATAAATCAATCAAGCACAAAAGAAAGCGGCCTAGCTATGAGATTAACCTGGTATAGCACCCAGGGTCGAACACAAGGAGCACGGGTTGGCCAGAGGCCTACGAAGTAGTAAAAATAAAATAAAATAAAATAAAAGAATTTTTAGTGGTTTTTAATAATTTTTATATTTTTTTGGATTTTTAATATAATGAGAAAATAAAAGAAAGCAAATAAAAGCACACTTGAGCAATTTATTAAAAGCACCAAAAATCAAGCAAAAATTCAAGAAAAAATTGTTTTTTATGTTTTTTAGGTTTTTTAGTGTTTTTGGTGAATTTTTGGGATTTTTCTAAGGTGTATTTTATTTTCTAAAAATCAAACTGTGCTAAAAAGATAAGGTATTGTCCAGCCAGGCCCAAAATCCAAAAATAAAATATTTAAGGATCTCAAAGGGACTTGGAGGTAATTTTCCTGTGTACTAGAGAAAACAAGGAAAATTAGGGCACCAAAATTATTGCTTTTGGGTTTTTAGATTATTTATTATAAGTTTTATGAGTTTTTAGATGTTTTTAGATTTTTAGGGTTTTTGCTCAATGAAAAATAGCCAAAATTGGCTAGAAATTCAAACAACACAAAAAGAACAGTAACTAATTTTTTTAGATTTTTTTGGAGTGTTCTTATATTTTTTTGGGATTTTTAAACCTAGACAGTAGCTAAAATAGATGTTTTTGAATTTTTAAAAATAACAAACAAAATCAAAAATGTCCTCAAAAATTCTCAAAAATCCTACAACATGGCAGGAGCCATGTTTCAAATTTTCATCGAATTTGGAGGTGGTTTGATATTTTATTCAAAAATCAAAAGGGGGCACTGTGCACAGGGACTTAAGTGCAAATACCCGAAGATCTGGTGGTCCAGGTGCAATTTTCCCAGCAAGTCACGCGCGTGGCGCGTGCCTGGCGCACTCAGGGACCTTTTGGTAATAAAAACCAAGTCCTAGGACCTTTTGGTAACTCGTACCAAAAAGTCCAGGGACGGTTATGCAAATAACCCACTAAAAGGCGCACATGCGGAATAAAAACACTCACAGGGGCATATATGCAATTACCAAAAAGTTTCTATTCAATCATTAACCTCCAGAACTACAGGATAAGAGTTGCAAATAACCCAGACAAATCACGTGACGAAGCACGTGGCTCACATACACAGGGGCATAGATGCAAATATAAACAAGCACGAGGTCCAATGTGCAATTTACCCTACGTAAATAAAATGCAGAAAATATTTACAGGACTGACACGTAAAACAGAAACTAAAAGGGGGCCTAAGGTAATTTACCCCTTATTACGTCGACGGCTGGATGCGCGCCACGTAGCTGATCGGACGGTCCTGGGATGCTGGCGCTTCTCTCCTTCCGCACGTGGGCCGATCGACGGCGCAGAACGAGACACGTGGAGGATCTAACGGTGCTCAGGTGCTGGTGCCTCCCCCTCTGCGCTAACGGTCCAGATCTACCCTCGAAAGGATCGGACGGTGGCTGCTCCTTGATGAATGGACGGCGATGATTGGAACTGGAGCTCTGAGGACGATCGGACGGTGGTGGAGGATACTGGAAGAACACTCAGCCGGCGAGCTTCGCCGGCCTCATGCGCGTACTGTGGTCCTCCTCAGCTGCCTCCGAAGATCGGAGAAGGTCGGCGATGTCGTCCCGCAGCTGGTGGTGGCCTCCGATGGCCCAACCGAGCCCTGGAGGGGCTCCGGCGAGGTCGACGGAGGGGAGCTCCTGGCCTGGATGTGAGGGGGCCTCAGATGGCCTCCTCTTGACCTGCAAAACAACTCAAGAGATTCGCGGGTCGAGGGCAAAGTGCCTCGACCCGAAGAAGCGGCGTGAGGGTGAACTGTGGGTCGGGACGAGCGAGCTCCGGCGAGCGGAGGACGGTAGAGCTCGAACCCCAGCTCCTGTGCGAGCTGGGTTGAATGAAGGGGCGGAGAAGGTGCGTCGAGGGATGGCGGAGGTGGCTGAGTGTTCCGATGATCGAGAAAGTACACGATATGGCCGGAATCAACGGAATACGTCGGAGCTACGAATTGGGGGAAACTAGAAATTACGCTAAATGAGAAGGGTAGAAGGTTACCTAGGCGGTGCGAAAGACTGTGCTGGAGCTAAGGTAGCTCCTGGTCGTCGCCTCGAAGGTTGTCACTGCCTGAGGCTCGAGCTCCTGCACGGGGCGGAGCACGGCGGCGCAACGTCGCCGGATCAATGGTCCGGGCACCCCCTCCTCACTGCGACAAAGGCAACCGCGAGCTGTCACCTCAGGGATTGCAATGGAGGTCACGGGAATGAGAGTGGCGAGCCAAAGATGGAAATGGAGTGCGGCGGAGCTCAGGTTATATACCACTAGGGGTCCGGCTAGATGGGAGTCGGGTGTGAAGCTCGGAGCGCGGATCCCCATGCAAACCTCCGGGCGTGGATCGGGGAAGATCAGGCTCGGATTAGCGCCCGGGGTTAGCGGATTCAGGAGTCGGATCAAGCGGGTACAAATTCGAGAAGTCGGGTCCAAAAGCAGATCCGCAATCCTGTGGTCCAAGGGGGGGAGTTGACCGGGGGGTCAACATCCCCCGTGGACCAATCAGGAGAGGCCACGTCATAAAAGCTTTAAAAATTCAAAATAAAATAGGAAATGGCCGATTTATTAAAAACTCAAAACATGAAATATTTTTGTTTTAATTTTTTCTATTTTTTGGTGATTTTTAATTAATTTTTGGAAATAAAAATAAGGTATTCACATAGTATAGCTATACATAAGTATATATACAATATAGGGTTTTTAATTTTGATTTTTAATTAGTTATTTTTATACATTTTCATTCCTATTTTATATTTTATTTATTTATAGAATAAAATGAGGAATACAAGGATATTTTTATTTTATTTTTATTATTTATATACATAGGTAAAATAAATAGTTATATACAACTATGTACATGGCATATGTACAATATATTTTTGTGTTTTTAATTTTTGTTTATTTTTATTTGAATTTTGTTTTAATTTTATTTACAATATATACATAGAATATTTACAAAAAGTTTTGAAAATAATTTTATTTACAAGGTGAAATAAAGAAAGGATCATGGTCTATGTACATGGTGAAAAGATATTTTTGGATTTTTGATTTTTAATTTTTTTTATTTTGTTTTTAATATCCTCTAAATATATATACAATATATACAAGAATATTTTTGGGTGAGGAAAATATAAAAATATTTATTTACATAAATATTTACACATGAGCCCCTATCTCCCTCTACTTTGGCTTTTATGCGGTCAGGCCCATGCTGAGCCCTCCCTTGGGTTAGGTTGCTCAATATTTATTCTAAATATTTCCCTCTTTTTCTTTTTCATCTTTATTCTTTTATTTTTGCACAAAAACATGCTAATTATAAGTATTTACAAACATGCATGCTTTTGCTAATTATTCCTATTTACACATATCTACATGCATTTGCATAGGTTTTTGTAGCTAAAATATAAGAATAAAGAGTGATGAATGGGTATTCATCACCCGACATAGTTTCCTTGGATACTCCCATCTCGTTGCTTTGCGATAACACATGGGCCATATCTCAAGCGAAGGAACCCAAATGGCATAAAAAAGAAAACACGTGGAAATGGAATACCAAATCATTCAGGAGATGCAAAAGCATGGTGATATCATCATCACCAATGTGACAACAGTCTCGCCTCGCCGATCAGCAGTGCAGAGGAGCATCGCGGAGGCGGTTTCCAGCCATCGTCGGAGCTCTGCTCCAGACGGTTCCATCTCACGGCCATGCATCGCTTGAGGTCATTTTCTTCCATTTTTTATCGTTCTTTCGTTCCTAGGTTTAATCCCTGCTCTTGTTTTGTCCTTTAAGTCACGTGTTTTAGCTTGAAATCCACCTTCGATGTTCAACGATGCTAGCCTCCGTAGAAATCTTTCCGCTGTGATCCACTTGTTCCCGACACGCCAAACTACCTCCATTTCTTTCCTAACTGCTTCTGCTACGCCTCCGCACCTCCATTCCATCAGATCCATCATGGATCTGGAGCTCAGTAGCTCCAATCCTTCACTCGCTGGAGCTATTACCGCCACACACCACCATTCATCTATTTCCCTCTAATAGAGTCTAGGCAGTTTGCCCTCGACCCTCCTTTTGTTTTGCACAGGTTTGCGCATAAAGGAGCCCATCTGGGCCTCAGATCAAACCTAGAGGAGGCTTCCAGGTTTTTGCAGCACCAAGACCTCCAGGGACCTTCCAAGGGCCCCCGCAGCCATTTGAAGCACATGAGAATCGTAGAGGAGCTGCATGATCGAATAGAGATAGTTAGGGGAGTCCCGTGTGCACGGAGGCTCGAGCCCTGATCGATTCAATCTCGCCAGGCTCGAGTTCTTCGAGCATTCTTCCATATCAATCTAGCACTATATGATCAACCTCGTTCTTCCAGCATAGCATGATTCGTTGGATCTCCGTGCCATCACCGTTGAACCCTTTTCAGGGATCTAATCAGAGCCATCCGAAGCCAAGCGGTATCGCGCGCCCACGAGCCGACGCGTGGCAAGTGAGCCATGCTACACCGTCCGATCTGCACATGAAGTTGGGTATTTTGCAACGTGAACCAAACTTGTTTTGTATTTTATTATTTAGGAATAAAACTTTCAGTTGTTGTTTATACATTTTGTAATATTTGCAAACAAGGGCATCACAACTATTGGTAATTATGTATAGGTCCACCGCCACGTGACCTCACGTTCCTGTGCGTGTGAGGTGCGAGCATTTTGCAGAAGGGACCTCACTATTTCTTGTATTTTTACTTGGCCCATTAACGTTTTAATTACGTAATATAATTTTGGAGAAATTGCAATGTGGCCCATGTCTTTTATTTTAATTACATTAATGCCCCTGCTAGTAGTCTAGTTTCTCTTTGTTCCCTCTATTTATTTAAAATATCATTTATGCTCTAAAAATTCCCAAGAAATAGGATGAAATGCCTGACTTGTTGTAGTTTCACGCCATAATTTTGCATTTCAATTTTATGCATTTTCCCACATTTTATCCATGTCTATAATATAAAATACCAAAAAATATAAAACGTTTCTAAAAATTCCCAAAAAAATTGCTTATTTATGTATTTTTTATCTTCAGATAAAAAATAAGTAAAAATATAAAAAGAAAACTCTTAAAAATTAAAAACCTAAAAAACCTTTTTAAAAATCCATAAAAATTTTAAAAATCCCAAAAATAATGTTTTCTATTTTATAATTTATTTGTATTATTATCTAATTATTAAAATTATTTTGAAGAATTTTGGACCTATTTTGGTATTTTTCCTCTTCAATACAATTTCAGTTATTTAATTAAACCCCGATTTAGGATTTTTTACTTTAAAATCCATAAAAATTAGCAAAAGTAAAAAATCACAAAAACAGTAAAAAAATATATAAAACCCAAATTATTTAATTCTGCAATTTTTCTTTATTTTTTATTATATTTATACATCTTTTATCTATATTGTATATGTATTCCTATATAACATATGTTACTTTTTTATAAAAAGAAAAAATAAAAATTTAAAATATAAAATACAAAAATACAAAAAGAAAATATAAAAATATAAAATTTAAAACAAATATAAAATATAAATATAAAATTAAATTTAAAAATATTAAATTACAAAAAAGAAATATAGAGAAAGAATCACAATCACAGCTTGCATATTATTACACAATCTATCCTTTTCTGCTCTCTGAGTT
Source organism: Ottelia alismoides (assembly GCA_037367405.1). NCBI lineage: Eukaryota > Viridiplantae > Streptophyta > Magnoliopsida > Alismatales > Hydrocharitaceae > Ottelia > Ottelia alismoides. The sequence continues at coordinate 212,508 of JAZKJV010004151.1, read as the reverse complement.
CGACCTCTACATACTTGCACACTATACACATCTATTGTAGAGTTATAATACATTTTAACTCTACAATTGTATTTTCATTTCTTGATTATTATTGTGGGTTAATCATTGCATTTAACGATTTTCTTGAGTGGTCGCTTTGACGACTGTTGATCCGCCTTGTGGATTGACAATACCCTCTAGGAAATCATTATTTCAAATGATGTTGTTATCGGGGAGCAACTGCACATAGATTGGTTTTTGCCCGATTGTTACTTATTTGTCTTTATTTTCCCCTTATTTATTTTATTATTTACTTGATATTATTGTTGAGTTGTCTAACCCCTCTCTTTATTGACTTTGTTGCGAGGTACCATGGAGCGAGGGAGGCCCTCATTGGAGCGCGTGCACACCCACATGAAGCCGGGTTCAGACTTCTGACTAGCAAAAAAGGGACTTAGAGAGATTTTTGAAGATAGATCTTCACTTTGCATTTTTAATTATTATTTCATTTCATTTAATTTTGTAATTCAAGTGAGAGGAGATACAATTAATTGTAGTAATACAGTCAGGACACTATGACACTTCATGAGGGCCACTGCCGAGGGATTGTTCCCTTGGGGGCCTCGTCGGTTTTGTCAAGTTTTCATCATTTTTTTCATTTGTTTTCCATTTTTATTTTTCCTTATTTTGTATGATTGAGCCCTAGTTGTAGGATCTGCTTGTTGATAGATTAAGGCCAAGCGCATAATTACCATTGCATGTACCTATAGTTTTATTTGGACTTAGTCAAATTTTGAATTATTATTTATTTGGATTTGAGACTGCATGCAAAGAGAGGTCGCATACAGCGTGTGCACGACCCATTGTGGCGGGTATCGAGTGGCATCGAAGACCGAACCTTGGTCTCAATTCTAGATACTTAGCATTTTGTTCTTTACGATAATAGCAATTTCTCATCTAGGGAGATTTCATCAGTCGCACTTGCATATATTTAGATTTCAATTCTGTTTAGCATCCTTGCATGTAGAGAGCTGGAGAAGGTGAGCATTTACGCATTAGCATTCATCATCGTTTTGCCGCTTGCATTGCTTTTCCGACTCTCCCTCTGATTTTGAGCACCTAGGAGCTAAAAGGAATCGATTCCTCAAAATGACATGTGTATTCTTATTAAAAATCCAAAAAAAAGTGATAACATTAAAATTAGGACTGCTAATATTACTTGACCCTAAAACACATCCAAAAGAAAAATATTTGTCTTGGGGCGAGTAATCTCCTCATTGTATTTGTTTTAAATTGCTCTTGTACACACTTAACTTAGTGCCCAAAACCCATAAGCCAACCTAAGTGTTTGTATAATTTTTGCATTCTCACCTAACTCTAAAACAGACAAGATAAAAAGACCTAACTTTCACGATCTTCACCTAGTTGAGTAGGTGAATTAGGGGTTGTGTTTGTTTTCTTTGCATTTGTGTTTGCTTGTGTGAATACTCGATCTCTCTATGCATTTGCGCATTTTTTCTTCACATCTTTTGACTTGACCATCATACTCTCCCGATCATTTTCCTTTTGTTTCGAGATGACCGACTGGAGCGTTTTTTATCCGGACTTCGCGGATCCCTCGTACCCTCCAGCCGGTCCACCTTCATTTTTCTAGGAGGACTTTGCTCCTGATTTTTGTACATATCCGTCTCATCCTCGGTTTCAGTCCTCGGCCTTTTATCCACTTCCACCTTCACATTTTGCACCTTCACCTCCACCCGAGACTGATCTGTTGGAGTCACCTCTCATGGCATCCACACTTGAGACCTTGACCCAGCTCATGGAGCATATGAACTCGAGGATTAGCGACCTCACTTGCCTAAATAAGAGCCATATTGATGCTTCACGACCTAATGACTTGGGATCATTTGAGGATTTCCATGAGAGCTTGTAATCGCCCAAAATACAAAAAATGAGAAAATTTTAAAAATCTAAAAAGAATTTGGGAGACACCTTGGTGATTCAGACTGTGAGGAGAGGACCACCTTCCAGACCCTTTGATCGCACACACATTCACACTTTGTCCACCTTTGACCCCGAGTATGACACTGTATAGACTGTTCTTAGTCGTCCTTGTGTAGATGTTGATTCCGATTTCCTCCCTTGTATGGAGGAGATCCAAAAATTCAAAAAAATCTTGACTGAACCCGAAGTGGTGGCCACTATTCATGAGATCATTCAGGTCCCACTTCGCCAGCTACTCCTCAACCCAAGAAAATAAAGCGGATGAGCACATCTGAGCATCATATTTTGACCATGGCCACTGCCCACACCATCACCCATCGCTCATCCTCTAGGAAAGGAAACACTGCTACTCCATCAATTAGATGCACTATCTCTGATCACACATGTGATCACACTCTCCTTGAAGACGGTGCTTTGATTAGCATCATACCCTTCTCGCTGGTACAGTCTCTTCACTTAGGGCCTCTCAAGAAAACCATGATGATCGTTTAGTTTGTTGATGGATCAATAAAGAGGCTGAAGGGTATTCTAGAAAACACTGTCATTTTAATTCAGGACATGAGATTCACTGTTGATTTTTTCATTTTGCCCATGGAAACCTCCACTGTTGAGCACTCTCCAATCATCCTAGGATGGCCCTTTCTCGCCTCTGAGAGAGTCATCATTGATTACGGATCAGGAGAGACTCGCTTCTGTCCTGACATTGGGAGAGATGTGGTCATCACTGCACCTACTACCGACCAGAGACCTGCATCTGATGCACCTTCACCTATTTTAGTCGACCCCGAGGACTATGACCTAGATGAGAGTATCAGATATTTTTGCTATAATGTTGGATTCCATTGAGACTCGAGAGTTCCTCCCCATGGAGGAAGACTCGGAAAGTATAGACCTTGGAGTTCCCTCTTCTGGTACTTGGCGACGTGTTGACGATATCCGCAGAATTTACAACATTGATACATGTGAGTGGAGGGCAGACATTTGTGAGACTGAAAAGGCCAAATTTGATCTTGTTGCGTTCGTCCGTGAATTCGTTCCTTTTGATGATATTGATGATCCGGTTGAGACTTTAGAGGACGAACATGACTCGACTACTTCCACATATGAGTTCTCTCCTTTTTGTTTTGACCTAGGAGAGACTCGCTAGGCTGGACTTGACTTTACATCATCTGATGATGAGTTCGAGCCTTTTCACTTTGATGACATCTGCGAGACATCCAAGGACGGAACTAGCCACACTTCTTCCACTGACCGTCTGTGCCTTCTCACTCTAGGACCACTAAGGATAACTTCCGTGTCGACCCTCATCAGTTTGTGTCATCTGAGGACCTCGATGTCGACCTACATCTTGTTCGATCTAATCCTCAGGGGTCTCACAAGAAGGTTCGCTTTCGACCTTCTTGATCTTTGTACATCCATGCCTCTTGTATATTCGCTTTCGTTTACCTCCGTTCATCCACTGGATTGCTCATCCACTCCATTCTCATGTGTGCCTTGCTTAGGATGTGCTTTGTCCTAAGTATAGGGGGTGGACGAGCCGAGTGTTCTTTCTTCATCCTGTTTCATTAATCTTGCGGTTGCTTATAATTAAGGCTCTTTTGCCCTAAGTATAGGGGGAGTGATGTGTACTTCTTGTCGATATCTTCTTCCATCTTCATCTCTCTTTTCTTCTTTTCTTCTTTTCCTTTTCATTTTTCTTTTTCTACCGAAAAGATATCGTCCCTTTTTGCAAGTCTTCTATATTTAGGGCGTACTTTGTCCTAAGTATAGGGGGGTGTGCACCCTGATTTCTTTCATTCTTCGATCCTCTCCATTGTATCCTCTTCTGTCTATACTTAGGGATATCTTACCCTATGTATAGGGGGAGACAATCCGAGTAGGATCTGTTCATTCCCACCCTTGACCCCTCCTGCATGGTGTACAATCTATTATACTTAGGATTATTTGATCCTAAGTATAGGGAGGACGATCACCTTCTCATTGATTCATTCATTCGTTCATTCGTTATTCTTTAGACTTTTCTATACTCAGTACGAGTTATGTCTTCTCTTTTTCTCTGTGATCTATGAGGATATAGCTCAAGCTAAGTATAGGGGTTGAATATACTGCGTATATACTTTAGCCATAACTCGTACTTTCGTATTTTTTAATAATAATTATGACTAAAAATACAGATTAATTCATTAAATAAATTAATATAAAGATGTTTATTATTCCTCAAAATTCTGTTTGTATATACTAATTAATAAATCAAGAAAAAAATATTTTTTTGCAAAATATTTGAAAAATAGTTTGATTTTTTTTGAAAAATCTCTTGAAAATTATTTGCAAAATGTTTTGTCAAATATTTTCAACCTTTGTAAAATTGTTTTGTTTGTAAAAACTTATTTTCTTTGTGTGAAATAAAATGTTTTGAAAATCGATTTGCAAATGGTTTGGAAAATGGTGGCAGAAATATTTTGAAAAAAAAATCTATATATACTGTTTGAAAAACCTTTGTAAAATGATTTTCAAATGTGTGTAAATGTTTGTAAAAATTATTTGCAAAAATTATTTTAGACTATAGTTTTCAAAATTGTTTGTAAAATAATTTTCAAATAAGTTTGAGGAATATATACATCACACCAAAATTATTTTTTAACTGTATATAATTATCAAAAAAATGACCATTTATCCCTTGTAAATTCTTAAACACCTAACTCTATAAGATGCATCCCCGTGTAAATATTTGTACCTGTTTTTATCCAAAAACTTTGGTTTTCAAAAATATAAAAAATATTTGCAAAACAAAAAATACCCAAACATATTTGTAAAATATTTTTGAAAAATATAATAATAAAATAAAATACCAAAAAATGCATTTGGATCATCTTTTTCAAAAACCCATAAAAAGTTTAAAACTTTGAAAAATTGCATCGCAAAAATTTTTTCTACATAACATTTGCATAACATTCGCATTTTTCGGATTGAGTTTGATAAGTGAACTAGTCTAAGTAAAATCCAAAGATTGGAGCCTGGTTGGACCTTAAATCTACCTAATTACAGGAACCTTATAGGAGCTGGAATTGAGGTACTTCAGATCTAGTTGACTTAATTCTTTGAGAATCACGAGACTCGGTTCAATGGATTCTTGATTGCCTAAGTAGAGTATTTCATAGCACACACACGACTCTTGTTGATAATGACCTAACTTGGACACCTGAACATTTCACTTGGCTCAACTCAGTTGGAGTGGTAAGGGGATTGGATTTTTCGGTATGAGACACACACAAGTGGGAACATTTGTCATCGTCTAGGGAGGGAAGTGTACCCCAACCCGTCCAGTAGTAGAGACGTCTAAAGAGATGAGAGTATGGGTTGCAATAATGCTTCAAAAGAGGGATAGTCTACTGGCTCAAGAGGAAAAACTCCTTATGTAAATACTGTTGTATATAGTATTTCAAAAAAAGCAAAAAAAAAACAAAAAGCAAAAAAACTCCAAAAAAGTGGACATACCTGATTGAAAATAAAATGCAAGTCGGAGTGTATATATTATAGTCAATAAGCAAGCTTGGGCTTCAAAGTCAAATCATATGAGTCTGCAACTAGATGACTTGACTACACCGATCTTGCATCCTAGGATAGGTAGCTACACCGGCTACCATCCATTCTTTTCTTCATCCCCTCCTCTTGAGCTGGTTGTCACTTGAACTTAGAAGGGAATACCCCGCTCCTCGAGAAAAGAGTTGATGGATTGGGGAATCACTAGGTTGTCACGCTGGAGAAGTCAATCTCTTTGTCATTTCAGTTGAGGGGAGCCACTATCACATACACTTTACGAGTCAGATTCATAGTCATAAGGGTTTGCGTATGAGTTGAAGTATTCTGACATGGCTATTGAGGAGACTTGAGTAGAGTTTTGAGATTCTTGAAGGCTGTTGAATTTCAAATTCAGTTCCTAATAAGGTTCCGTCCGCATTAAAATTTCAAAGGTTTGACTTAAGCTCCAAACTTTGATTTTGTAAGGACAAGTTTGACAATTAAACATAATCCACTTTCTTTCTTTTTCTTTTCTTTATTTTTCATTTTCTGCACTTATTGCATAAGTGTTTGCTAGGGACTAGCGAAGGAAAGTATAGGGGGTGATGAATCTCCATTTCATCACCTTTATTCTATCATTTTGACCTTAAAAACCCTAGTAAATGCATGTAAATACCCTTAATTCATGTAGATTAACATTCATCCCTTATTGTAAAAAGTGCGGATAAAGTACTATTTTTAATGTCAAAATTATAGAATAAAGAAAAGAAAAAAGGAATAAAATATCAAAGATATTTTATGATCCTAAACCCCGAGACTTAGGCATCTCGATGACTATATCGACAAGGAATAAAGCAGGGGGAGATAAGGGCCAAATACAATAAAAATTTCTTTTATATTAATTTTTGGGACCTATTTTATTTTCTACCTTTTATACCTCAAATACAGAAACCTTATACATGAAAGTTGTAAATAATAATGTATAGAAAAATATAAAATTGAGTTCATACAAAAAATAATATATAGTGTAAAAGATATACTCTAAATAAGATTCCAAAATCCCAACTTCCCAGACCCATATCTTCCAAATAAAAACTCACAATATATATGAAAATGACCTTAACTATATATAACTTTTAATAAGCTATTTAATGAAGGTGGTTTCATATTTTTAGAGTTAAGGTGTGAAAGTTAGGTTTTGGACCCCTATTGTACAATATACCTGATTAAAATAATCATTTTATTTATTCTTTACTATTTTTATAATTTTATATTTTTATAATTTTGTAAATATCATTTATAATACATACATATTAAAACTAAAAAACATAAAGGAAATATTAAAATAAAATTTGTATATAAAATATATAGATGAAATACATATATTGATACATATCTATTTAATCTACCTATTTAATTAAGTGTATGTATTATATCAGAAAAATATAATAAAAATATATTTAAGCATATAAAAATAAGTTCTAATTTTATAAAATAATAAAATAAAATAATAAAATAAAAATAAAAATAAAAACACAAAACATAGATAAATATACCTATATATTAACCCTAAAAAGTAACTTGTAATTATAGACCTCTAAAAAATAAATAAAAATCATAATAAAATAGTATGAAAAATAATAAACATTTTTTTATTTTATAACTAAAAATTAATAAAATGATTTAGTATTTATTATTTAATTTCTAAATAATTTTGGCCTCATTTTTCCTGGTTGCTCCACGTGGACCAACCAGGAGGCTTTGTCAGTTGACGTCACTTAACTGACTGGCCTACACATGTAGCCTTCTGACAGCCTCGTTTGACCTCGATCACTCCCTTTTTCCATTATCAATACGTTTATCGATTGGTTTGATTCTTCTGTTACTTTTTCACCTCGTTCGTTGGTGATACACACCAGGATGTTTCCCTGGCCATTGGATCACTAATGCGTGCGATGTGCCTCGATCTTCCCAGCCATTTCCCACCTTGTACAAAACCCTTCATCCGACTTCTCTCCCAATTCGAACCCCTTTAACCCGTTCTGCCCTCTCCTTTTTGTGCCTGAGGTTTGAGTGAGGTGACAGCAGTCTCGCCTCGTCGATTAGCAGTGCAGAGGAGCGTCGGGAGACGGTTTCCAGCCATCATCAGAACACTGCTCCAGAAAATTCCATCTTGCAGCCTTGCATCACTTGAGGGCGTTTTCTTCCATTTTTTTATCATTTTTCATTCTAGGTTTAATCCATGCTCTTATTTTGTCCTTTAAGTTGCGTGCAATGTGTCACTTGTCTTTTATTTTAATTACATTATTGTAGTTTCTTTTTGTTTCCTCTATTTATCTAAAATATCAGTTGTGCTCTAAAATTCACAAACAATAGGATTAAGTGTCTGTCTTGTTGTAGTTTCATGCCATAATTTTGCATTTCAATTTAGACAATTTTCCTACTTTATAAAAATACAAAATAGTAAAATTTATCCGTGTTTACATTATAAAATATCAAAAAATATAAAAATATATCTAAAAATTCTCCAATAAATATATTTTGCTTATTTATGTATTTTTAACCTTCATACCAAAAACAACTAAAAATAAAAAAAGAAAACTCTTAAAAATTGAAAAATCCCAACAACCTTTATAAAAATCTATAAACTTCTTAAAAATCTAAAAAATAGTGTTTCTATTTTATAATTTTATTTATATTATTATATAACTATTAAAATTATTTTGAAGAATTTTGGACCTATTTTGGTATTTTCCTCTTTAATTCAATTTTGGCTATTTAATTAAACCATGATTTAGGATATTTTTGACTTTAAAAATCCATAAAAATTAGTAAAATTACCTAAAACAAAAATAGTAAAAAATATTTAAAACCCACAATTACTTAATTATGTAATTTCCCTTTATTTTTAGTTATATTTATATCTTTTATCTATATTGTATATATACTCTTATATAACCTATGTTACTTATTTTATGAAAAGAAAAAAGAAATGAAAAAAGAAATAAAAAAAGAAAATATAAAAATATAAAATTTTAAAAATATAAATATATAAGAAAAAATAAAATTAAAAATATAAAATTAAAAACCCACAGAAAAGAAATATAGACAAAGAATCACAATCACAACTTGCACATTATTGCATAATCTATCCTTTCCTGCTCCCTGAGTTCGACCTTTAAATACTTGCACACTATACATATCTATTGTAGAGTTATAATAACTTTTAACTCCCAACTTGTATTTTCATTTCTTGATTATTATTGTGGGTTAATTGTTGAATTTAACGGTTTTCTTGAGCGGTCGCTTTGACGACTGTTGATCCGCCTTGTGGATGGACAAGACCCTCTAGGAAATCATTATTTTAGAAGGTCAGAGGGTCAGGAGCTCTGATAAGTCGGCTAGAGGGGGAAGGACAGTTGGCCTGCGGGTCAACAGTCCTTGTATTCTGGTTGGTCCACGTGAACCAACCAGAAAATTCTAGGGAATAAATCCCTTATTAAACTGATATTAAATAATATATGAATTTAATAAATAAAAGGCAAAACATAAAAAATATTTCTTATTTTATGCACAATTTTATGGGTATTTTTATTTATTTTTACAAGCTTATTTATGAAGTGCTAATATTTATATGTATATACATATGTATATTTACCAATATTTGTGGTATTTTATTTTAATTTTGTATTCTGTATTCTATTATTAGATATACATATTTTATACATTTATAGTATATTTAGATACATATACATATTTTTATTTTATTTTTGTGATTTTATTTATTTACTTAAATAAATAGGGGTATACATAATATATGTATAATATGCCTATATATTTTAATACATTATTTATTTTAATGTATTTTTAATAATTTTATTTTAGGTTTATGTTTTTAATATGTTTCAATAAGTATTTAAAATTTAAGAAAGCTAAAAAATAAGAATGAGTAAACTGACTAAAATATGCATGTTCATAGTACATAGTGACCCAAAAGCCAACTTTTGCATCTTAACTCTATTTTTAATTAAACTAACTTCATTATATAGGTAATTTAATTTTATGAATAATAAAGATGAGTGATCAATTTTGAAATTTTATGGAGGTGTTATTTGTCTGTGAAGTTTTATTTATGCCTTTTTCTTCTTTGTGTCCCAATCACACTATGCATTATTTTTATATGCAGTTATTTTTGTATTTTCTTTGTATTTTATGTACAAGTTTCGTGTTTAGGATTTTATTATTCAAGATGTATAAAATGCAAAATAAAATAGGGTGAAAATGACTATTTATTTATGAATTAAATTAGGGTTTGGGTTGTAGCTTCTGTACAATTTAATTGCCCTATCTCCCCTACTTTATTCCTGGCCGACTACGTCAATATTGATCTGTTCTCAGGGTCTAGGGTCATTCAATGTCTTTGACACTTCATTTATTTTTCTTTTCTTTCCTTTATTCTTTTATTTTAGAATTTAATACATGCATTTATATATTATTTTAAGGTCAATTTTTGAGTGTTACTTTGTAGAAATTGATGATATTTACATGCATTTAACTAGATATTTAAGGCTAAAATGAAAAATAAAAGGTGATGAAATGAAGATTCATCAGTGACAACTAACTCGAGGGCACACGTAATAAAATTGCTAGAAGTTAGGGGTACAATTGATATTCCAAAAAAGCAAGGCAAAATTGATATCGCAGAAGTTATGAGGGGCATGATAAAAACGTTATTTTATTTTGTTGTATTTTTAGTTTATAATATTTTGGTTTTATCACTATAGATTAATTTAAATGTTACAAAAAAATTTCTTTTGAATTTTAGTGTTATAACATTTATTATTTATAAGATAATATACATCCATTTTTAATGTAATTGTATCTAAATTATGACTATCAATTGTTATATTTGTATCCATATTCAAGGATACAATTTGCAACTTTTAATATTCACAAGATATTTGTTTTCGTAATCATACATAGATTTTAAAAGGGACACGGACACACACACACATGCGCACACACACACACACGAGCGCGCATGTGGGCATGCACACACACATACACTCACACACATTTGTTTGCAACCTTATTTGTATTTTTATCTGTCTTACAATGGATGTAGATATATATGTCAAAATATGTATAACATATGAATTTATACACTTATCTATAGTTGTTTGTCTTCCTATACGTAAGAATTGTATAATATTACTTATTTAAAAAATGTTAGATTTAATAGTATTACTTAACATCACATTAACAAATGTGTATTTTAGAGAAATGAAGAACTTTGTAAGGATTTTTTGTCTTATTATGTTAGTATAGATTATTTATGTGAGATTGTAAGCTTATATGGTTATTTTTGTAAAAAAACTCTTATAAATATTATTGTTAAACAATTACACAACTATTGAAATCTCAACCGATACTAACAATTTAAATGGTAAGATAAATTAGATAAATAATATCTAACTAATTTGCTCCCCAATTAGAAATTTCCAACTCCATCCGTGTTGATCATCCAAGAGAATCTTAAGTTGAACATTTTTTATTTGACATCAATTTATTTCTTGTGCCTTTGGGGAGAGGAATCTACTGCATATTTCTTTATTTTAAAATTCCTCTTGCCCTTGATCAACCCAAGGTCAGGGATTATGCCTATGTCATTTTCTCCGTGTCTAAGGCGACTGACATCCTAAAGATCATTACCTTCATAGACTTCTACTTCTTTATACTGTCTATCCTTTGGGTGGGTTGCCATAGAACAATGCATTCTCCCAATTAATTTTGATACTTAATCTCGTGATTGATGTCATTGCTAACCATTCTATCTTGATCTACCTTCTCCATTTCACGTATGTCTCAAAGATGGACCGTCTCTCCTCATCTACCTTCTCCATTTCACGTATGTCTCAAAGATGGACCGTCTCTCCTGATCTACCTTCTCCATTTCACGTATGTCTCAAAGATGGACCGTCTCTCCGGATTCACGTCTTTCTTTTGTTAAGCTTTTTGCTTGTTGGAACATAGGCTTCTGGTGTTTTGTTTGTAATCAACGTCTGTTGGATCGTGCTTTACAAATTTAAACATCCTTAACTTTTCGCGTGCTAAAAAAATTTCGGCAATTGAGGTGGAATTTATTTGCCATTTTATTTGTCCCTCCGAAGAAAATAAAATTGGAACGGAGGGTATGGATGCAAATGATCGCAGAAGGCTGGCAGGGCAAAATCGTCCTTTGAAGATGAAAGGAAAGGCACCCCCCAATCCCCAGCCGGAGAGAGACAGCTGTTCGAGCGGTTGGGCCCCGCGGTTGTTCTTGTGGGTCCCACGTTTTCCCACTCCCCCCCTCCAATATTTCTCAGATCCGAACGCGAAGCGAGGAGAGAGACATATTGAGGGGGCGACGGACGAGACGACAACTAGGGTTAGGGTTTGAGAGATCTGAGTCTCAATCCGGTCTCGCTGCTCTGATCCTCGAGAAGGAAGGAGAGATAGAGAGAGATGAGGGAGATCATTAGCATCCACATTGGTCAGGCGGGGATCCAGGTCGGCAACTCCTGCTGGGAGCTCTACTGCCTCGAGCATGGCATCCAGCCCGACGGCATGATGCCCAGGTCCATTCCATTGCTGCACATATTTTCCCCCTACATTGTGCCGTTTTCTTGAAATGTCGAGCATTTGCTTGCTGTTCCGTTGTTGTTCGTCAACAATTCTCGTTTCATAGGCCTGTGAGGCGTGCAATGTGGCGTTTTTTCGTTATTCGATTGCCAGATCTGGTCTTGGCCGTGAGATCTGGCGATGGAAATAAGTAACTTTTTGTTTCAGATGAAAAAAATTCGGAATGAGATCGAGTCTGTATGAACGAACACGCCGTTGATTGTTGTGGTGTACGTAAGGTTTTTAGTTATGCCAGATCCTTTAATTGCAAGTATTTGTCGAGCCATAAGAATTAGGATAACATCCTTGATTCCTTTTTACCATATACTTTGTGAATTAGAAGTGCATAAGGTTTCTATTTCTTATCATTTATGCTTTTAATTTCCAATGTATCTGTCGATCCTTTGTTGGATCTGGAGAAGAAATGTATGTGATGGCGTATGTTTGTTGAAATACTGTAGTTTCTGATAGGAATTTGTTGGTTGTTTCATGCCGAATGGCAATACGTAAGATCTAACCTTTCTGGATATTCATCATTAAAATAACTTGATTAGTTAGGTTCGGAAGCACTTCCTTATCTAATAACTTGACAGGTGAATTTTTTTATGCATTCATGATACATGTTAATGATGCTGATTATCTGATGTACATGTCTTTTTGCTCGATTTTTGCATAACTTCGTTTTCATCTGAATAAGTTATAGCTGTAAGGAGGTTTTATGCTTTATTTTTATATATTTTTTCATTTAGTTAGATTTTGTTTTCTTTGCAGTGACTCGTCTGTGGGGGTTGAACATGATGCGTTTAACACCTTCTTTAGCGAAACGGGGGCCGGGAAGCATGTCCCTAGGGCCATTTTTGTGGATCTGGAGCCTACAGTTATTGATGAAGTTAGAACTGGGGCATACCGACAATTGTTTCACCCAGAACAACTTATTTCTGGCAAAGAAGATGCTGCAAACAACTTTGCTCGTGGACACTACACGGGTAAATTATATTGATCTTTTCCCTGAAAGTAATGCTGTAAAATATATCTGTTGTATTGAAGCAATTTAAGTTTGTGTTTTCAGTGGGAAAAGAAATTGTTGATTTGTGCCTCGACCGTGTAAGGAAGTTGGCTGATAACTGCACTGGTTTGCAAGGATTCTTGGTTTTTAATGCTGTTGGCGGTGGGACCGGATCTGGTTTGGGCTCTTTGCTTTTAGAGCGTTTATCAGTTGATTATGGGAAGAAATCAAAGCTTGGATTTACTATCTACCCTTCCCCACAGGTACAGTTGGATGATAGGCGCATCTTTGAAAAAATACATAGAGACCTTTTCATTGAAGTTCCTTTGTTTGTCACAATGAGCTAGGTAATCGGATTTTGATTTCTTATAGTAGTAAATGATAGTTTCTGTAATGGAGTGCCTGAGCAGTATATTCTATTTTCTTCAAAATCAAAATAATGTCTTATTCTATTTTACAACAAGAAAACTAATTTAGTTATTCAACTGCAGGTATTACCTATGGTAAATATGTTTATGTACGTCAAATCCATTTAGCTGACCCCACTAAGTGTGGGAAAAATGAATAGTTAGATTTGGGTTGTTGAGTAAAGAGCCAGTGGATTGGTAGGCATTTGAAAGAAAATTGAGAAAATGTCCCATAATGTGACAGTAAAAATGTTAAAGGTTATTGTAGAACAATTTAAGTATTATGGAGATGCCCATATTTTTGGATGATGACTAATATTTGGTAGTCATAATTTTTTAGTAAAATAGATACATTGATTTGAGTGTGAGAATCTTTAGCAATGTGCTGAGGATTCTAGAAAGTAATCTGATAAAAAATCTTGATAAACAAAACATGAAAGGTATCCAACAAAATAGTTTGAATGTTATACAAGACTTACATCATGATAAATCCTTGAATAAAGCTTAATGTTAAATATCGGCTTATGCCTTTTGCTTCTTGTGGTTTATGCCATATGCTTGGCTTGTATGCGTAAAGAGGATAAGAAATGTGAGAAGGCATTTAGAGAATCAGAAAGGAAAGGCGGTGCATAGATATGACTTTTGCCCTTCGACCTTTTCTCAATAACTTCATGTAATGCAATTAATAAATGCTTCCTCCTTGGTTTATGAGTACGGATGGAAGGAGAATGGATACTGGTATTCACATTGAGGAGGTTTTTTTTGTGTTCTTGAATAAAATAATCCGACCATTTCATATTTGAAGCTATTTCATTTTCTTTTTCACTTTTACAACTTTTTCACTTGTACGCAGGTATATTGCTGGTAGCATTATATTGGGAAGGGTATCTATCTAGAATTGGAGGAAATTGGAAATAAATGAAAATCAAATGTCTATCTTTAAAAGAATTGTGTTAGGAAGAGGGTTTAGTTTGGGTTGGGCATGGCTTTGAAGTTCTTTTTGAAGGAAGACTTTAAATTGGTTATAGAAAATGGTAAACTACTGCATTAAATGTCTAATGTGAGAACCGCATATACTTGCTAACTACTTTACATTGGCACATATGCACTTGTGTGCACATATACATGTGCGTGTCTTGCTACAGTAATCTGATTATGAACTTACACAATGTTGGTGATTTATTTTCAATTTATCGTTGATGGTCTTACGTGAAATTAATATCTCATTTGTAGGTTTCTACTGCCGTTGTTGAGCCGTATAACAGCGTTCTGTCTACTCATTCCTTGCTTGAACACACGGATGTTGCAGTTCTTCTTGATAATGAAGCAATCTACGACATTTGCAGGAGATCCCTTGATATTGAGAGACCGACATACACTAACCTGAATCGCTTGATTTCTCAGATCATATCTTCTCTTACTACTTCCTTGAGGTTTGATGGAGCCATCAACGTTGATATAACAGAATTCCAGACCAACCTTGTTCCCTACCCTAGAATCCATTTCATGTTGTCCTCGTATGCCCCTGTCATTTCTGCTGAGAAGGCATATCATGAACAACTTTCAGTCCCTGAGATAACAAATGCTGTTTTTGAGCCGTCAAGCATGATGGCCAAGTGCGATCCGAGGCATGGGAAGTACATGGCCTGTTGCTTGATGTACCGTGGAGATGTTGTTCCCAAGGATGTCAACGCAGCTGTTGCTACCATTAAAACCAAGAGAACTGTTCAGTTCGTTGACTGGTGGGTGAATTCACATGCATATATTTTCATGCTGCAATTAGATAATTTTTTTGATGGGCCCAATCCTTCAAGATTTTCTTTCATTAAATAATGAACTGTATAACTACATCGGCTATGATAACTAACCGGGTCTGCTCTAATCCCTGACATTTTTGGCATAGCTGTGTAGAAAGCAAATACCGTACCAGGATAACTAGATGGTGATATTTCTATGTTATTCTATTTCGGTTCTTACTATGCAGGTGTCCTACTGGGTTCAAATGTGGAATCAATTACCAGCCACCGACTGTGGTCCCGGGGGGTGATCTTGCGAAGGTTCAACGTGCTGTATGCATGATAAGCAACAACACAGCTGTTGCGGAAGTTTTTTCACGAATTGATCACAAGTTTGATCTGATGTATGCAAAGCGTGCCTTTGTGCATTGGTATGTTGGTGAAGGTATGGAAGAAGGTGAGTTTTCCGAAGCTCGGGAGGACTTGGCTGCACTTGAGAAGGACTACGAGGAAGTTGGGGCTGAGGGCGGTGAGGAAGAGGACGAAGGAGAAGACTACTAAGTGAGCATCCTATCTGTACGGTGTTGTGTGATCTAAGCTTGTTGATGTGTTTTTTCTTGTGGATCCCTTAATTTTCATGTTGTAGTCTATATTCTTTTGTTATGCATGGGGGAGGAATTTCCTGTATTCATCTATGGGTCATGCTCTTGTACTATTATCCTGTTGGGTTCTAGTGGATTTCATTTTCCTGGTTACTCTTTTACATAGAATTGAAGCGTAGTTTGTGACTTGTGAGTTCTTAATAGGAGGTATCATGAGTTTAACCATAAATCCCTGGAGATAAGCTCAACATCTGTTGATGTCCCAAGGGGTATCAGTTTTCTTTGCTAGGCTGGAAAGCATGACTAGATTTGCATATCGATTAAAATTTGGAGCAGTTACCTCTAAATTGTTATAAATTGTGAAGGATGCAGAGTTAGGATAGAAGATGTATGTTGCCAGTCGTCTTCAAGTTCTAGATAGTGTCTCTTATGAATAATAGTATGGACATTTCTTTCATTTGCTTCTGAAAGATATCGGCTGTTCTTTATTGTCATGTTTGATGGGGAAACAGTTTGATGTACCTCCAGTTTTGACATGGGGTTAGTATTTTTTCCTTTAAATGTTTTCTTCATCTTATTCTACGATTCTTGCTTTGAATATAAGTTGGCAGTGGAAGGACTTTATGTCTGCAAAGGTACAATCTGAACCCGCATCTCTGTTGAGGCAGCATCATATTTTGTTCAATAAAGTCAGAAGAGATCTGATCTAATCCTCGAGATAACCTCAGATCTAAGTTTTGCATTGCTGGGGTCTGACTTAGGGGGATGTTTTAAACAAGGCTTAACAACAGCTAGGTGTTACTTTAATGACAGTGCCCGTGCTAAGCTTTTAAAATTTTTCAAGGTCATGTTTGGTGGATAACTGCAATGAGATTTCGTGGAATCGATATTAGCTGTGGAAGTGGATTGATTGTTTTGCATTCAGTGTAATTCCCAATCTGATTTTATGATCTAAAAATCTTTTTGTCAAGTTTTACAATCTTGTTCCTTAAATCCGACTGAAATGTCTTGGTTTATATTTTATTCATTGCTTATCGTTATCTCATATATTGTTTGGAATTTGCATTTTGTTGCAAATGGGTTACATGGTAAAGGACATGAACTTGTTTATATTACGGTATCAAAATATAACATAATCCAGCTTAAGAGTAAGGTAATTGTTTTCGCAGAAATGGGAGTATAAATCACATGAAATTGACATCCAAGATAGCTTTCCATATATTATTAACCCCAAATCTTCTTAATCTTGTATGGTCAAAAATATCTTTTGTTCCTCTGATAGCAGTGTTATTTCGTTCATCCTTAGTGACATCGTCAACTACATTTTCATTTTATATTTCACCATTGATCTCAGTACTGATCTGTGAAGCCCTTAGTGCAAGTGTTTTTGTTATACATTTTTTGCAAAAAATTGTACGAAACTCATTATAAATGGAATTGTTTATAACTAAATTGTGAAGCATCATTGTGGCCGTGTAAAAAAAATTTAAACTAAAAAATTGTATAATGAAAAGTTTAAGACAATCTTACATGTAATACATGAATGTTACAATAGAAGTTCACTTCTATATAGCTCTGCCAACCATGATTTTTTTCAATAACTCTGTATATGTTTGAATCATATTCGAAGGAACCTGAACTTCAAGGAATCATATCCCATACTCTACTAAAGTGAGTTTTAATGGTCTTAATATTCAATTCAATATATGATTTCTTTTTGGCCATACGCATGTAGTTTTTGTTAAAAATCCTTTATGCAATTATCTAGATGTAAAGTTGTTATTGACACTTTATGCATTCTTATAGCAACTTCAGAAAGGCTTCAATCAATCGACAATCTTCTACTTGTATCTATTTTCTTATTCTTATATGATTGAGAGTATACTTGATATGTTTAGACATTGCATTTGATTAACTCAAAATTTGACAATTATAAAGGATTCTTACTTTTATTGATTTCCTTCATTATGAGACTTTCCTCTGAGTGGATATGTGGAAGTACGCTATGATCATCCAGAGAAGCATGCGGTTTTTGAACCCATTGAAATGACCCAAGAATTTCGCTATTTCGATTCTACTAGTCCTTGGGAACATTAGGGAGACAGAGGAGTCCTATAGTTTCAACACAACATAGGTCCAGTCTAGGAGACAAAGAAATAGGAAATGCGGTGGAGGAGAAGTGGGGGGTTTGCTAGGGGGTCATGGGGGGTTCGGGGGGGATGAAAGACTTTCACGGAGAAGATTATGGACTCTATAAAGAAAACATTCATTTTGCCCCCCAATATCTAAGATCCCCCCTGGTCTAGCGCTCACTCACTTTTGCCTAGAGCAACTAATCTGGGATTGACCTCACAGATGAAAGGGTCGACTCTTACATGCACCTTGAAGCATTCGAGACATCAAGCAAAGCCAGAGACCATTTTCAGAGAGCATTATATGCGTATGAATGCGGACTTAGGATTTGATCTCATCCGTAAAGAGAATCAAAATAGTGATTGATAACATGATAAAGGAGTAGGTAGCGAGGACAAGCCTCTAAATAAGGACGTCTAATTAGCTATGTTATCAGCCCAAACTTAACATTTTCCCTTTATTGAAGAGTTTTGATATTTATTTAAGTCATAGATAGCACCATGCAACCTTCTCATGTATGCTTACTCGGATTAGCATGCGCGAGATATTACATTTTCCATACTTATAGTCATTATCACATAACTATAAACTGATACTCTTGTATTTTTTGAATAAGCATGAGTTATCCTCCATCTCCCCATTGTTCCAAAGGACTAGCAGAATCGAAATAGTGAAATTCTTGGGTCATCTCAATGTTTAGAAACCACACGTTGTCATGTATAGTGACTTGGATAATGGAACCTGATCTCACATCCAAATCTGGAAGACTTTTTAATAATGTCTAATCATGTCAAACAAAATATACAGTCTTCTCATTACATCCGAATCATATTCATATTAGTATCCAACATTTGGATCAAGAATGGATAACTAGTCTACTGAGTGGAGTCACAAAAATCCAAACGTGTTTGATTACTCCCTCGGAATGGAAATGTCATGGCATACAATCATTTAAGATCACATCGCCCTTGAGTATTCCCACTACCCATACATCATATATACTGGAAGAGCTTAATTAAACATGAAGTCTGATCTTATTTGAATTGTTTTCTTCAGGATTTTATCATTAAGTTTCTCATTCGATCGTTGGGAATTGATATTGATCATATGCTTTCCATAAGCATATACATACCTACATATCATGTCTTGCTTCCAAAGCAAAATGATCATCAATGGAATTTGGTTGGTCTTAATATTGTCAAGAGTAAGCTCATATCTTCCGATTTAGTAGTGTAACGTCCCGGGCTTAGGTCCCCGGTCCGTTAACGGAGCATTACTGACCCTGACAACCTCTTAGGATCGGGCCCATACGGACCCGATTAACCACCCCCAAAATGCTTAAGCCGGGTTATTCGGTAGTAACGTCCTCGCTATTTATCCCAACCGGAACTTTTCATGTTCCACGGTATGGGACTATCTTTTTGGGGGTGTTACAACCTCCCCCACTTAAATTTGCAACGTCCTCGTTGCGACATGGCACATCACTTCTTCCCTGTGACAGTGGCGGCTACACGCTCCGGGTAGCCATTTCCTCCAACCTCTTGTAGGGGCGGCTCCACCTCTCGGGTAGCCCTTTCCACTGTCAGAGGGCGTTTGACTCTGATACCATTTGTAACGTCCCGGGCTTAGGTCTCCGGTCCATTAACGGACCGGGGACCTAAGCCCGGGACGTTACAAGTAGTGAACCCGTATGATCTCTTTGAGAGATTGTATTACTCATATGCCCTTGTATGCACACCAGCTCATCGATGTATAGACCTTGATTAGGTCATCAACCTAATGGCCTGTCTAATGTACATACTTACACATATAGTAACGCATCTGTCTCCGGTCAGAGGTTTCTTGCCTATATCGTGACAACATATGACATATGTCTTAGATAGCTCGAACTTGTTAAGTCAACTCTTTGACTTAACTCATTCGATATATCCAAATCTTCATCCCTATGCAGACGACATGCATCAAAAGGTTAGCCAGACATCAACATTTTGAATTAAGGATTGCCATCTCCTTCTCAAGATGGAGACCCTTTCTCGACAATCATTTGACAGTGCTAGTTGTGTCCTCAATCTAACTCTTTTGATATCATCTTAGAACCAACCTCTATGATCCAACCATTGGAATCAAAATATGTATGATTATAAAGATGGCCATGGTACATGACCTTAATTATACTAGGGATCCAATAAGTGCATGCATTCTCTAACCTCAAATAGGAAGTGAAAATCAATAATTTTTATTGATATATAAATAGTTCCAATAACATTTATTGTAGAAATGGTTCACCTTGGGCTCACATGCGTAACAATCTCCCACTATCCCTCAGAACCATTCAGGTACAATCTTTAAACCAATACTCATTACATGCTAGTTAAAAACCTTTTAGGATAAAGGTTTGGTATGGGGATCGACAACATTGTCGATAAAGGCCACCCTGGTGATGATGATGTATCCACGCTTCTGTATCTCCCTAATGATGTAGTATTTCCTTTCCAGGAGTTTGCTCTTTTGATGCCATCTGGGTTCCTTTGCTTGAGTTATGTCTCCCACGCTATTGTAGAGCAATGGGATGGGATTATCCAAGGAAATTACACCCAACTCTAAAATGAACTTGCACAACCACGCCAACACTTTCATAGCATCCGATATGGCTATGTACACAACTTTTGTCGTTGAATCAGCCGTGATTCTTGCTTCTTGCTTCTCCAACTCACAATATAACCATTTAACAAGAATATGAACTCCGAAGTTGACTTTTGATCATCATGTTATATTGGAAGTTTGAATCTGTCCATCCTAAGACTTAGAAATCACTATCTCCATATGATAAGATGTAATTTTTGGACATGTGAGCCTTGGGTAAATCATTTCTACAATAAATATTATTGTAATCATTTTATTTATATCAATAAAAGTTATCGATTTTCACTCTATGTCTAAGATTAATAAATGTATGCACTCATAAGTTCCCTTCGTCAGTTACGATTATGTACTACAGTCATCTTGATAATCATACAACTATTAATTCAATGGTTGGATCATATATGCTAGTGTCGAGATGATATCTAAAAAGTTAGATTGAAGACTCATCTAGCACCATCAAATAATTGTCTAGAGAGGATCTCCAACCTGAGAAGGAGATGACAATCCTTACTCCAGAGGCTGGTATCCGACCAACCTGTTGATGCAGGTCCTCTGCATAGGAATAGATATTCAGAGGTGCCGGATGTGTTAAGTTAAAGTGTTGACTTAACGAGATCAAGATAACTAAAACCTATGTCGTATGATGTCATGATATAGGCATGCATCCTCTGACCAAAGACAAATGTATTACTATATGTTTGAATATGTACATTAGGCAAACCATTAGGTTGATGACCTAATCAAGGTCTATACATGGACGAGCTAGTTTGCATACAAGGACATATGAGTAATACGATCTCTTAAAGGAATCATTCAAGTTCACTATTAAATCAGAAGGTATAAGCTCACTCATGAGATATTGGGACCAACCAAATTTCATCGATGGTCATCTTGCTTTGGAAGCATGACATGATTTGTAGGTATGATATATGCTTTTAGAAAGAATATGATCGTACTAACCCCAATGACTGAATAAGAAACTTAATTATAAAACTCCGAAGGAGACAGTTCAAAAGCGATCAAAACTTCAGGAAACATGTTTGGATTTTAGTGAATCCTCTCAGGGGACTACATATCCGATCTTGATCCAATTGTTGGACATTGATCCGAATATGATTGGGATGCAATGGGAAGATGCAATGTTACGTTTGACATGATTAGACACCTATGAGCAGTTTTCTATGTCTGGATATGAGGTTGGATCTCATTACCCAAGTCACTATACAGTCGCCCCGACCTTATCTCCAAGTATTTGAGGAGAAGGCACGTAATTTTTGAAAATGTTCGATAATTGTTCCATGAGCAATATAAGCATTGGAAAATTGGGCAACTAAACAAATAACATGGATATATTCACATTATTTAGACATGTCTGGAGAGATATCCTGGATAACTAATAGAATTTAATTATCATGGATAAGATTAATGTGGATAACATAATCCACAATAATAATGGATAATGTGGATATATCCACAATATCTTGGAGAGAGTCGATTGTGGATGAGAATCACAATTTATATGGATTCACATTATGTAATTTAATATAAATATGATTTACATCAAATATTGGAGGAGAGTATTTAATTCTTAATAGTCAATGGTATAATTGCAATTATCACAAATAATTTAGAATTATTTGGTGATTATTCAATTATTAATAAAGTTGATAAATTAAATAGCTCATTTCAAATATGGTAAGTTGATGGAGCCATTTAATCCATCCATTGATTAATTGATTTAAATATTGATATAATTTGGAAAGTATTTTCAAATTATCTTTTTGTATTTTCTTTTATATTTTTCTTTAAATTAAAAAGAAATAAAATCGATCTAAATCGTTGATTATTGAAATCACATGGATTGAGATCCATAGACTTCCATAATGCTATAAAAGAGAGGCTAATCCAAACCCCTTTGCACACATAAGTTTTATGCAATTATTTTATAAATTAATTCTCTCTCTCCACACACCCAATCTCTCTCTTTCTCTCTCTCCATAATCCTAAGATGTCCTCCTACCTAATGTTAGTGGAAATCACAATCGTTGTTGTCTTGCTGAACCAATTACTCGAGGAACTTCGTTCTCTTTCGTACATCATGCTTGTAAAGGAGACAAGTGATTTTGTAAGATGAAATTAGGAAATTGATTTCTTGGATTATAGCTCGGGATTGTGGGAAGCACACGACTCATCATCACACCCACAAGTGCACTCTCGTCGGATCGAACTTGAGTCAGGAAGTTTCTTCGTTTAAAAGCTTTGAGGATTACAACCACGTTTCAAGAGGTAAGCCTAAACTCCCGTAGTTTTGACGAAACAACATGAGAAAGGTTCCTGAGCCATGTGGGTTCATCTTAATTTTTTTTATTTTTTCGTTGCCATGTCAACTAGTATGACTAGTTGACCTTGATCACATATGATGCGATTTTTATGCCTCTGTGATGCGTGAGGCCTAACTCCTTACCTTCAAGTGGTATCATAGCTATTATTTAAGGTCTTGGATATGATCCAAAATCTATGGAACAAAGATTTAGATAGTGGATGCGTGGGGACATGTTTATTCTGCATAAGATGTATTTTTTCTAAATAGTTTTTATGAGTATAAAAAGCTACTGTTAGTACCATGTTTAACGAATTTTGAGATATTTAAAACATCTTTAGATGGTCTGGATATGTCCCCAAAAATTTGGCAAAGAACAGACATTGTTTTACATTCGAAAAATCCTCACAGTTTTATAATTTTTGCATGTAAACATAGATCTGCAATAAATTAATTTTTGGTTATTGTTTTTCTATCATTAAACCTGATAGTAACATGCTAATTACATATCAAATCAAATTAACAAGCCACTCGAATTTATTTCATGCAATTCAGAGTCTGTATGCTCTAGATATGTGATATTTAGTGCATATGGGTTGTAAGTTGATTTGATCATCAAAGTAGACATCTTTAATTATGTTAATCATTCAATTATAATCAATAAAAATTAGAATTTTCTGATTAAATATTGTATCATTTATTTAGATAAATATATGACAAACAACAACCTTGAATGATTGCTTCATGACATGAAAATCCTAGTTTATCCTACAATAGTTGTCGGACAACTTTTACATGCAAAACCAAACTTGTTTGCTTGATATGACTAGAAATTTAGGGTCATTAAAAATATTTTGAGATGTTTAAATTTCTTGGTGTATACCATATAGTATCATGTCGGTCATCAAAGGAATGATCGATAAAATCGTAAGTGCATTGATCAAATTGTATTGTTACGAGTCATGATGGTAAAGATGTCTAGATTGGGTATGCTAGCCTGGTTCCTTAACTAGCACCTTGAATGCCAAGGAGATGCTCCTTCCTAGCACAACTTGAGCATCTAGATGGATCCATTTTCAAGGAACGGTAATATGAGTAAGTCAAATTATACTCTAATTACTAAATCGGAATAATGTGCATGTGTGAGAGCTAATACTATAAAGTAATACAAGCAAACCTAATTGTTTGTTGGTTGCACTAGATTGTTAAATTAATTTAATCTAATTAAAATAAATAGTCTGTTATTGATAAGACTCTAATTCTCTTGGAAGAATTAATCTTAAGAATTTGATTCATAATGATTAACTAAAATTTAAACGTGATATGGAGGATCATAAGATGACACATATGATTTCCCATCAAGGCGAAGGGTTCCGTCACCATGGATTGTACATTGAAGATGCCTATGAGAAGTCATAGCTCTTGTGTACAAGCGCACATGGATCGGTGCTCTATGTTTCTCGAAAGAGACATGCCGTATGCATAGTAAACCTAATATTCTTCCTCATACAATTGAGATGCTATTGGATTGCACATGACGTGTGATAAACCTGTTGATGGTTGGTTCAATTAACAATGAGTCACCGTCATCTTAGGGGTGGTGGGATCGAGTGTTAAAGACTGAATTGAGAAATGCAAGTTAGACTTGCAAGGTGGAAAGAGTTCCGTCTTCCTTCACCCGAGTTGCATTTTCTCATATTATTGGGGTGCGATAAAGGTGGAAGGGAGACCACAGATCTTGCTAGAGATATATCGGTAAGTATATCTCTTGCTTCAAAAGTTAGATAAGGGAACCGACTTTCAAAGTATTAAAAATAAAGAAAACTTTGATTTAAAATTCCTTAATTAAAGAATCTTATATATATAAAAATAATTGTATATATATATAATCTAATAAGTGCATCTTTAATCTCAGATGAAATCCATGAACCCCCTCAGCAAGTTTCTAAAGGTCAACCAGTTGACGGGACTGAACTTTTCGGATTGGCTAAGAATCTTGGAGCTTGTTCTCTATGCGGAGCACATCGGCTATGTGCTCATTGAGAACAAGCATCCGAACCCTATGTCAATGGAAGAAGTAGAATTTACTGAAAATTTTAATAAGGACCATTCATTAGTTCGATGTCATATTCTAGGGTATCTTTCCAATGTGCTTCGAAAACAACATATGGACATAGAGAATGCTCAAGATATAATGATGAATCTAAAAGAGATGTTCGGTGATGTGAACTGCATAGATCGTAGATGGAAGCATAGAGTCCAGAAGAGTCCGACCCAACAGAAGAAGAAGAGTCAAATTGTTGACTCATTCTCTCAAGATTCTACACATCTGAGATCCAATAAAATAGATGTCTATCATCACTGCAAAAGTCTAGGGCACTGGAAAAGAAACTGTCCTGAAAATCTTAGAGAAGAGTAAAGATAATGCTCCACATGTATAAAATCTACTTTCATCATTGAAACTAATTTTCTCGTAGGACGATAAGGTAGTTGGGTTATTGATTCTGGTGCTTCTGTTCATGTATGCAATGTGTTGCATTTGTTTCAGAAACTAGAAAGCTTAAGGATGGAGAGATGATCATCTAGATAGGATCTGATGCAACTGTTGCAGGAGTTGTCATCGAGACTTGCAGACTATCTTTAGCTAGTGGGAGAGTCTTATTACTTAGAGAGTGTCTCTATGTACCTAAAGTTATAAGCAACTTGTTATCTGTATCTAAATTATTTGGAAATGGATATGAGTTCCAATTTTACAGTAAAGTTGTCATAAGTCATTATGATAAATATATTGCAGTTGGTTTTCTAACTTATGGTGGACTCTTTGAATTGTGCATTGATGAAGACGTCATGAATGTTACATCCATTAGTAATAATAATATCAATAACCTCAACTGATTCAGAGAGGATAATAATTATTTAACCATGATTCGGCATCAAAGACTTGGTCATTTATCTATTGATAGGATCAATAGATTGATAAAAGATGGACCTTTAGTTTTTCTTAAAGTTCAAACTTTATCTACATGTGAACACTGTATTCTAGGTAAAATGATCAGAGCACCCTTCCGAAATAAGGGTACTAGATGCGAAGGTATACTTGACCTAATACACACTGATGTATGTCGTCCCTTCAGTGCCACGTCTCGAAATGGATATCGATATTATGTGACTTCTATTGATGACCATTCACGATGCATGTTTATCTTCTTATTACATCACAAATCCGAAACTTTTGAAAAGTTCAAAGAGTTCATTGTCTTGGTTGAGGACTAAATCGATAGAAAGACTAAGTGGATTCGATATGATTGAGGTGGCAAGTACCTCTCATATGAATTCAGGGAGTATCTTAAAGAGCGAGGAATTATGTCCAATCTCACTCCTCTTGGAACTCCCCAACTAAATGGTATTGCTGAAAGATGCAATAGGAACATCATGGATATGGTCAGATCAATGATGAGTAAAGCACATTTACCTCTTAATTTTTAAGGATATGCAACGGCTACAATATATACCCTTAATAAGATTCCTAGCAAGTATGTATCTTAAAACCCTCATGAGCTTTAGTTAGGAACCAAGCCTAATGTTAGACACTTGATGATTTAGGGTTGCTTGGTCCATGTAAAGAATGCAGACGAAAGTAAGTTAGAATCTCACAATAAAGAGTGTTACTTCATCGGATAGGTAAAGGACGGTATTGGATACCAACTTTACGACCTTGAGACTCAGAAGGTATTCCTCTCTAGGGATGTGAAATTCTTAGGAGATGTTTTCCTTAAAAGTCAAGACAAGAATGAAGTAAAGGAACTCATTGAATCCTCTATGGATATTAAAATTCCTGAACCAGAAACAAAAGAAATAAATGAAGATGAAACACATGTACCTCTTCGAAAGAGTTCGAGGGTGATGAGACCACTTGAAAGGTACAAATTCCATGTGTCAGAAGAGTCTGACAATGATCCTACTTCATATGATGAAGCATCCACGAATCAAGACATGAATAGAGCCATGAAGTCTGAAATATACTCCATGCACAAGAATATTCTATGGACCCTAGATGATCCACCTAAAGGGGTAAAATCCATTGGGTGTAAATGGACCTTCAAGATAAAGAGGAGACTTGATGGGAAGGTAGAGATCTTCAAGGTACGACTTGTAGCAAAGGGCTACACGCAGAGAGAAGGCATCGATTACGATGAAGCATTCTCTCCTGTAGCCATGCTCAAGTCCATCAGGGCATTGCTAGCTATAGCTGCACATCTTGACTATGACATCTGCCAGATAGATGTCAACACTACGTTCCTCAATGGATACCTCGAGGAGTATATCTATATGGAGCAACCTGAGGGCTTCATAGTTGAGGAATGCAAAGTGTGCAAGCTAAAGAATTCCATATATTGACTCAAACATGCTTCTTATAGTTGGAACATCAGATTAGATGAAACCATAAAGAGTCATGATCTCATTCAGAATCCTGATGAGCTATGTGTACACAAGATGCTTAGTGGGAGAACCATTGTTTTTATTATGCTCTAAGTATCTGGCTGTCGCATACCTTCGCGATGAAAGATTTTGGAGAAGCCTCTTGCTATTCAGAAACATAGAAAAGAGGATTTTGAGATTGTCCCGATATGGGTACATTAAGAAAATCTTGTAATGATTCCATATGGAAAATTCTAAGAAAGGTATCCTTCTCTTGAGACATGGTATCCACCTATCTAACGGAATGACTCCTCAAAGTGTTCAGGAAAAGAGGGCCATGTCTGGATGCTCATATGCGTCAGCTATGGGAAGCCTAATGTATGCCACGATATACACAAGGCTATATATCTTCCATATAGTAGGGTTGGTAAGCTATTACCAACCATCCTATAGAGAACAACACTGGAATGCAGTGAGGAACATCTTCAAGTATATAAGACATGCAAGATTATATCTTGTTATATGGACATGGTGATCTCTAAGTCTTAGGATATACAGAATCAGACTTTCAATCTAACATTGATGACAAAAAATCAACTTCGGAGTTCATATTCTTGTTTAACGGTGGTACTGTGAGCTGGAGAAGCAAGGTGCAGGACACCATAACTGATTCAAAAAAAGAAGCTGAGTACATTGCTACATCGGATGTTGCAAAAGAGACAACGTGCTTGCGCAATTCATTTTGGAGCTTGGCGTAGTTTCCTCATATACTCCCATCCCGTTTCTATACGATAATACATGAGTCATAACTCAAACGAAGGAACCCATATGACATCAAAAGAGCAAGCATGTGGAGTGGAAATCACATCATTCGGGAGATTCAGAAGCGTGGTGACATCGTCATCACCAAGGTGGCCTCTGTTGGCAACGTTGCTGATCCACTTACCAAACCTTTGTCCCAGTAGGTTTTTGACCAGTATGTAATGGGTATGGATTTAAGAATTATACCAGAATGGTTCTGAGGTCTAGTGGAAGATTGTTGGACATGGGAGCCCTAGGCGAACCATTTATACAATAAATGTTACCTGTAATCATTTTATGTATATCAATAAAAGTTATTGATTTTCACCCCATGTCCTAGATTAATAAATGCATGCATTTATAAGGTTCCTTCGTCACTTAGGGTTATGTACCATGGTCATCTGGATAATCGTACATCTGTTGATTCAATGGTTAGATCATAGAGGATGTTGCTAAGATGATATCAGCTAGTTATATTAAGGACTCATCTAGCACCGTCAAATGATTATCAAGAGAGGATCTCCAGCCTGAGAAGGAGATGACAATCCTTACTTCAAAGACTGATATCTGACCTACCTCTTGACTTGATGTAGGTCCTCTACATAGGAACATATATTTGGAGGTGTTGGATGTGTTAAGTCAAAGAGTTGACTTAGCGAGATTAAGATAGCTAAGACATATGTCATATGTTATCACGATATATGCACACTTCCTCTAAATGGAGACAAATGTATTACTATATATTTGAGTATATACATTAGGCGAACCATTAGGTTGATGACCTAATCAAAATCTATACACTAACGAGCTGATGTGCATACAAGGACATATTAGTAATACGATCTCTCAAGGGGATCATACATGTTTACTACTGCACCAAAAGACATGAGCTCACTCATGAGATATTAGGACAAACCAAATTCCATCGATGGTCGTCTTGCTTTGGAAGCATGCAGGATTTGTAGGTATGATAATGCTTTTGAAAAGCATATGAACGATACCAATTTCCAATGATCGAATAGGGAAACTTAATGATAAAACCCTGAAGGAGATAGTTCAAAAGTGATCAAAACTTTGGGTTTATTCTAGGTCTTCCAGTATGCTGGATGTACATGTATTAGGAATACTTGTGGGTGATATGATCTTAAATGATTGTAAGCATGACGCTTCCATTCCAAGGGAGTAATGAAACAAGTTTGGATCTTAGTGACTCCTCTCAGTGGACTACATATCCGATCTTGATCCAATTATAGTACATTGATTTGAATATGAATCAGATGCAATGAAAAGATGGGATATATATGTCTGACATGATTAGACACCACCTCTAAGCAATCTTCTAGATCTTAATATGAGATTGGATCTCCTTATCCAAGTCACTATACATTGCATATACATTCACCTTGACCTTATCTCCAAGTATCCGAGAAAAAGGCACATATTCTTGAAAGAGTTTGAGAATTGTTCAATGAGTAATTTTATCTAAGCATTGGAAAATTGAATAATTAAATAGGATTTAATTATAACAAATAATATGAAAATGATTTACATTATTTAGACATGTGTAGAAAGATATCTTAGATAACTAAATTGGATTTAATTATCATTAATATGATTAATGTAGATAATACCATCTACAATAATAATATATAATATGGATGTGATCCACAATATCGTAGAGAGAGTCGATTGTGAATGATATTCACAATTTATATGTTACGTGAATTGAATTCACATTACATAATTTAATGTAAATATGACTTACATTAAATATTGATGGAATAATTTAATTCTTAATAATCAATTGTATAATTGTAATTATCACGAATAATTTGGAGTTATTATGTGATTATTCATTTATTCAATTAATTAACCCTATTCACAATTATTTAATTCACATTAGTATTTAAATTATGAACCCTATTCACAATTATTTAATTCACATTAGTATTTAAATTATGAATCCTATTCACAATTAATTCTCTCTATTATATTGTATTGCGGATCATATCTGTATAATAAATAATTATTGTGGATAATATTATCCACATTAGTTTCACTACGATAATTAAATATAATTTAATTATCTAAGATATCTGTCTACACATGTCTAAATAATATAAATCATATAAACATTACTTAGATAATTAAATTGAATTTAATTATCATTATTTCTCTTAGTTTTTTATTGCTCAAACATTGTCTCTGATGGAATGATTCTTGAACTCTTTCAAGAATAGTGCGCATTCTTCGCGGATACTTAGAGATAAGGACATGATGACTTATATTCCATGTAGAGTGCTCGGATAGTGAGATCTAATATCACAACTAGATCTAGAAGATTGATAAACACAAAATCGAGAGCGGTCGTATTGACTCAGAAGGCGAGTCAACAGTCGGTGTCGTGACCACTACAGAATCCTGTATTTAATCAACAATTAACCCACACTATAGATATCAAACAATGATAAGCAATGTGAAGTTAAAATTTATTTTTAACTCTACATAAATGGTGTATAGCAAGCAAGTATGCAGAGAGTTCGAACACATGGAGCAAACAGGGTAGATGCACAAGTGTGTGTGTGAGTGAAAGTGTTGTCTACACTATGCAATGCAAGGATTTTTGTGGGTTTTTAATTATTTTTTTATTTTAATCTTTAATTTTGTATTTTGATTTTAAATTTTCTGATTTTTATATTTTTTTATATATTTTTTCTTTTTCAATATTGGAATATATAAACAAGGTAATAAAAGAGGTGCTACAATATTTATAAAAATATGCAAAAATAGCAAAAAATTCAAAAATAAAATCTTTTTGGTATTATTATAATTTTTTACTATTTTTGTGATTTTTGGGTATTTTTCAAAATGTTTTTCGTATTTTTAAAAGGCAAAATAAATGAAAACAGTGAGTAAGCTACTAGCTGTGAGCAAAAATATGAATGAAAAATATCAAACAGCCACCAAAATTTTCCAAACCAATTTTAAAACAAAGATAATAACAAGAGGAAACTGCAAAACTTGAGTTTGCAATTTTTGGAGTTTTCTAGAATTTTTTATATTTTTTAGAAGTTTTTGAGTATTTTCGAATTTTTAAGGTTTTTCTTTTGAAATTTTTAGTGATTTTTGGACTGACACTAAAGTAGGATAAAATATACAGTAGGTAATTTTTTTGGGATTTTTAGAGGTATTTTAATATTTTTTGGTATTTTCTAAGCTAAACAGTACTGAAATGGCAAGTTTTTGATTTTTAATAAATATGAAAATGCAATAAAATCAAAAAATAAAAATATGGCGTGAAGGTGCAAGTGAACATGAGCTTAAGTTGAATTTTTGGTAATTTTTTGAATTAAAATGATGCTCCAAATAATTCAGATAAGCACACAAAAAATGTCACAGCCTAGAAGGGGTATATATGTAAATTCACAGAAGTCCAGGGGCATATATGCAATTTTCGACAAAATTTAACACTGAATATTTAATTTTAACGACCAGACACAAATTCCCAAACTCGCAGGGGTGTTGACGCAAAATGTCCACCAAGGCGCGTGACTTGCACGCGCCTGACAGGGGCCTAAGTGTAATTTCAACAACCTCCGGGGGCTAACATGCAATAATTCCAAAAGTTTAACATTTAAACTACAAGTTCTGGTATTAAAACGAAATAACCAAAGGGTCGAGGGCCTCGATGCAAAATGCCCACACCTCACGTGAACAGGTCACGTGAGGTGACGTGGTAGAGGACCCATCTGCAAATACATAAAGTCCGAGGGTCGTTTTGTAAATTTTACAAAAATTTTAAACTACTAATTAAAGTTTCAGGACTAAAAGAAAATTACAAAAGTCGCGAGGGTATACTTGCAAAAATCCCTCGCGAAGAGATCGAACGACGGTGGGCCGTTCACTTGACACGTGGCGCGCCCTGGTCACGCGATGATGCTTCGGCTTGCACGGCTAGGATTAGATGCTCGTTGATGATCCAGCGGCTGACGTTGGAGAAGATCCGACGGAGGCTGCTATCCTGGAAGATCAAGGGCTGATCGAATGGCTGGGGGAGATGGACGATGAACGGGGAAGAACTCGCCTCGAGGCGAGTTTTCCACGCCCTGATCAACTTCCTCCGGCGCTAGTTGTTGCTCAAAATCGCCCAGGAGGCTTCCTGGAAGGTCCCTGATGCGACTGAGGGCTTCAAAACGATCGGAGGTGCTCCGGTGCTCACCAGCGGGGTCGAGGAAGCTCCGAGGCTCCAGGAACCACCGGAGAACGGGCAAAATGCCCCCCTGTCGCGCGTGAGGTCTCAAGCATCTGCAAAAAGAGTTAAGGAGGTCGAGGGCAAAGTGACTCGACCTCCAGAGGGCTCTCGCAAAGACTGATAAGTGATTTTCGATGCTCGGTGGGTCGATTGAGCAAGTCGACTGAAGAGGGGCGATGATTTAGGTTCCTACATGAAGCTAAGGCTACAACGGATGAAACGAAGGAGAAAATGGAAGGGGTGATCAGTCTCAATGGCCGGAGCCAGAGGGAAAATACCTCTACGGCAAAGCTCACCGGAGGTGTGGAACATGCCCAGATCAGTTGACGATCCGCCACCTTGAAGCAAGGAACCTGGAGCTGTCACCTCCAGGTAGCTCGAGCACGACCAAAGGGGGGGGGAAGATCTGTGTGGAGTGCGGTTCAAAATCGAATCGAACTTCAAGGTTCGCTTAAGTAGGGTTGACGGTCGTGGGGGAAAGACCGAGGCAAAGCGGGGAGATCGTAGATTCACAACCCGAGGTTGCACATGGGCGTGAATCACCGTTCAACGAGGAGGAAAAGTCGTGTAGAGTGCAACACCAAAGGATGCAATGAGCGCCTTCCAAAAATCCTCGAAGATGGTTAAAAAGTCATTTTCTGACAACCCACAGGGGGCGGGTCAGAGAGTTGACCTGGAGTAAACTCTCGGACCCTCCTGGTTGGTCCACGTGGACCAACCAGGAAAAACCCAGGAAAAATATATATTATTTCAATTAAAATTAGAAAATGGTAGAATTAAATTATGGGTATAAAATAAAAAATATTTGTTATTTTATGTAGTATTTTATTATGATTTTTAATTATTTTTATATGATATATTTTTACAAGTTTCTTTTTATACCCTATATAGGTATATTATCTATATACTTTATTCCTTTATTTTTATTTTGTGTATTTTCATTTTATTATTTTTGTTTCTTATTTTATAAAATTATAAAATACTTTTATACACTTAATTGTATTTTTGTTTTAATTTTCTAAATTATTTTGTATATTTAATAAAATAAAAGTATGTGTTGTATAGGTATACATATAGGTATTGTATCTATGTATCTAATATACAAGTATTTTTATTTTGTATTTGATTTAGGTTTTTATTCTGATTTTAATGTACATAATTATTATAAGTAATATTTACAAAATTATAAAAATACAAAAAATACAAAAAATAATGAATAAATAATAAATGGAATATTTTACTCAATACAACTGTACAATGTGGGTCCAAAACTCAACTTTCAAACCGCAGCTCCGCTAAATGCGAAACCACCACCATTAAATAGATTATTTTATTGTATATACAATTAAAGGTGAGTTTGATGCATTTGGAATTTTCAGTTGTGAGATACGGGTCTGGGAAGTTGGGATTCTGGATTTTTATTCAGACCATAACTTTTATTATTTTTCAGTGAAATCAATTTTGTATTTTTATTTATTTAATTATCTACAACTTTCATGTACAAAGTTTCTTTATTTGATGTATAAAAAGTGGAACCAAAAATGGGTCCCAAAATGAATAAAGAATGAATTAATAAATATAGGTATTTGGCCCTTATCTCCCCCTACTTTGTTCCTTGTCGACCTATTCATCGGGATGCCTAGGTCTCGGGGTTTCGGGTCATAAAATATTTACAATATTTTATTCTTTTCTTTTCTTTTATTTATTCTATAATTTTGGCTTTAAATACAGTATTTTATACACTAATTACAGGTACATGCATGAATGCTAATATGCTGTATTTAATGCTATTTGCTGGCATTTACTAGGGTTTTTGAGGCCAAAATGATAGAATAAAGATGCTGAAATGTGGATTCATCATCCCCCTATACTTTACCTTTGCTAGTCCCTAGCAAACACTTATGCATAAGTGCAAAAAGAAAAAGAATGAAAAGAAAAAGAAGAACTTGGATTTAGTTTAAATATCAAACTTGTCTTCACAAAATCAAAGTTTGGAGCTTAAGTCGGACCTTTGGAGTTTTAGTGCGGGCGGAACCTTAATGAGAACCGAATTTAAAATCCAACAGTCCTTGAGAATCCCGAAACTCTGCTCAAGTCTCCTCAATAGCCAGGTCAGAAATATCTCAATTCATACGCAAACCCTTACGACTATGAATCTGACTCGTACAGTGTAAGTGACGGTGGCTCTCCCCAACGAGAATGACAAAGAGACTGACTTCTCCAGTACGACAACCCAATGATTCCCTAATCCAACAACTCCATCCTCGAGGAGCGGGGTATTCCCTTCTAAGTTCAAGTGGCAACCAGCTCAAGAGGAGGGGGTGAAGAGAAGAATGGACGGTAGCCAGTGTAGCCACCTATCCTAGGATGCAAGACCAGTGTAGTCAAGTCATCCTGCTGCAGGCTCACATGATATGACTTTGGAACTCAAGCTTGTTTATTGACTTTACACATTTGTACATACTTTGCATGCTTTTTATTTTTGTACATGCCTGAACATACACTTTTTTTTAAATACTATTCACAACAGCATTTACATAAGGAGTTTTTCCTCTTGAGCCAGTAGACTATCCCTCTTTTGAAGCTTTATTGCAACCCACAGCCTCCTGTCTTTAGACTTCCTTATCACTGGACGGGTTGGGGTGCACTTCCCTCCCTAGAGGAGGACAAATGTTTCCACTTGTGTGCGTCTCATACCGGCAAATCCAATCCCCTCACCATTCCAACTGAGTTGAGCCATGTGAAAGGTGCATGTGTCCAAGTTAGGTCATTATCAACAAGAGTCGTGCGTGTGCTCCGAAATACTCTACTTCGGCAGTCAAGAATCCATTGAACCAAGTCCAGTGATCCTCAAAGAATTAAGTCAACTAGACCTGAAGTACCTCAAACCCAGTTCCTATAAGGTTCCTGTTATTAGGTAGATTTTAAGGTCCAATCAAGCTCTAATCTCCGGATTTTACTTAGACTTGTTCAACTATCAAACTCAATCCGAAAAATGCTCATGCTATGCAATGCTATGCAGAAAATATTTTTGTAGTGCAATTTTCAAAGTTTTTTAACTTTTTATGGTTTTTGAAAAGATGATGATGCATATGCAGATGCATTTTTTTGTATTTTTCAAAAAGATTTTTCAAATGTTTTTGGATTTTACTTTTGCAAATGTTTTTGGGAATTTTTGAAAACAAAAAGATTTTGGCTGAAAACTAGGTGAAAATATGTACACGGGAGTGCTTCTTATCTATACAAGAAGTGGGTTTTAAGAATTTACAGGGTAAGTGGTCAATTTTATACATATATATAATGGATTTTTGGTGTGATGTTTGTATTCCTCAAACTTATTTGACACAAGCTTTTCAAACAATTTTTGAAAACTATAGTCCAAAATAATTTTTACAAACATTTTTGCAAACATGTACACACATTTGAAAATCATTTTGCAAAGGCTTTTCAAACAGTATAGATAGATTTTTCAAATATTTTTGCAACCATTTTTCAAACCATTTGCAAATCATTTTTCAAACATTTTATTTCACACAAAGGAAACAAAATTTTCAAAACCACACATTTTACACAGGTTGAAAACATGTAACAAAATATTTTCAAAATAGTTTTCAATAGACTTTCACAAAGATTTCCAAACTATTTTTCAAACATTTTGCAAAAAACATTTTCACCTGATTGATTAATCAATAAATACAGAAAGAATTTGAGGAACAAAACACCTTTTTATTAAAGATTTTTAATGAATTTTAAAGAATTATTAGCCATATTATTACGAAAATATGAAAGTACGAGTTATGGCTAAAGTATATACACAGTATATACGACACCCCTATACTTTGCTTGAACTATGCCCTCATAGATCGGAGAGAAAAGAGAAGACATAACTCGTACTAAGTATAAACAAGTCTAAAGAATGAATGAATGAACTAATGAGAAGTTGACCGTCCCCCTATACTTAGGATCAAATAATCCTAAGTATAGCAGACTGTACACAACGCAGGGAGGGTCAAGGGTGGGAATGAACAGATCGTACTCAGATTGTCTCCCCCTATACTTAGGGTAAAATATCCCTAAGTATAGACAATAAGAGGAGACAATGGAGAGGATCAAAGAATAGAGAAACTCAGGGTGCACGCCCCCCCCATACTTAGGACAAAGTACGTCCTAAGCATGGAAAACTGTCTACAAAGGTGGCACCTTTTTGATAGATAAAGAAAATAGAAAAGGAAAAGAAGAAAAGAAGAAAAGAAGAAAAGAGATTAACAGATGAAAGCGTGATATAGACAGATGATCTGTACAGTGGAAGATGAAAGTGATCACCATGTATGAGATGCAGATGATATAAGTCAAAGAACACATCTCATACCAAAAGAATGGGGGCAACGTCAATGGTCGGTGGATCATGATCTAGATATAGTTTCAGGCGTTGACCATTGACACGGAAGGTAGTGGAAGATGACGGTTCAGATATGTCAATACTGCCATTGTCATTTACCTTCCTGACCACATATGGACCTTTCCACTTGCTCTATAATTTTCCTGGAAATAATTTCAGCATGGAATCAAACAACCATACTCTCTGATCTGGCTCAAACTGTTTATGGCTGGTATGCGAATCGTGCCATGTCTTCACTTTCTCCTTGCACTGTAGGCTGTTGGAAAAGGCTGTATCTCTCAGTTCTTCCAGGGCTGCCAACTCTGCTCTTCTCTGTTCTCCTATGCTCTCGGGATCTAACAACAACTCAGTGACTGCCCAAAAGGATTTATACTTGATCTCCACTGGCAAATGGCACGGCTTGCCATAAACGAGTCGAAAGGGAGATGTCCCCAATGGATTCTTGAAGGAAGTCCGATAGGCCCACAAGACTGAGTCCAAAAGTTGTGACCAATCCTTTCGGTTTGGGCGGACAACCTTCTGTAAGATAGTTTTTATCTCCCGGTTTGATACTTCGGCAAGACCATTAGTCTGAGGGTGATACAGTGTGGCAACCTGATGGTCAATGCCGAACTCGTCTGCAAGGGCCCTAACCTTGTCATTGATGAAATGAGACCCCCCGTCTCAAATCAAGACTCTAGATACCCCGAACCATGAAATGATATTTCTCCTCAAAAATTTGCATACGGTTTTAGCATCTGCGGCTCGGGCGGGTATAGCCTCAACCCATCGGCTGACATAATCCACATCGAGCAAAATATGCTCGAATCCCTGACTCTTAGGAAATGGGCCCATGAAATCAATCCCCCATGCATCAAAAACCTCACAAAAGTGAATGGGTTACATGGGCATCATATCTCTCTGTCCGCAGGTTCCCATCTTCTGACAGTCAGTACATCTCTTCACGAACTCATCAGAATCCTTGAAGAGAGTAGGCCACCATAGGCCGGATTGAAGCACCTTCTGTGCTGTTCTTTTTCCAGAATGATGTCCTCCCGCCTCAAGCTTGTGGCAGTATGTGAGGACGCTATGATGCTCTTCTTGAGGAATGCACCTCCTCTAGATGATGTCCCCTCCTTCTAGATAAAGGACGGGATCCTCCCAATGGTAAAACTTGGCCTTCGCCAGGAAGGTCTCGAGTTTCTGCCTGGGCCAACCTTGTGGGACTGTCTTGGTGACAAGAAAGTTCACAATCTCGGCATACCACGGGAGTGAGGTGATAGCCAAGATCACCTCATCTGGAAATGTCTCAGTGATAGGTGCGCTGGGCTCAGATTCCTCAAGATTCTCCAATCTGGAGAGATGATCCTCCACCACATTTTTGACTCCAGGCTTATCCTTAATCTCAATATCAAACTCCTGGAGTAGAAGGATCCACCTGGTAAGACGTGCTTTGGCATCCTTCTTGGCCATTAGGTACCTGATGGAGGTGTGATCGGTGTAAATTGTCACTCTAGATCCGAGAATATAAGATCTGTACTTATCCAAAGCAAAAACTGCGGCCAGCATCTCTTTCTCAGTCACAATGTAATTCCGCTGAGCGGCATCCAACGTCCGGCTGGCGTAGTGAATGGCCAAAGGCAATCCATCCCTCCTCTGTCCAAGCCCAACCCCAACGGCAAAATCTGAAGCATCTGTCATGATCTCGAATGGGAGAGACCAATCGGGTGGCTGAAGGACAGGAGCTGAAACAACCATACTCTTGAGAGTCTCGAAAGACGCAAGACACTTATCATTGACAAGGAACTCGGTGTCTTTTGTCAGCAGATCAGTAAGCGGTCGGGCAATATGACTGAAGTCCTGAATAAACCGTCGGTAGAAACTGACATGCCCCAGAAAAGACCGCAACTGACGCAAATTAGACGGTGGATTGAGTTTTCTAATGATATCCACCTTGGCTGGATCGACCTCCATGCCCCTGTTGGAGATGAGATGACCAAGGACCGTCCCTTGAGTCACCATGAAGTGACTCTTCTCCCAAGACAAGACAAGATTGACCTCAATGCAGCGCTGAAGCACACGGTCTAGGCAGTCAAGACAAGCATCAAACCCGTCGCCATAGACCGAGAAGTCATCCATGAAGACCTCTAAACAGTCACCCACCATGTCCGAGAATATGGACAACATACACCTTTGGAATGTCGCCGGAGCGTTACATAGACCAAAGGGCATCCGTCTGAAAGCATACGTCCCAAATGGACAGGTGAACATCATTTTCTTATGGTCTTCGGGCGCAATGGCCACTTGATTGTATCCGGAGTACCCATCAAGAAAACAATAATGACTCTTCCCAGCTAGCCGTTCGATAATCTGATCAATGAAGGGTAGCAGGAAATGATCCTTCTTGGTGGCCTCATTCAATCGTATGTAGTCCACACAGACCCTCCAAGAAGTGGGTACTCGGGTAGCGATCTCCTCTCCAGACTCATTGACAACTGTAGTGATACCCGTCTTCTTGGGCACCACATGCAACGGACTAACCCACTTGGAGTCGGAGATGGGGTAGATAAAATCGGCACTCCACCACTTCGAAATTTCTTTCATGACTACGTCTCGAAGATTCGGGTTCAACCATCGCTGGAACTCACGTGACGACCTAGCGTCATCTTTGAGATAGATGTGGTGGGAGCACAGAGCCAGACTAATCCCCTGGAGATCAGCTATACTCCAACCTATCACCTTGCGGTTTCTTTCAAGAACCTCCATCAGATGAGCTTCTTGTTCTCCAGTCAAACCTGCTGAGATAATGACTGGGTGCATATCTGGCTCACCCGCAAGGAATCTATACTTCAAAGACTGCGGTAGAGGTTTCAGTTCTGGACAACTGGGAGGTGGCAGATCTGGCTTCTGATATGTCTGTGTCAAGGCGACCAGGTCTGCATGTGAGAACTCTCGCTCTGCATGAATCTCTGACGAAGGACGGCCTGCTGAATCATCAACAAACTGCACTGGCTCCCACTCTGTCATGGTTGTTGGCTCCGAAGGAATCAGACAAAGCAAATAGTCTTCGAAGTCATCCCAATCAATGTCTGAATCTGAGGGATCCGAAGAAGATGAACATGATTGAAAACTGTCAGCACTACTGATGAACCTCAAAATCGGCCCTTTAAGAGTGCTGAATTAGCACTTGGTATTGTCGTAGCAGTCGGGCCAATTCGGGTCATCAAAAGACCATCTCATTTAAATATATGTCAATCAAAATGCGATGGTTGTGATTTTTTACTTGGTAAGATACCAAGGTCGAACTCAGGGACACGAGCCTCTCTCGTATTAATCAGATTTCTGTCTATTTAACTAAGTGTTGAGTTACAGGCAAAATAGGTCAAGGCATGCATGAAGTGAGACAAGGTAACAATAATGCATTAAAATAAAACATGAATTTTTTTTATCAATTTTTATCATGCAAATAAATGCAAGGAAATGCAATGCAAATAATATGCCCGAAATCATAATTACTTGAGCCATAAAACATAAAAGTCAATCAGAATCAGATAATGAAGCAATTTCCATTTATATAGCAAGTAGGCATGAGAAACCAAGAAATCAGGGCACTTAGATAATGGAATAATACACTACGGATCATAGTGGCAAATATAAAAGTTAAGCATGCCATAAGGAAGACAGCAAGGAGAGCTTCAAAATGAAACTGAAATCATCTCAATCGGATATATGTAGCTCAAGATATGCATAAAAGAAGCCAGGGGCATAAGTGCAATAAAACATAAAAAAGATAACTACAAATAGGTCCCTGAGAGGGTCTAAAATGTAAATATGAAAAGTACGAGGCCTTCCCTATAAAATACCCACACGCACAAGGGCATTTTTGCAATTATTAAAACCCTCGAGGGCATAATTGCAAAATACCTAAATGCACGTGGACTGCACGTGCTCCAGGGACCTATCTGCAAATTGGAGAAGCTTGGAGGGCGTCTCTGCAAATTGCCCAGATACGCACGTGCCTCGTACGTGCCATCCAGGCTTGGTAGTAGGTTCGGGCTCGGACAAGGCTAGGTGTTGCTTCGGCTTGGCTTGGACATTGGTTCAGGCTCGATGCAGGCTCGTGGAGGCTCGGGAGCATCCAAGCTTGGAGGCTCGGACGCTAGGCTCAGGGATGCTCTGGCGCCGCCACGTGGGTGATGGTGAACCGTCCGATCTTCAACGATCCTACGTCATCTGGAGGAGGCTCTGGCTGGTGGCGTGGCTGCATGGGAACCGTTGGATCTTGAGGATCCAACGGTCACTGAAATCGATGGCGTGGCCTCGTCTGGGTCGTTGGATGGTCGCTGAGAGAGGACCATCCAACGGCTGCTGTGCCTCCGTCTTCATCCGCGACTGGCGGCGAGAACAAGGCTCCGGCGAAGGAGCTCCAGCTCCGCCGCTCTTCCTCGACCATGGTGGAGCTCGCCCGATGCTCCTGAAAGGTTGTCGATGAAGTTGGAAGCTCGGGCAAGGTGTCTGGTATCTCAGCTCGGCCCATCGAAGTGCTGATGACGAAAGCGACGGTGACAAAGGTGGGTCCAATGATCCTCCGTCCATTGAAGGCCTTGGCTAACTTGCAGTGTTAGTCCGTAGCCAAAGCAAAGGGTTTCGTGATAGGGAGTGAAGTGAGGTTCCGTGCGAGCGGGGAGAGCGAGGAACCGAAGCTCGATCTCCGGTGATCGGAGAAGAGGTGGGTCGGAGATGGTCAGAGGCGAAGAAGGAGGGTTTGGGTGATCGGAGAATGTCGCGTGGAAGGGTGGAGTGTGGCGGAGCTCGGAGAGTGATTAGTGGAGCAGGGGGGTGCATGTAAACAACCAATAAATTAAGCAAAAACAAAGAGGAGAGTTAGAGAACCTTACCTGGTCGGAGATGGATGAAATGGCCTGGGCTTGAGCTTCGAGAGGAGCACGGGGTCTTCGCACGTGCTGGGCAGCCGTCCCAGCGAGCTCGACGGGGCCTTAGCCACCGCAGCTCCGCCTTGATCAGCGGAGGGTCGACACCGGGGAGGAAGGGTCGTCATCGCTCAATCGCGCCGCCTCCCCCTATCACAGGGAGGCGGAGGAGGGCTGGGCCCTCTCCCGCGTAAAGGTGGACAGGGTGGAACGGAGGGGGAAGCGGCGTTTTTAAGGGGCGAAGGTAGCAGCTGTGGTGGTGGTCGACATGGGTTTGGAGGAGAAGATGGGACGGTTCACAATCACCCACGTGGCGGTGCCAGAGCATCCCCGAGCCTAGCGTCCGAGCCTCCAGGCTTGGATGCTCCCGAGCCTCCACGAGCCTGCATCGAGCCTGAACCAATGTCCAAGCCAAGCCGAAGCAACACCTAGCCTCGTCCGAGCCCGAACCTACTACCGAGCCTGGATGGCACCTGCGAGGCACGTGCGTATCTGGGCAATTTGTAGAGACGCCCTCCGAGCTTCTCTAATTTGCAGATAGGTCCCTGGAGCACGTGCAGTCCACGCGCATTTAAGTATTTTGCAATTATGCCCTCACGGGTTTTAATAATTGCAAAAATGCCCCTGTGCGTTTGGATATTTTACAGGGAAGGCCTCGTACTTTTCATATTTACATTTTAGTCCCTCCCAGGGACCTATTTGTAGTTATCTTTTTTATGTTTTATTGCACTTATGACCCTGGCTTCTTTTATGCATATCTTGAGCTACATATATCCGATTGAGATGATTTCAGTTTCATTTTGAAGCTCTCCTTGCTGTCTTCCTTATGGAATGCTTAACTTTTATATTTGACACTATGATCCGTAGTGTATTATTCCATTATCTAAGTGTCCCGATTTCTTGGTTTCTCACGCCTACTTGCTATATAAATGGAAATTGCTTCATTATCTGATTCTGATTGACTTATATGTTTTATGGCTCA
Source organism: Ottelia alismoides (assembly GCA_037367405.1). Lineage (NCBI taxonomy): Eukaryota > Viridiplantae > Streptophyta > Magnoliopsida > Alismatales > Hydrocharitaceae > Ottelia > Ottelia alismoides. The sequence continues at coordinate 169,736 of JAZKJV010004151.1, read as the reverse complement.
AGTAATTATAATTTCGGGCATATTATTTACATTGCATTTCCTTGCATTTATTTGCATGATAAAAATTGATAAAAAAATGCATGTTTTATTTTAATGCATTGTTGTTACCTTGTCTCACTTCATGCATGCCTTGACCTATTTTGCCTGTAACTCAACACTTAGTTAAATAGACGGGAACTCGTGTCCCTGAGTTCGACCTTGGTATCTTACCAAGTAAAAAATCACGACCATCGCATTTTGATTGACATATATTTAAATGAGATGGTCTTTTGATGACCCGAATTGGCCCGACTGCTACGACAATACCAAGTGCTAATTCAGCACTCTTAAAGGGCCGATTTTGAGGTTCATCAAATGGCGCCGTTGCCGGGGACACGGCTCATTTCTTATATTTTTTGGATTTTTGTTTATTTAATGCAGTGTTTCTTTTATATAGGTCATTTTGTCAATATGTCTTGCATCGTAAAATTTTTCTTCTCAATGGATCTCTAACTATTGATTCTGTGGCAGGGCCCTTGGTGTTCAAGGAGGCGAGAAGCCGATGCTTCCCGCTGCGAGGAGCCGCAGAAGCTTGCTTGGAGCAATTAGAAAGAAAAAAAAGTGTCTTGCATTTTTTCTTTCCATGCATAAACATGTAATAATTTGTCTTTTACAGCGGTCTTCAATTGAAGACTCACGAGTGTAATCAAACGAATGTGGTTGTGTGGGGATCGTCCCCATTTGAGTGTCGACCTAGGACTAGACACACGGCTCCTTGAGCTTATTTTCAGTTTCCATCTTTTATGTGCTTGCTCATAGGTAGGACACACACCTTAATTCAAGATGCATGTAGCATCGCTTCACTTAGTCAAATTAAAAGAAAATTTTCCCCGCTAATAGAAGCATGTTAGGTGCGGATTTCTGATGACTTGCATACATGAGTTTTTGTTTTAAAAGACAGTCCAAGTTTTCACGTATTTCTCATCAAATCACTACATGTTTTCTTGCTTAGCCTAGATTGCGGTTTTCATCGAATATGCAGTTTTTTTCTTGATTTCTTTTTCCTAGCTTGATCACCTAGGATTAATGGAAAATGGAATGAACGATAGACGATGATTGCTTGATTTTGTGCTAATCATAATTCAGTGATAACCTAAAATAAAATTGGGACTGTTAATTGCAAGTCAACCTAAAATGGAGTAAAACTTCGATTTTGGGAGAGCAATACCCTCGCTTACGCAATGATTTTCACTTCACATCTTTTCTTGGCATAAAAGTCTAATGTTTTATCATCAATAAAACCGACAAGATAATAAACCAATCTCGGTTGGTTTCATGTGTGAGTTGGTGAAACTAAGGGTTTTGCTTGATTGATTGAGCCATGTTTGCTTCGATACACACCCTAAAACCTTAGTCACTCTAGTCATCTCTGCAGATTCAAACCGCTCACTTGTAAATCCATTCCTCTTCTTCGTTCACCTTGGGTCCCTCCCAACATCAATTCCCATCTTTATACTTAGGCTAATCTCAGCCTAAGTATAGGGGGGACCCGAGTCCCTATGATTTCTCTACTCATCTTTCCTTGCCTTTATACTTAGGTTATTTCTAACCTAAGTATAGGGGGAGCCCCTCTTAGCTCCTGTATATTTCTCTATACTTAAATGGAACTATGGACTCGTATCATCTAGTGCTATGAGGACATAGAAAAGCTTAAGGATAGGGGGGTATACCGTATATACCATATACTTACTTTAGCTATAATCTGAAAATTTTTAAAAATTTAAAACTTTTTGGCTAAAGTAAAACTCTTTGGACTAAGAGAACTCAAATGACTTCGCGGCTTTTCGATATTATGTTACGCTATTTTTATAAAAATATTTTTGAAAATGATTTTTCCTTATCTTGAAAAATTCTTTTGAAAATGTTTTGAAAACTTCTTATTCGCGTGACATGGTTTTGAAAGTCTTTTCAAGGAAAGTTGAGTCTAACTTGTGTTTTATCCTTTATTAAAATCTATAAAAATGAGAAAAACCCAAAATCCTTTAAGAGTCATTGGTGACTACTAAACCCAATTAGGTAAGCCGCGTTCAGTGAGGGTTCGCCCTTAGCAGATTGGATGGTTTAGAGGACATCGTGTAAGGCCCCGTCCTCAAGCAACGGGCTTCGGCCTGTACTTACATCCATACTGGCTGAACGTAGATGCTTAATTGAGTTTAGGCAATTCTAATATCTCTTGAAGTCCTTTTAAAAAAACAAAAAACAAAAATAAAATTAAAAAAATGTCTTGTTTTTGAATGAAGAAGTTGGATTAATCCTCTACACTTACACTTTCAACCGGGATCTGAAATGATCAAGGAGACTTAGCTTTTTGAGGTCTTTGAGATTTTAGGTTAACCAACCTTAGCCATCAGGGTCATGGACTTAATCATCTACATTTCCCTAGGTTTCTAGATTTGCATGCTATATTCCATGCTTAGTCTCAGACATAAAGAATATGATCAGCACATCACATGCACGACTGCGGTTTTTGATGAGATGAGTTGATTTTTCACTTGAGGAATTGGGATGAGGAAGTCAAGTTTGGATTTGATCTAATGATGCTCGAGGATGGGATAAAAATCTTTGGAGGCTTCATGAAACCTGAGTGTCAGCAATATTAGCCAGTATGAGAACTTGGTTCTTATACTAATCTCTTGACATTGACCTAAGTGCCAGGGTGTGAAATAAATAAAAAATGTTGATCAGTGTGCGCCAACTCTTGGTAAAAGCAGTGGAGCTAGCCACAAATTATACAAGTCAATGAAATTTCAAAGAAAAGCTCTCATTCCACAAAGTTACATATCAAAGAGCTTCCACCAAAGGCGAGCGCTCCCAAACTTTTCAAAGTGTCCACTTGGACCACCGCTATTAGGACCAGGAGTCAGGCTTGCACCAAAAAAGGGCTCTGCATCGTAAATGCTACAAGTCTGGGTGTCGAAGGTACGATAGATACTCAAAAGAGACACACCCCGGTGTACTCCCAGGAAAACAAGTGCAGACGGCATCAACTTCTCTTGACGGACGCACTGATCAACACCAAAAAAAAGTGTTGCGTAAAAGGCACTAGAGAGAATCCTTGTTCCAATGAGAGGGAGAGAAGAAATGACACAATCCCATGCCCTCCATTACTGGCCTGTCATCTACATTTTCTAAGTCTGACAACTAAAGAGACGGTGGACTGGATGCAAGATTTGATTTATTCCCTAGTGTTGAGGATTGGGTCCTTAGGAGATTTTCTCGGACTAAGACTTTGGGTGAAGATTTGACTCTACTCTCGAAATTGCAGTCAACACTAAACTTCATATCCTTTAGTTTATATGTACATCAGAGAGAGTCTGGAGAAGTAGAGGAATTGGATGCCTCTAGATTAAGGCTGGGTTGAACTCTAGAATTTTGGATCTCTAAAGTCGAGTCGACTTGATCAGATTGGATCCTGTATTCACATGCACAAGGGGATTAATCCAACTTAGTCATTCTTTTTTATGCTCGAGGACGAGCATAGTTTAAGTATAGGGGGGTGATGAAACTCGATTTCATCATCTTTATTTCCAATTATTAACCCCCTTGCTTAAGCTTAGTGTCAATAAAACCCAGTTAATATCCTGTAATTATCAGAGTCCCAAGTAAATTAAAAACCACAAAAAATGGCAAAATAAAAATTCGTGGTATTTTTAGACTTAAAAATACCCTCAAAAATATTTCGGGCCTTTGTTTGATTTCATCTCCAGTTTTGGTCAACATGAAACTTGTAGTCTCGTCAAGATCTACAACTTTCATGTTTTGAGTTTTCTCAAATTCGGCCTCTTTAACCCTCAAAAATCAAAAATACTCTACGAATAATCTGATTGGGCCACGTGGCCCATTCTGGGGGCGCCACGTGGCCCGCTTCCCTTGTCTTCTTCCGCCTTCACCTCCAACCGTTGGATCATCTTCATATCCAACGACCAGGCCTTCTCCACGCACGTTGATGTTCCCTGCCATCGGATCATCATCAGGGCTCCATCATCACCGCACGTTAGCGCCTCGCACAGAGAACGCCACGTGGCGCATTGAAGACCGCTCGATCGCAACCTCATCTATCCATCACAGCCGCTCCTTTCTTTAACGCTCCTCTGCCCTTCGATCGACCTTAGTTTCTCGTCACCACCGTTCATAAGCGCTCTGTCCACAACGCGTCGCGTGGCATCTCATTCACCCTCCAATCATGCCGCCTCAAATCTGATCACATCCGCTCGTTCGTGCCCAAATACCCGCCGTTGGATCTCCAGATCCAACGGTTGATCATCTTTGTCAACCTCCCGATGCCCACCTCTCACACACGTTCTCCATCACACGCATCTCCCTCGCCCTTCCCATTATCTTGACCACCTCCGACCACCTCGCACCTCGCCAACCGCCTCTCGGTCTTCCCCAGTCATCCACCACCCTCGCGCATGCCTCTACGACCCACGACATCCTTCCAGTCGTCCCACGATCCCCAGACAAACCACGTCTCCACCAACCAGTTCCACCACCGTCGTCTTCAAATACGCCGCCCCTTCCTTCAAATCGCCTTGTCCACCTTTACGCGAGGGTTCGCCCAGCACTCCTCCGTCTCCCTGTGACAGGGGGAGGCGGAGGATCGAGCGACGACGACGAATTCCTCCGGTGAGACCCTCCGCCACACACGGCGGAGTTGCGGCGCCTAGCGACCGCCCGAGCTGCGTCGACCGACTGACGATGTTCAGCGAAGACCCGGGGCTCGATTCGAGCCCCAACCCAAGCCCCCGCTCCGCCTCCGACCAGGTAAGCCCTCCGATCTCCCTTTGTCTTTTTATTCAATTTTCTTCGATTTAATTAGGCCTCTCCGGCCGTCTTCACCTGCCATTAACCCCCCTCCGAGCTTCGCCAACAACTCCCCTTTCACGCGCTTGTCTCAGACCACTACCCCCGTCCTCCAGACCCTAGATCACCGTCGACCCACCTCCTCCGCCTTCCAAGGCGGAGGAGCCTTGAGCTTCCACCTTCTCCGCTCGCTAAGCTCCCACTTCATTCACGCACGCACTTCTGTTCGCTTCGGCTATGTTGCTAATCCTGCAGGGTGATAAATCTTTAAATGGTCGGAAGAACATCGGAGCCAACTTCATCCGCTCCGCCGCCGACAAGACAGCTCCGATGATCGACGCCAAAGGCTCCTGGATCTACCCCTGGTTCCCAGCTTCTCCGACATACCTTCAGGGATCTCTGGGGAGGCCCTCCACGACCAAGAACCAGCGGCGGAGGAAGAGCTGCTTCACCGGAGCTCTACTCCCGCCGCTCCTTGTGTCTGGAGAAGGAGATACAATGGCCGTCGGATGGTCTCATCCGGTGACCATCCAACGGCCACGATGCAGACACGTCACCCAGAATTCTAGCGCCAGAGACCATTGGATCCTCACAATCCAATGGCTATCATTCAGCCACGCGTCGACGCCAGAGGCACCCCTAGCTTAGTGTCCGAGCCTCTAGGCTTGGATACTCCCGAGCCAGCTACCAAGCCTGCATGGAGCTCTGAACCTACACCGAGCCGACCCGAAGCAACACCTATCCTCTGTCGAGCCAGAACCTACTTCCGAGCCTGGAGGGCACGTGCCTGGCACGTGCACGTCTGGGCAATATGCAGAGACGCCCTCCGAACTTCTCCATTTTGCATTCAGGTCCAGTTATCACCTGCCGTCCACGTGCACTGTGGTTATTTTGCAACTACACCCCTGCAGGTTGCCATATTTGCAAAAAGGCCCTTGTGTGTGTGGGTAAATTACAGGGAAGGTCCTGTTCTTTTACGTAATTTCATTTTAGTCCTCCTAGGGACCTGTATGCAATTCATGTTTTCTTTCAATTATGCCCTTGCTTTCTTTTATGCATATCTTGAGCTACGTATGTCCAATTAAGTTGATTTCAGTTTCGTTTTAAAACTGATTTGATGATCTTTCTAATTGCATGCTTAATTGTTATTTTGGACACAATGATTTTTATGTATTATGTAGTAGCCTTGTGTCTAGTCGAGCTTGAACTGATGCCTTACTTAAATTTGTTCATCACATCTGCCTCTTTAATTAAACTTGAAATTAACTCTTGTTTAATTTTGCTCATCTTTTTTACCTAGGGCATATTTTCATTGCATTACATGGCATTTATTCGCATGATAAAAATTGATTAAAAAAATGCATGTTTATTGTTGTTGCCTTGTCTCACTCTTTGCATGAATTTGACCTATGTGCTTTAACTCCACGCTTAATTAGATGGACTAAAATCTGACTAATACGAGAGAGGCTCGTGTCCCTGAGTTTGACCTTGGTATCTTACCAAGTAAAAAAATTACGACCATCGCATTATGATTGACATATATTTAAATGAGGTGGTCTTTTGATGACCCTAATCGGCCCGACTGCTACGACAATCCCAAGTGCTAAAAACACTCTCTTAAAGGGTTGATTTTGTGGTTTATCAACTACTCATCCCAACACTGTCAGCCTCAGGTGTATCCTCGTCAAGGAGTGTGCTCTCCAGGCTCTCGACTGCCACAAGCTTTAGATATGGTGAATCTGTAGGCAAGGCAAGGGTCTGTGCTACAGGGTCTGTCCAGTTGGATTCATCATCTGTCATCACAAAATCGCACTCCTGGTGGATGTCTAGCTCTTCCTCTGTCATCTGTGCGGCTTCGCTTGACTACTCCGAGCATTCTAGCTCTCTGGCTCTGGTTTCCTCGATCGTCTCTATTTGTATGGTTTCGCCCTCTACGCGAAAACATACCTTCCCACCGCCATGATCGGTCACCGCCTTGGCTGTGGCCAAGAATGGACATCCGAGAATGATGGGGGCATCAGTTACCGACTCAGGGATCTCCATGTCCAACACAACGAAGTCCACGGGGAATTTCAGGCCCTGAATGGTAACGACCACGTCTTTCAATAACCCCTTCGACCTCTTAGTCGACCTATCAGCAAACTGAAGGACCGTCCTGCTCCTGAGAAGAGGACCAAACTTGAATCGGTCGAGTAAGGCTGCCGGAAGAAGGTTGATTGAAGAGCCGCTGTCTAACAGAGTACGATCAAACTGCTGCTCCTGAATCTCGCATCTAACATAGGGAGCTCCTGCATCTGGTCTCTTGGCTGGCAGTTTGTTCTGAATGGTGCAACAAGTGGAATGAGTGAGCACATGGATCTGATCTCTGTGGTTCCTCCTCTTCCTGCGGACTGTGGTCTTCTCTTTCAGGTTCTTTTTGAAGAGGGGGATGTGCTCAAGTGCTTCCTGTAGAGTCAGCTGAATATGGAACCTGTCAATCATCTGGTTGCTGAACTCTACCTGTTGCTCTTTTTTGGGATTTTCTCTTTTGTTCCCCTTCGCTCGGCGGAGTGCCTCAGGGAAGGGGATGGTAGGGGCCTCCTCAGATGGAGGACTAGGAATTGGTCCCTGTGCCTGTGAAAGAGGAGAATCCATACAATCATCACCATTCAACACATATGGATCTGCAATGTGAACAGAAACCTTTCCTTTATTCATATTTTTGTTTTTCTTTTTCTTACCACAATCCATAGATACAAAAGGTGGTAACATCACAGAGGGAGGCTCAACAAAAGTAGATGTGGTGGCCTCAGTACCACCACCGGCACTTGTCTTTGCGGCATCAGCACCGCGCTCTGGCTCAGCATCCAAAATGGTGGCATCAGCACCACCGTCTGCATCTGGTCTCACGACGGCCTCAGCACCGTCGTCTGGATCTCCATCATTGGTGGCCTCAGCACCACCATCTTCAACATCATCATTAGCGGCATCGGCACCGCTACTCTGCTCCTCTGGCGCTCCTGGTTCAACTAGTGGTTGTCGCTCAGAAGAGGCGCCGCCGGCTGGCATCCTACCGCTCCTAGTAGTCACAAAATCAGCATCATACAAAGAAAGAGATATGTCACTCAAATAGTCACTAGGAGAGGTATCCTCTGTAAACTCTACCTGCTCAGACTTCCTTTTTAGATTATTCGGGTTAGGTTCAATCTGAGCGGGTACGGCGGCCTTGCCTTTGATTATTTCCCTCATCTCCTGCCGGAATTCATCCATTTCTTGCTTGAAGGATGCTCGTTGTTTGGAGAGCAAGCGGGCAAGATCATCTAAAGCTGGGTTCTCAAAAATTGGGGCCTGAGAACCGGATGGGTTCCCTTGCGGGAAATGAGGCTGCTGCTGCTGCTGGTACTGTTGGTTCTGGGGAGGATGGGGATATGATTGATGAGGCTGCTGACGCTGCCTCCACTGCTGTCCCTGATAAACGGGACAAGGACCACTCTGATATTGCGGCTGGTGGGCATACTGGGGCTGTTGTTGCTGCTGTGGCTGCTGGCTGTTCTGCTGTCCTTGAGCTGGATTCTGCGGCTGGGAGGAGGAGCCACCGTTGCCCCAACGGAATCCTGGGTGATCACGACGGATCCCAGGCTGAGGGTACCGGTCGTACCAAATCCCATTGACTTCCATCAATGGTTCCTGCTCAAAGGAGGGTGGAGGAAGAACTGCCAGTGGTTGCTCCGGCTGGTATACCACCATCTGAGTGTCCTGAGATGGCGGCTGTGCTGGATAGTATTGTAGCAGCGGGAACGGCTCTGCCTGGATATGGTTGACCTGGTGGTATGAGGCAGAGGGTTGAGAAGAGCTGCTACTGCTCGGATCAGCTTGTGACCTGGGAGGTTGCTGGGTAGAAGTCTGTGCCTCCTGGATGCAAAGGATCTGCGTCTTCAGGTCACTCATTGTCTTGGCAATCTGGTTCATCTGTGCCATGCCTTGCATCTGTTTCTTCTCGAGGATCTCGAGACGGTCCAGTTTCTCACTAATGATGCCCATGTTGGTTGCGGCTGATTCAGCTTGGGCTGCGGCTGTGGATGATGTGTTAGGACCGGCATCGATGCGGGCGATCTTCTGGAATGATCCCGCTCCTTGCTGGGGCTTTTGCTGTGTGTAAACACGGGCTTGGGCCATCACAGTTGAATTTTCTGCCATGCCCTCGTAGATGGCCCAAACGTCGTCTTCACCTTTGGAAAAGTACGACCCATCGCAAGAGGCGTTCACTAGCCCCTGCAGCTCCGGTGTCAGCCCACAAAAGAAGCTCTGAACTAGATTGGGCTTGGAGATATCGTGATGTGGACACCGGTTGATGAGCTCTCGGAATCGATCCCAAGCTTCATGAAACTGTTCATTAGGGATCATGACAAAGTTGCTGATCATCGCTCTAGCTGCATTAGTCCGGCCGAGAGGGTAGTACTTCTTCAGATACGCGGTCCGGAGTTCTGCCCAAGTATCGATGAATCGCCCCAAGTGTTTGAGCCAATATGCGGCTCTGTCAAGCAAGGAGAATGGGAAGGCGATCATCTTGATCGTGTCCTCGGTCATCAGCCTATCATGGATCGTGCTGCATATCATCTCAAATTCTTGGAGGTGGAAGCGTGGCTCTTCGGTCGGCAACCCATGGAATTTGGATAGAAGCAGAATGGTATGGGACCGAAGCTCGAAATCTCCATGGATAGGTGGAAGTCTGATCCATCGATGAGTGAGGGATGCTGCGGGGTTGTGCAATTCCCTCATGATAGTCTGTGGCGGTCTCTCAGCATCGGGATCACCTCCTCCTGCATCAGGTCCACCTCCTCCTCCGCCACCGCCACCGACCCCAGGTCGGTTCTCTCTCATCTGTGTTATTTCTCTCATGAGATCACCCATGAAGGTTCCCTGGTCACGAATCTGCCTCTGCATGGTCTCCAGGGATGCTAGCAGTGAATTGTTGATTGCGGCTTGATCAATGAAGAATGGCAGGTGCTCATGATCATCAGGATGCTCGCCTCTGTCAGCCATGACTGGGTTCTCTGAAAAGGCAAAAGAACCCATCTCAGGTGCCGTCAAATGTTCTGAGCTCTGCGATGCACTGAATTCTAAAACTATAGGACTGGTAGAAGGAGAATGAGAAGGGTGATCGAGGGAGAACAGGGTGGAAGTAAACTCAGGCTCGGAGAGCGGACTCTCCGAGGTTGTCCTAGATGAATGAGGAGGAGTGCTGGATAGCGGTGCCGACAGAGTCGGCCTAAGAGACCTCCGTCCCATCATCTTGATTATTGGGAAGAGCAGGGTGAATGCAGAAGAAGAAGGAAGAAATGAGAAGCAAAATTGCGCACAATTGTGCTGTGTTTTTGATCTTGACCTAAATAGAACTAGCAATCAAACACAAAACAGGGTGAGTTCACCAACTCAACACATGAAGTCGTGAAGGTTTGGCTTTTATCTTGTCGATTTAGCTTGAATTCAGGAATTAATCTTATCACGAGTCCTTAGAGCGCTACGCCTAAAGGAGAGAGAGTATTGTCGGAAAAGTATTCCCGTACTTGTCTGACTCCTGTGTAACCAGTAGCTTGCGCTTTTTAAGATCCTTGTAACCCTTCCTAGATCCCTACTCAGCCAAAGAATAAGAGGGAGGAAGCCGATAGGCGAAACCGATACTTCGGATCTCACTCGCAACAGAATCACCCGTGAGCGTGCAAGATCCTACTCGGACGTAGACGATGAGACAGACACACCCGTGAAGGCGTGGCCTATGCTCGGTACTTCGGACAAGGTCGGTGCTCACACAATAGTGAGTCACCAATGGCGACCAAGCCCTACTCGCCTACGTACGATAGTAGCGCCAATACTTCGGAAATCCAGGCGATACACAAGGCAGCCACAAGCTGGGATTTGGGCTCTAATCCTTACGAAGCACTCTGCTCACTTGGAAGGAGACCTTCCCATGCAACCTGAATACAAATGAGGTGTGACTCTCCCCAATCAATGAATCTAATTGCCAATTTTATTTTTGGTCAAGGTTTTCTTAGCAGTACCTTTTTTAATTTTTTTGGTGTTATCGCTTCTTTTGAGTTGATTCAAACAAGTGCCTAACGATCTTTGTATTTTCGTGATCCTACTTTGTCCAAAAACAGAGGGAGAATAGAGTCGGAAAAGCCAATGCAAGTCGACACCGAGGTGGAAATCTCACCTTTGTGCCTAAATGATGGATGCAAAGTAAGAAGACTTACAGCGAATCCCAGCTCTCTCCATGCGGGATGCAAAGCAGAAATTTATAAACCTAACTACACGCCGATATGCGATGCGGAAATCGTCCTAAGATAGGCAACTGCTAGCGTGAAGAACCACAAGCTAATCACTAATCTCCAATCCTAAGGTCCGGTCTAGGCTCACCCCTCCTTCTCTCAACACATCGAGTTTAGGAGAAGCGCTTAGCGGGATGAGCTCGCAACGCGCGGATCGAAGGCTAATGACTAACTGTTTAATTAGACTAAGTCCAAATACGATCTATAGGTGCATGCAAAGGTTATTAGTGTGTTTGGACCTAATCTAATCGAACAAGCAGGCCTACAACTAAGGGCTCAATCCACAAAAGAAATGAAAATGAAAATGAAAACAAAACCGGAAAATGACAATCGGAAAACACGAAGAAAAACGCGTTGAGCCCCCGGGTGAACAAACACCCGGAACTTAGGCCCGAAGTGTCTGAGAGTCTGAGTCCTGTATTATTACAAATTAATAGTCACTCTCTCACAAAAAGAAAATGCAAGCTAATCTAAGCACTCTCTCACTCCTCCTGCTCTCTCCTGTCGACTTGGCTTAAGAAAATCCGGCTCCGCCTCAAGTGGTTGCTTCGGATCCCCTAGGCGATCTGCCTCGCTCCGCGGTCCCTCGCAAGAAGACAAGAAAAAGAGTGGTCAGAAAAGCTCAACAAGAGCGGTCGTATTGACTCAGAAGGCGAGTCAACAGTCGGTGTCGTGACCACTACAGAATCCTGTATTTAATCAACAATTAACCCACACTATAGATATCAAACAATGATAAGCAATGTGAAGTTAAAATTTATTTTTAACTCTACATAAATGGTGTATAGCAAGCAAGTATGCAGAGAGTTCGAACACAGGGAGCAAACAGGGTAGATGCACAAGTATGTGTGTGAGTGAAAGTGTTGTCTACACTATGCAATGCAAGGATTTTTGTAGGTTTTTTTATTATTTTTTTAATTTTAATTTTTAATTTGTTATTTTGATTTTTAATTTTCTGATTTTTATATTTGCTTTTTATATATTTTTTTCTTTTTCAATATTGGAATATATAAACAAGGTAATAAAAGAGGTGCTACAATATTTATAAAAATATGCAAAAATAGCCAAAAAATCAGAAATAAAATCTTTTTGGTATTTTTATAATTTTTTTACTATTTTTTGTGATTTTTGGGTATTTTTCAAAATATTTTTGGTATTTTTAAAAGGTAAAATAAATGAAAACAGTGAGTAAGCTACTGGCTGTGACAAAAATATGAATGAAAAATATCAAACAACCACCAAAATTTTCCAAACCAATTTTAAAACAAAGATAATAAAAGAGGAAACTACAGAACTTGAGTTTGCAATTTTTGGAGTTTTTTTAGAATTTTTTATATTTTTTAGAAGTTTTTGAGTATTTTCGAATTTTTAAGGTTTTTCTTTTGAATTTTTTAGTGATTGTTGGATTAACACTAAAGTAGGTTAAAATAGATAGTAGGTAATTGTTTGGAATTTTTCGAGGTATTTTAATATTTTTTTGGTATTTTCTAAGCTAAACAGTACTGAAATGGCAAGTTTTTGATTTTTAATAAATAAGAAAATACAATAAAATCAAAAACTAAAAATATGGCGTGAAGGTACAAGTGAACATTAGCTTAAGTTGGATTTTTGGTAATTTTTCGAATTAAAATGATGCTCCAAATAATTCAGACAAGCACACAAAAAATGTCACAGCCTAGCAGGGGTATATATGCAAATTCACAGAAGTCCAGGGGCATACACGCAATTTTCCACAAAATTTAACACTGAATATTTAATTTTAAGGACCAGACACAAATTCCCAAACCCACAGGGGGTGTCGGCGCAAAATGTCCACCAAGGCGCGCGACTTGCATGCGCCTGGCAGGGGGCCTAAGTGTAATTTCAACAACCTCCGGTGGCTAACATGCAATAATTCCAAAAGTTTAACATTTAAACTTCAAGTTATGGTATTAAAACAAAATAACCAAAGGGCCGAGGGCCTCGATGCAAAATGCCCACACCTCACGTGAACAGGTCACGTGAGGTGACGTGGAAGAGGACCCATCTGCAAATACATAAAGTCCGAGGGTCTTTTTGTAAATTTTACAAAAATGTTAAACTACTAATTAAAGTTTCAGTACTAAAAGAAAATTACAAAAGTAGCGAGGGTATACTTGCAAAAATCCCTCGCGTAGGAGATCGAACGACGGTGGGCCGTTCACTTGACACGTGGCGCGCCCTGGTCACGCGATGACGCTTCGGCTTGTACGGCTAGGATTAGATGCTCGTTGATGATCCAGCGGCTGACGTTGGAGAAGATCCGACGGAGGCTGCTATCCTGGAAGATCAAGGGCTGATCGAACGGCTGGGGGAGATGGACGATGAATGGGGAAGAACTCGCCTTGAGGCGAGTTTTCCACGCCCTGATCTACTTCCTCCGGTGCTAGTTGTTGCTCAAAATCACCCAGGAGGCTCCTGGAAGGTCCCTGATGCGACTGAGTGCTTCAAAACGATCGGAGGCGCTCCGGTGCTCACCAGCGGGGTCGAGGAAGCTCCGAGGCTCCAGGAACCACCGGAGAACGGGCAAAATGCCCCCTGTCGCTCGTGAGGTCTCAAGCACCTGCAAAAAGAGTTAAGGAGGTCGAGGGAAAAGTGACTCGACCTCCAGAGGGCTCTCACAAAGACTGATCAGTGATTTTCGATGCTCACCGGAGCAAACTCCGGCGAGGTGGGTCGATTGAGCAAATCGACTGAAGAGGGGTGATGATTTAGGTTCCTACATGAAGCTAAGGCTACAACGGATGAAACGAAGGAGAAAATGGAAGGGGTGAACAACCTCAATGGCCGGAGCCAGAGGGAAAATACCTCTACGGCAAAGCTCGCCGGAGGTGTGGAACACGCCCAGATCAGTTGACGATCCGCCGCCTTGAAGCAAGGAACCTGGAGCTGTCACCTCCAGGTAGCTCGAGCACGACCAAAGGGGGGGGAAGATCTGTGTAGAGTGCGGTTCAAAATCAAATCGAACTTCAAGGTTCGCTTAAGTAGGGTTGACGGTCGTGGGGGAAAGACCGAGGCAAAGCGGGGAGATCGTAGATTCACAGCCCGAGGTTGCACATGGGCGTGAATCACCGTTCAACGAGGAGGAAAAGTCGTTTAGAGTGCAACACCAAAGGATGCAATGAGCGCCTTTCAAAAATCCTCAAAGATGGTTAAAAAGTCATTTTCTGACAACCCACAGGGGGCAGGTTAGAGAGTTGACCTGTAGTCAACTCTCGGACCCTCCTGGTTGGTCCACGTGGACCAACCAGGAAAAACCCTGGAAAAATGTATATTAATTCAATTAAAATTAGAAAATGGTAGAATTAAATTATGGGTATAAAATAAAAAATATTTGTTATTTTATGCAGTATTTTATTATGATTTTTAATTATTTTTATATGATATATTTTTACAAGTTACTTTTTATACCCTATATAGGTATATTATCTATATACTTTATTCCTTTATTTTTGTTTTGTGTATTTTAATTTTATTATTTTTGTTTCTTATTTTATAAAATTATAAAATACTTTTATACACTTAATTGTATTTTTTTTAATTTTCTGAATTATTTTGTATATTTAATAAAATAAAAGTATGTGTTGTATAGGTATACATATAGGTATTGTATCTATGTATCTAATATACAAGTATTTTTATTTTATATTTGATTTAGGTTTTTATTCTGATTTTAATGTACATAATTATTATAAGTAATATTTACAAAATTATAAAAATACAAAAAATACAAAAATAATGAATAAATAATAAATGGAATATTTTAATCAGTACAACTGTACAATGTGGGTCCGAAACTCAACTTTCAAACCGTAGCTCCGCCAAATGCGATACCACCACCATTAAATAGATTATTTTATTCTATATACAATTAATGGTGAATTTGATGCATTTGGAGTTTTCAGTTGTGAGATACGGGTCTGGGAAGTTGAGATTCTGGATTTTTATTTAGACCATAACTTTTATTATTTTTCAGTGAAATCAATTTTGTATTTTTATTAATTTAATTATCTACAACTTTCATGTACAAAGTTTCTTTATTTGATGTATAAAAAGTGGAACCAAAAATGGGTCCCAAAATGAATAAAGAATGAATTAATAAATATAGGTATTTGGCCCTTATCTCCCCCTACTTTGTTCCTTGTCAACCTATTCATTAGGATGCCTAGGTCTCGGGGTTTCAGGTCATAAAATATTTACAATATTTTATTTTTTCTTTTCTTTTATTTATTCTATAATTTTGGCTTTAATTACAGTATTTTATACACTAATTACAGGTACATGCATGAATGCTAATATGCTGTATTTAATGCTATTTACTGGCATTTACTAGGGTTTTTGAGGCCAAAATGATAGAATAAAGATGATGAAATGTGGATTCATCAAAGATCTTTCAAAGATGTCTGATCAAGTCAGATAGAATATCCAATTGTCTCATTGCATCTGAATCACATTCAGATCAATGTCCAACATTTGGAACAAGATTGATAACTAGTCTACTGAGTGGAATAACTAAAATCCAAACCTATTTAATCACTCCATCGAAATGGAAGTGTCAATGTTATACAATCGATTAAGATTACATCACCCTCGAGTATTCCTAATACCCGTACATCCTGCATACTGGAAGACTTTGATTAGACCCGAAGTTCTGATCTTATTTGAACTCTCTTCTTCAGGATTTTATCATTAAGTTTCTCCTTTGATCATTGGGAGTTGGCATCCAATCATATGCTTTCCAAAGGCATATATCATGCCTACAAATCCTATCATGCTTTCAAAGAAAGACGATCATCGATGGAATTTGGTTGGTCCCAATATCTCATGATTGAGCTCATGTTTTCTAGTTCAATAGTGAATCCGTATGATTCCTTTGTGAGATAATATTAGTCATATGTCCTTGTATGCACACCTGCTCACCATTGTATAGACCTTGATTATGTCATCAATCTAATGGTCTTCCTATTGTACACACTTAGACATATAGTACACCTTTGTGTCCAGAGGATGTGTGCCTATATCATGACAACATATAGCATAGGTCTTTGATATATCGATCTTATTAAGTTAACTCTTAGGCTTAACTCATTTGACACCTCCCAATCTCTATTCCTATGCGAAGGGCTTGCATCAAGAGGTCGATTGGATATCAACCTTCGGAGTAAGGATTGTTATCTCCTTCTCTGGATGGAAATCTTTCTCGATAATCATTTGGTGATGGTAGTTATGTCCTCAATCTAATTCATTAGATATCATCTTAGCACCAGACTCTATGATCCAACCATTGGGTCGATAACTGTATGACTATTAAGAAGGTCAAGGTACACAATGTACTAAGGGACCTCATAAGTGCATACATTCATTACACTCAGATATGGAGTGATAATAAACAACTTTTATTTATATATAAATACTTATAATAACATTTATTGTAGAAATGGTTCACCCTGAGCTCACATGTGTAACAATCCCTTATATGACCAGTGAGGATAACTGATAAGCGACCATCCCCCCTATTTAAAGGAGGGGATCACACGTTCTCGCCAAATCCACTGATTGTTCCCCAATCTCAGACATATTCCGAATTTCTCTTCGCCCAAATCTGCCAATGATCTTCGCTCTAACAATTGCTATCCAACAAACAATCATGACTTCTAATTTCCGTGGTTCCAAACCCAATGTTTGGAAATATCCATCACCAACTTGAAAAGAATCTTTGATGACCCAATCTGATCCAATAATCCATGCCTCGTTTCATTAAACTTCATCCTATAATGCATCATTGCAACTTCATTCACCATTCACAAAGGGCCTGTTTGGTTGCAGGGTTAGGCAGGGTTGGGTTGGGCTGGGTTGGGATGGGTGAATAGTAATCTGTGAGGAGGAAGTACCCTTGTGAATAGTAACCAGGGTTGGGCCAACCCTGCCCAACCCTGCAACCAAACAGGCCCAAAGAGATAGCCCTAGACCGTTGCACTGACCTCGCCCTCAACTCCCTCCATCGTCACGAAACCACCTTCGACGTCATCATCGATATCGCCATCTCTGTCGCCGATAACAACCATGGCACTTCTCTCCTCCTTGCTTGTGAACCCCTTAACAACTTTGATCTCCCCTCAAAGATTCAATCTTTCTACTCCAAAAACCACCGTGGCTTCTAGGACCTCATCTCCTCCTGCATGGAGGAAGCCAAGACCATATGGTCGGACGCCCCCATGATGTTCTCTAACTGCGTCGATCTGACTACTTTTTCCATGGATGCCATGCCCAAAGCATTCTCAACCGACAGTAAGATCATTGGGAATTTCATGTGGGTGTGAGAGGGTGCTTGAGGCCCTGGCAGTTGTTATGGAGGATCTGGCTCTAGGGAGCGAGAGGAAGATGGTGACATCCAACATGATGGAGCACACAAAAGGGATCACCAAGGAGTGGAGGAAGGAGCTCGAGATGAGAGGGGGCGTTGACAAATAGAGGCCACCAGACACGCATGCATACCTGCAGTATGTGGCGACATTCGATATTATAAGCGAGGAGGATAGGGGGTTGTATTGGAGGCTCATCGTCAAGTTGCCATGGAGGAAGCAGATGTGAGGGTTTCAGTGGAGCTCGGCCTCTCCGAAGTTGATAGACTACCACTTTGAATTCAAATTTGTTTCAAATTTAATTCGATTTCATATTCAAAGGAGGAATGAATGAATGTATTCTTTGTAAATTTGATGAAGAAAAAGGATTATATGAACATTTTAATGAAATCCGATCCATTTAATGTTCAAAAGGATGTGAGTTAACCATACGATATGTAATAAAAGAGTTAACAAGTTCACGTGATTGAGGTGATAATTATGATATTTACATGGTCGAAAAGGTAATTAACAAAGTATCGATGAGCATAGTATAAAGATCTCTATGATCATTCCCTTTTTCCAGGGAATGAGTTTCTCTAAAGATACGGTTTGAACTTTCGCAAGAAAAAAATGGAATAGATTCGAGGAAGAAGGTCAGCTTGTTTCCTTCTATAGAGGAAAAAACATTAATACCAACAAAGCATATGTCCCGCTCCTCTATTCCATCAACCACTATGCAGCAAGGATAAGTTGGTGTGGACAGCTCAGCCCACAGCTCAAGTGTGCCCCAAATAAAGTTTGATTATTGCTCACATCCCTTTCCAAGCACAAATTCACCTTTTAAATGAAAGTTAGAATTTAAACCTCAAATTCTTATATTCTACACCAGGACGGCAGGAAAAAAACACTTTGTCATCACGTGTTCTTCCTTCCTCGTTTTATTGGAAGAACCTGCTTTCCTTTTAACCCTTTGCTCCTCCATAACTTGTATAGCATCTCAGCTCTCCTCCATGGCAATGCGATACTAATCCAGATATTGAGCTTGATCTTACTAAAAAATTTTTATAAAATAATTTAAGATTTTTATCAGTTGTGCTCCTTTGAGATATTGCAATTTCAGTTATGCCCCTCCGTTTTTTGAAATATCAGTTGTGCCCCTACATTCTTGCAAAATTCACAGTTCTGTCCTTTCGTAATATTAGTTATGCCCTACTTTACCTTAACAGAAGGACAGAACTGTAAATTTTGCAAGAATGTAGGGGCACAATCTATATTTCAAAAAAGAGAGGGGCATAATTGAAATTGCAATATCTCAGAAGGTCATACATGATAAAAACACAACAATTTAATAATAGAAACATATCATGTTATAGCATCAAAGGTTAGTTTGCATTTGCAAACAAAAAAATATGCTTTTTAGAGATATTTACACATATAATCGAGTAGTTTCGTAATTATCTTAGGAACACTCGATCATTCATAATTATACGAAAACCCTAAATAATGCTTAACTCTTACATGATATAATCATGTGTTATATTCCATTTGATATGTCTGTTATATTTGATGGTTTCCGTTAAAAAACTCTATATTTGTAAATCATGCTCTCTGATTGTCTTTCTCATTCCTACTAAAAATGCTACATGGAGAAGAGACTGGGGGGGCATTGTCGTTGTCGTCATGTCATCGATGGCTGCAACTACCACCACTATCATCTTCGTGTCATCGATGGTCGCAACCACCACCACCATGACGAAGAAGAAGAAAAAGAAGGATCAAAGGCTTCTCCAAGTTCAAGAATGCAACCGGAATAATACTACCATTGGCATCCTCTGATTCCCTCCTCCATTTTGTGGTTGAACGTTCAAACATCCAGATAGCCAGATTTAAATAGCAAAAAATATGATGAAACCTCGAGATGGTACGGTTCCTGGAAATCGTCTCCTGCAGTTATATAACAATGTTTTTCTTTCCATGACGTGAAATCAAACAAATTAAACAACCAAACGCGCCATCTAAGGAGCAATATATAGCACTAAATCCATAACAACAACCAATCCAAATTATACATCAGATCAAACACCAACTCCCCGAAATAAGAACAATGAGAAAGAATAGACATCGCAAAGATATGAAATTAGAAGGGAAAAAAAGAATCATATCAGCAACCGACCAAACCCCTCCCCCACCTCCTCAGAACAGGAACCCGAGCGAGATCGCCACCACGGAGGCCAACGCTGCCGCGAAGGGCGCGGGGATGCCCACGGCCATCGACGAGGGGCCAGGCGCAGGTGCTGAAGCCTCCGCTCCGACGGCTCGCTCCACCGCAGCGGCGGCGAGCAGAGCGATGACGAGGAAGATGGCGAGCTTGAGATGAGCGGCGTCCATTTGGGCGTTCTTTGTTGTTTTATTGTTGAGCGAGGCGTGGTTCGTTGGCGATTGGTAGCGAAGTGATTATATAGGGGGCGGGCAGCTGCCCGAGCTGCCCGGGGCAGGGGAAATGGAGGGTTGTGGTTGGTAGGAGGTAGTTGTTGATGACAGGTTGCTACACAGCTGGAATGGGTCTCCCTTCTTAGCTGTACTTTCCTCCATTATTTTTGCCTTTCTCTCGTTTAGCCATTGTCATTTGTTGCTGCTGCTTCTTCTCTCCACTGAAGGCTTGAATTTTTTTTATTTTTTATTTTTGAGATTTTTACCCGATTCTATCAACTTTGTCAATCATCTTCACGACTTTTGAAACAACCTAATTTCTCCATCGATCTCGTAAACTTACCAACTTTTATCACATAAACCCTCCGGGTAATATGTTTTAAGTCCGTAAGGGGTTTTTGGGGTAATTGCGGGATATTTCTGGGGAAAATTCCGAGGGAAGTAGTTTGCATGCTTTCTACATGCGAAAGTATTACACGATAAGTGTGTTTTTTTTAACATCTTTCCAAATACGTTATGGGCCTGTTTGGTTGCTGGGTTGGACTGGGTTAGGTTGGGCTGGGTTGGGATGGGTGAATAGTAATATGTGAGGAGGAAGTACCCTTGTGAATAGTAACAAGGGTTGGGCCAACCCTACCCAACCCTGCAACCAAACAGGCCCACCGTCACCATTAGCTGCAATATGGCTGTCCGACTGTGTGGCTTTTGGTGATGCCGATATATGTGAGGAATCAGTTCAAAAGGAAATGTGAATTCATCATTTAAATATAAGCAAATGCGAATTCTCAAATCCTATTTTCGAACTTAAATTTTTAAGCTCTTTCATCCGAGCAAATGTGAATTCTATCCTATTATTAACGAACCATTATCTAACCAAACAGAACATCCTTTTTTCCAAACGGATGTGAACTCGAATATGACATGGAAACCTTTTTTTTAGTGAATTCAAATATAAATTCATTTGTTACAGTTCAACTCAATTAACAATCATATTCACTGTTTTATTCAAGAATTATTTACTTTTAGATAATAAAATCTTATCCTTCTTCCAATGAAGCATGAACGTTACCAATAATTGGCATTTAGTTCCATCAGTTGTTTGGCATGGACATGTTTATCTCTAACGTTAAAACTAAGGATGTGTTCCGTTCAAGAATATGGGTGAGGCATATGCTGGAATAAGACAATATTCCTGTTCGGTTAGAAGGATATCAATAACGTAGAATAACAGTAGGTAAGGTAGAATACATACAAGAATAAAGTGAAATAAGAGTAGAGAGAGAAGTATAAGGGAATAGTCGTACGAGAAAGGAGAGAGGAGCAGAATAACACCCTTATTCTTAGGGCAATTTCCCAAACGAATACCCTCTAGGGCCTGTTTGGTAGGAGGATAAGAAGGAATAAATGTGCAGGATAAGATGGAATAAGATCATTTATATTCGGCTGGAAAGATATAAATGAGGGAGAATAAGAAGGAATAAGAGTAGTTAGGTGCTATTCTCCTTTGGTTGGCACATGGATAAGGAAAATTGTTTGTAAGTTAGTGGATAAGGGGGAATATGGGAAGGGGAGAAGGGAGATGAATAAGTAAATAGAGAAGAATAATGGAAGATGGGAATAAGGCGTATTTTGATCTCTATTCCCTTCCAAACATGCCATGTTTTTTTTTCATTTGTTTCATTATTAACTTCTGCAACATCAGTTATGCTCATTTCTTTTTGTGTAATTAGGTGTGCTTCTAACTTCTTGCAAAATTCACGGTAGGACTCTTTCGTTAAGGTAAAGTAGAGGCATAACTGTTATTACATTAAAGACATCTGTGGATTTTGTAAAAAGTCATAGACACAATTTATATGATGAAACAAGTGGGGCATAGCCAATGCCGTCCTTGACATTTCGTGGACCCTAGGCAAATGAAAATAATGGGCCCTTAACAATTTTTCGGGGAACAATGTGTTCTTATGTAATTCCATTAAATTTTGGGCTTTCACATTGAGTTGTTAACCTTCGATTCCTTAAGGACATATTTTTCGGTGAGTTGTTTCATCGAAAATTTGATTTTAAAAGGGCCCATTTTTGTTGAATTCTTTCACCAAAAACTCGATTCTATAAGAGTCCAATAGGACATATACTATTTTTCCCTAAACTAAAGATTGAAGAACATGTAAAAATGAGCCCCTAAAATTGATAAGCCTTGTACCATTGCACTCACAAACTACCATCAGGGATGGCCCTGGGCATAGCTGATATCGCACGAGTTAAAATAAAACCCTAAACTCAAATGTTACCCATGTTAGACAACCAACCTTACTCAGGACAAAAAGAGTGCGTCTTTATTCACACGCTAATAGAAGGAATTTATAGCGCTAGAAATAATAACAAATAAAAGACGTTAGGTATGAGCTATTCATTCATTACATATTGACACAGGTGATTTAATCATTAGACACAACCTTAGGACCTGTTAACTTCATGATTAAGATATGGAAGTAAGTGAATAGTATATGGAGGATGCTCACATAACACTAGAGTCTAAAAGAAAGTGAGTGGTCACATGCACGACAGCTAATTTTGTACAGTTGTCAATAATTAATTTGACTCCACAAGCACGGATGTCCTATTCGGGGCAATCTGGAGTTGGATACATTTCAACATGAATGAGGAATGAGCATAACAAGAAAACATAGACGTAGAAGTTTTAAATTCTGAGTTGGGGTCGTCTCTTAACTTTTCCAACCTGGCATTTAAACTCCTGATCGTTTTCCTTAAAGAAATATATTAGCTAGTGAAGTCATCACACGGCAAAGTTCGCACCATACATACATAAATGACGAGGTTAAACCCCAAGTAGCAGCTCAACAGACCTGGGCGCAAAGAAATCTCCCGTAAACTTCAAACAGAAAGACTCGATTATCTGCTCCATTTGATCATGAACCGTCCCGCCTCGTTGTTATCGGATCACGGGTCGACTCACCACATTCCAACGGGTATCCAATTATAACGGTTACTCGGTTAATGATAATGGATGTTGGATACCTATAGGTACTCAGGAGATACCACCTTTACTAAAAGGTAATTGTTCATCTAATAAATAAGTATCGATAAAGGTATAAAATAAATAATTATATTTTTCATGGGAAAAAGGACCCTACACCGGCGGGTGCAGGAAATTCCCTACACCCGGTCTAATTTTTCATTGTTTTTTGATTTTTTTTTGAAATAAAACCTTGGGGAATTTAGACCACCACGTATCACCATGTTGTCATTCCAAATTCAACTTAATTCGACACTTCTATCATCTCCACCAGGACTACCAAATTTTAACGATTGCAGGATTGCTGAAATCGACCCATTTTAGATGAACATGTTAGGAATGTTTATTTTACATGAAATTTGAAACACTTATTCCCCTCAACATATTACGTAAATCCCCCTAACTTTTAATTCAAAAAAAGTAAAAAAAATAATGCGAAAATGGGATGGGTGCAGGGAGTTTCCTACACCACTGGGTGCAGGCTCCCTGCTCTCTTTTTTCATGAACTTTATACATCAACTTTGAAATTTACAGATTTTTTAACATCACTCCTTCATGATTTGATTTGTTCGGACATTAGATTGATCAATTATTTTTACGCAATTTCATTACTTATTATTCAAATGAAATATTATTTTTTACTATTTTTACGGAAAAAATTAATATTTGTGGACTTGCGGACTTGAGTGAACATTTATATTCGATTCAATCTGGCTCTAGATTTCCGAAGTTCTAAAGTTTGGTGTAAACACTCATACCTTTCGATCTTCGTGTTTGACTTGATTCAAGTCGATTCAATCCGGCTTGTGTTGGATCCCATCTTCATACCTTTCGATCTTCATATTTGATTCAATTCGAGAATATAAAACGGTGTTGAGATTCGACTTTATTGAACTCGATTCAATCCAGCTTGTGTTGGATTCCCGAAGTTCTAAAGTTTGGCATACACACTCATACCTTTCAGTCTTCGTGTTCGATTTGGTTCAATTCGATTCAATCTGGCTCGTGTTGGATCAAATCTTCATACCTCTTCAATCTTCGTGTTTGATTCAGTTCAAGAACACAAAAATGATGTAGAGATTTGACTTCATTCAATTTGATCCAACAATTTGATTCAATCCGGCTTGAGCTGGATTCGTGAAGTTCTAGAGTTTGACATAAATAGTACTAAATAATCATTCAATATTTTTAGGGCATGTTTGGCTACTGGGTTGGACTGGGTTGGGCTATCCTCCTGTGAATAGTAGCTGTTTGGAGGGTTGAGATAGTTGGAATGATAATTGTGATGTGATGTAACATTGATTATGTGTTGTATTAACTTTTTTAATGATTATAATTTGTTTTTTATATTAATAAGTATATTTGAACAAGGTTAAAAACCATTATACCAAAGGAATTATAGAGTCAATACAAGTAGTCTCAACCCAGGAATGTAGGGTTGGAACCAGGAGTATGCCACGATACCCCGGGATACCCGGACAACCAAACAGGCCCTAAGATAACAAATATTCAAGACTAATATATGCTATTATTTTACGTTAATCAATGTTCGATCAAGGTTATTGTTGGGTTGATTTAACCTCGAGAATCAATACAAATAAATAACTAAACAAATCAAAAGTGTTATATTAAATAGCGAATAAATATAAGCAAGTATTTTTTTACAATTTTCATTCGTAAATGTATGCATGCCTTTCTTAGCATCCAATCGGGTACCATCGGGTTTTATGTATGGAACACATGTAATGGCATAGCGGTACCCGATCCATCATTTTTAAATGGGTACACGAGAGTTTAAGGTAAAAATGAATGGATCAAGTCAGGTACCGTTGACACGAATATTTTTGAACACCCCTAATTAGAACTAGAAGGAGCGGCCCTATCAAGGGTGGGTAAGATCCAGAGCCTGCAAATACTTAAGAGACATACTGTAAATATGTATATATGTACACTATGATTAAATTAAATATAAATATAATTAAAAGATATATTTATATAACCTAATCCTCCAGACCAAGTCAGCAAGGATTGATCGACACACCATCGAAAACAAGGTGTGCAAAGAGAATGCAAAGGTGTCCAAACGAGTCGTTATCAAACTCTTGGCTCTATTAGCTTGAACGTCTCCAAATGTTTTATGAATCCAACACGTAAATTCACCACTAACCATTTCTACAAGTGACATAATAGGCATTCATTGAATGGAGTGAGGGATAGAACACTAGTGCTAATAGAATCAAATACATTCGAATGTACCGGGATTTATACTAGATTAATTTTTAAAGTTTTGAATTCGAACATGAATCAAGTTTGTTTGCTAATTTAAATCATATCTGATTTATTTTGAGTTTCGAATATTCAAATTCGATTCATTTTATTCCGAATTTGATGTGTTAATTGATGTTTATAGATCATATAAAAAATTTTATATGAAAACTATTACAATTTTAAAGAAAAAATCAATATAATATAGGAAAATATCAAAACACATATATACATAGTGGATAAAAATACCTATTTTTACATTTTTTTGTGTCTTTTACAATTTAAATATACTATATTTTCTTGTGATAGAAGAAATATATCAATTTAATATAACAATATGAGGTATGTCAAAAAGATAAAATATTATTTACAAAAAAGTTGAACACATTGCTATTACCAATGCATAATAGAGTAAGACAAGAGCAAACTCATGTAGAATTATTAACACATTAATATTAGGGTAAAATGGGGCTGCCCTTTGGGAGAGCTAACTTGGCTCCTCCGCCTCATTTTTTATTTTTTATTTATTTGAAAATTGCTTCCGTAGATTTTCATATCAATATCCCTATATTATGTCATTTAAGTTTCATGCGAAACAAAGATTCCTACGGCCTCCATCCATATAGGGGTCGATTTCAACAATTCTGCGATCCTTAAAATATGATTGTCTGGATGGAGACCGTAGGAGTCTCTGTTTCGCACGAAACTTGAATGACATAATATAGGGATATAGTGACGAAAATCTAGAGAAGTAATTTTCAAAAAAATAAAAATTGAGAAAAATAGGAGCGGATGAGTCAAGTTAGCTCCCCCGAGGGACAGCCCGATTTTACCCTTAATATTATAATTTAAAATAATGGGAGTATAAACAATAACTTAACAAGATTGAAGCACTCCATTTATCATGAAGATCTTCGATATCTAAAAACTAAACCCATGAGAATCACAAGATTCTCGATATACAAGGGAACAACTTACACTATGGTGAGTAAAGCTTGTAGATAACTCATGTGATGATAAATGATGTCTTAACAATAATAGCCATCATTATGGATCATTACACAAGAAAAATCAAAAGCAATAAAAAGATGAAGGAGATATATATGGATAGGCCACAAAGCATGAGAAATGATAAGGAGAAACTCGAAGTATTGTGACCATCGTTTTCACGTACAACGTGAAGGAGCACCACAATCTAACTTGATTTGGTGAGATCTTTGGTCAATAATGAAAGGAAAACGAACTAAATATTCATTGGTAAAAACATATCAAATATATAAAAAAAGTAAACAATTTTATTGAGCATTATTGTACTTCTTCCGCACAACTTTATCAAAGGAGGTTGCAAGACCTCAGGATTACTAACTCATTTCTCTACATTAGGGACTAAATAACGATCTTGAAACGTAATTAAGAAAAGAACACAAATAATAGGTGGTTTATATACAACTATAGACATACCGTATTTAAAAAGTAGTAACCATCACTTCTCTCACCACAGGAGTATACACTACTGGAATTGTTAATATTATGTCGGGCCAATTGTGGCGGTCGAAAACAACCAATGGAAATGATACTATTTTTTATGGCTCTGCATTGACCCACCATAAATGAGAGCTTATATTTTTATTTAAAAAGATGGTTATTTATGACGCTTGCTTAATCACCGAAGATACTCTTAAGACGTAATAATTGTTTGTGTTGGTTTTGGCCACTATTGCAAGCGATTTGACCTATTTCTAGCTCAGACGTTTCATTTCCCTCCCTCTTGCCTTATCCTTCCCTCTCCCCCAACCTCCTCCAAAATGCACATCCTCCCTCTCAGGTCGACCTTCTCCACCTCCGCCTCCCCCCTGAACCCCTCTTCCGCTGGTGCCTCCGCTTCTTCCTCTCCATCCTACCTCCGCCCCCTCTCCCTCCTCCTCCTTCTCACCCGTGCCTCCACCTCCTCCGCCCCACATCCTCCCACCTCCCTTCCTTCCCCGATCGTCCTGCCTCCTCCGCATCCTCTTCCTTGATCCCCTCCACTCCCTCCTCCCCATCCCTGCCTCCTTCACACCTCTGCCTCATCCTTCCCACCTCCCTCCCCTCTTTGGCCACCTCCTCCTTCGACCAACCTCCATTGCAACTGTCCTCCTCCTCCCCAGCCCGTCTCCTCCTCAGACCTCTCCCTCCTCCCAACTCCTCCTCCCCCACAAACCATGTCCTCGACACACCTCGTCCTTGTCACACAACTACCTTACCCCGTAATGAAGGTATAATTTTTTCACCATTTATATACAAATTCTTCATATTGGCTTATAATTGTGCTATTTATGTGGTCATTTACATAGAAATTATTGTTTAGATACAATTTGCTCATTAAATACATTTTGGTAACATTGTGCTACTAGAATGTTATTAGTTTTGTAAGGGAAATGCATCAAGTATATATAATAGTTCTAGAATATTATTTTGTTAAAAGATTAGCTATGCAAATATCATCATTAGTCCAAAAATTGCAACATCACGTTGATGCTTCTTGAGAGTAATACACCTTCTCATACTTAAGCTCCAATGTCTATGTATGTAAATGTATTTCTATGTTTGTATCTATCTATCAATGTAGGCATGCATTTTGTACGTATCTATGTAGGTACGTGTGTCTCTAGGTATGCATGCATGTAAGGTATTTATATATGCTTGTATACATGATTTATATATATGGTCACCAATAATTTGTATTTATGTATGTAGGTTTGTATATATATGTATCTATCTATGTAAGTAAGTGGGTATATATTTATGTAGGTATCTATGATTTCTATGTATGTAGGCAGCTTTCTATATGTGTATGTAGTTAGGTGGGTATTTGATAACCTGCTTTCCACCCTTGATAAAATCATCGTATTGTAGTATAGTCGTGCATCATACGAATTGTAAAAAAAAACCCATAGCTTTTACAAATTTAAACGTGGCCAAACTTTTTATTTGGTTTTTATATAGGTATTTATGAATTTATTAGAAATTAATTGCTAAAAATGACTCTTTCAACGAAAATTCATAAAAAAATTCAAATATTGACCAAAAACTCTAAAAATTAGAGTATTTGCATTTCGTGTTTTAGTTTCTCATCAACTTTCATAATTTGTGCATACTGTTTATTTTAAAGATTGCATAAAAACACTTAGAAAGTGTTAATTTTTCATTGTTGTATTTTTACTCTAAAAATATAAAAAAATCTACTCTGCATTCATCATTAAACTAGATTTCTAGGGAAAGTATTACTTCTCTAATTTGATAACAATTTGGATTAGAATTTAATGGGCTAAGTGGCTTTATTCCTTTTAAACTCTAGTTCATTTGCACCATTCACATTCACATTCATATTTTGCATAAAAAATCCTAAAAAGACCACTTCTTGAAAATCATGCACTTAGTTGTATAAAATTGAATCTGGGCTTGGTCATATTGCTTCCTTGTGTTCGGCCTCGTACTTATCCAAGTAAATGAATTTGTCATTCACATCTGCTTAATTGTTTCATATTTGTGTGTGGTTGTTGATTGCTTTCTCTCTATCCATGCTCTAATTTGACCTAATTACTTAAGGTAGAAAGTGATTCATCAGCAATGCAATTCAACATCACCAAGTAATATACAAATCACAGTAACTAAAAATATATATGTGGGTAAACATGGTTGTAAAAGTACCATATATGCCTCAAAAGCAACAGTTTGCGTATTAGCTCTATTTTCGGTGAGACGATATTCAGAATAGCGATTTCTATAGCTTGAACTTTAAAGGTGAATTTGCATAATTTGGAGTTCATACAGAGTGGGAAATCAGCTACGAAGCTGGTTTTTACAACATTTTAAATTCGAAATTCATACGAATTCATTAATTGAGATTTTATTTTGGGATTTTTACCCGGCAGACCCTATAATCTTTTGCAATTACCGCTACGACCTTCGAAACATCGTAATTCCTCCCTCAATCCCGTAATCTTGCTAACCCTTACCCTAGAGACCTCGTGGTTAACCAACATCCATTTATCCGTTAAAAATGACCGGATTCCGTTATATTTTAGGATTTTTACATCCATACCCCCGTAATTAGCACCCCCGAACCCAGGTGCCCCCCTCCCCTGCCCACCGTTCCACTGGCGCGTCCCCCCCTCCCTTGAGGAGGCCCGCGCTCCCCCCGTCGCCTCCCCATTAAACGTCGATGTCCATCCCCGACTAAGCACGTCAATGAACTAAAGAAAAAAATTAATTTTCTTTCTTAAAAATATATAATCACCACCTCTTTTCAATTAGGTTGCTGTGTTTTGGTCACCTCTTGCCAAACAGGTTCAAGCTCGTCCTCCTAGTCTCTGCTTTGCCTATAATTTTTTATTTTACATAAAAGTATTGCTTTACAGTTTGTTATATCGTTCGAAATAAATAACTGACGACACAAAGGATCACTATCACAAACGACAAAGAATTTTATACGATCAGGGGCAATTATTCTTTCTCTTCTTACCAATCCCGACCATAACCACCACCGTTTGTATGTTAATCCCGACCCCACCTTAATCATTTCACCCAAGATCAATCTATCATTTTTCGCGAGCTCCGGAAAGGCAGTTACATCCTTTCAAAAAGAATCAAACTCTCTCTCGGCTGTCCTATTTATTTGTGATTTCGTTTCTCATCATGGATGCATTTCTTCGATCTTTCTATGACCACCTGATCCGATGTGCTCTGGATGTCCATGTCAGGCAACAAAGTTACAGAATCAACATGAGAGTTACGTAAAAAATCTTGGATAAAAACCCACTCCAAACCCACATTCTGAGAAAAACAAGAAACAAAACATGTAGAAAAATAAATCGAGACAGCTCGCAAGAGGACGATATAGTGGAAAGTGCATAGTGGTTGCGGCAGCAGCATCATAAAAACCTTCAGCTCCAGCATTTGATGAGTTCTTATCCTCCACGCTCATACTAACACCATGGCGGTACTTTATGTTGGCGACTTATTTGTCTAACTTTTTCCTCTCTATAATAGTCTGGAAATATGTATCAGCTCTCGGAATTGGGTGGTGCTGCGGGAGGAGGATTCTCAGAAGGCAAACCACCACCTTGAGCTCGCCGAGCTCGTGACCTGTTGATCATCTCGAACATGGTTGCAGTTTGATAGTCCTGCACAAGGTCAGGACCGACGTCGGAGCCACTCACTCCTTCCATTATCAGAGGGGGTAAAGCGGAGGGGCGTGCAGCCCTTGCCGCAATTCCTGCGTTGGAGCCCCTTTTTGATCGTGCAGATGCTCGCTGCTGGAAGTTCGACATTAGCACCCCCGAGCCCAGGTGCCCCCTCCCCTGCCCACCGTTCCACTGGCGCGTCCCCCCTGCCGCCGCCACCGTTGAGGAGGCCCGCGCTCCCCCCGCCGCCTCCCCGCTCCCAGGTGCCCCACCGTGCCCCGCTCCTTCCTTGCCCTCCGTTGAGTAGCCTCGCACCTAGCTGTCCCCCTGCCGCCTCCCTGCTCGAAACCCCCCCGTGCCCAGGTGCGCCCCCTGCTGCTCGAAGTCCCTGCCCCTCCTCGCGTTCCAGCCATATTCGTTCCTCCTAAATGTGCGTTGTTGGACAGAGAAAGAAAGGGGGAGAAGAAAGAAGGAGAGAGTAGAGGAACATACATCGTTGGATCTGATGTGGTTTGATTAACTCACTTTTAACTCAAGCAAGTTAGGTCAAGATATGTCAATTTAACGGCAGGGTTTGTGGGGTAAGACGGAGCAAGATTACGGGGTTAGGGGAGGAATTACGATGTTTCGAAGGTCGTAGCGGTAATTGCAAAAGATTACAGGGTCTGCCGGGTACAAATCCCTTTTATTTTATATTTTTATATAATTTTTGTTACATGTTATACGAATAATTAAATTAAAATGATTTCATATCTACAGAAAATTTATTATTAAGTATAAGATGGAGTTCAATGGAGAGTTTGATAGATTTATGGTTTTCAATAAATAGTTATGAGTTAGGGAAGTTGCCAATTATGTGATGTAGTATAGTATTTTCTCCTCTAATTTGGATCCGATTTTTATTGGTGAAATTTTTATTTACATTTTAATTATATATAAAAAATAGTGAAAGAAGTTTGGTGAAAATTTTACACATATGGTCTGAATAATTACTGAAGTTTGTATGCTATACATAAAGTTATCTGGATATTATGGTGGGATTTTTGCACAAACCAATAAACTTTGTATACTAACCGCTCGCCCTCTTATTCTTAATATCTATGTCATGACCCATATTGACTTGCTAACTCTTACACCACAACCACTATGGTTAATCCTTATCCATTTGTCCATCATATATACACGGATTTGTCCATCATATATACACGGAATCTGTCAAACAATATGACATATTTACTCTCTTTATTATACAATTTACAAACCATATCATTCTGCTTCCTCCTCATCTCTCCAACCTTCCTTCCGCACTAGCTCCAAGCCCATCACATCCTCTCCTCCCAAGTGTCTCCCTCTCTTCACTTCTCCTCACCATTGCCACCCCTGGCCTGCTCCCCTCCTCTCGATGTCTACCCCACCGCACTTCGCCTTCCCAATGTCACCATGTTCCTCCTCCTTTGCTCCTCCTCAACATCGACCCCAACGATGATGCAGCTATGCATATTATGGAGGAAACAAAGGGTGTTGACAGAAATGATCCAATTGTGATCCTCTCTAGCATCTAGTTAATCTTGATATTTAGGTAGGATTATATTTTAGCTTTATTAGAAAATAAAGAATGTGGAAGAGAATTGATAAACAAAGCATGAACTACAGAAAGATAAAGTTAGAACACCTGATTTAACATGGGACCATACTCCCTAAGGAGCGAGATGAAACCATGGAAGAATGCCTCAAAGGACTGATCGTTCATTGAGCTTTTTCACTAGATACAGGAGGTCTATGGCTTCTTATGCCGATACCTAAACGCTAGCCTCTCACTTACATATAGCCTCCACAGACTTTCCAAGTCCCACCACTGATAGATATGGGACTAAACTTCTGGTTGGGGTAAATAGATCTTAAAAGGATCCATTTACCCATCTTACACGATAATGATTCATACTCCAACACTCCCCCTCAAACTGGAGCATGCAATTCTCAACTTAGACAAACAGAAAGAATTCTCAACTCACAATACAAGACACTAAAGACAATATCAACTCAACACGCACAATTATTGACTGTTGTTGAGGATGTTGCTTCTCACGTTGTGCAAGTGAGGAGGACAAATGGGTTGGAGTGCGAGTTGAACTAAATCTCCTCATCGGAGAGCATGTGCTATGTACTGCGCCTTTCAGAGTCACTGCAACTGAAAATGAGTCTCCACTTGGAGAACTCTGACCCGCCACAATAATGTGGACAACTGCTCCATCTTTGAAAGGGATGAACTGAAAAGCCATGGAGACATCCTCGTCGAAGTCCACGGTCACTGGTGAATGGAGTCTGAAAAGTCTCCTCGTTGGAGAACTGGGTCTCTCCCATACTAGCTCAAAGAATGGGATCTATACTCGAGAGTCCCTATGAAACCACATGAAAACCCTAGCTCATATGGCACAGGGAATGAGATCTCTACTTAGTTTCCCTATGGAACACATGAAAACTCTGACCAAAATAACAAAAGATGAGGACCATAAAAAAGAGTGCACACATGTATGCCTGAAAAGGAGTCTCTCTCTAGAGAACTCGAAGAAATTGGGTCACTCAACTATGGAGTGCCTCGAACTTGGACTCTAAACCAATCCGCAGAGCCTGAAACTGAACATCTCTGTAGAATCTGTAAAAATCTAACCTAGAGAATCTGAGCTGGAGAATCTTGAAATCTGGATAATCTGACAATAAGGACTATAGAACTCTATATAATACTCCCCCTTTCTCCCATACTTGTCGGAATACAATGACATCGACAAAGTTGGGTGAAGACAAGATAATGATGGGGAGAAATAAAACATGCATGAGCTGATAATCATCATTTTTTCGGCTTTTCTTTTCCTTTTTTTGCAAAAAAAATTCCAGCTATTTTCCTCTCCCCTTTTTTAATACCCAGCTTTCTTCCCTTTTTTTCATATCATTTTTACTACGTACAATTTTTTTGTATGCACCTCTTTTTCAACACATTTATTTAAATAACTTTCTGTCCACCCAGGCCTTAAAGATGCATCTCCCCTTTTTTAAAAAAATTAGGCGCCCTCCCTTTTTTTCTTTGGACCCGACTCCCTCTTCTTCTTATTTTTTTTATAACCTCTCAGCCTTGTTTTTTTAATCACGACCCAAAGGCCCACCGCACTAGTTAGGGTTCCCATCGGAAACCCTTTGCAAAACACAATGGTTTCCACCCCCGATTGGGGACTCTACTGCCCTCACGGGAGGGTGCTGCCTGGAGGAGGGTTGAATCTGATGCGGCCACCTACGATGTAGCTGGGAGGTCTTGCGCATCGCCTGGAGCCGCCTGGAGAAGGGGTTCGAAGGAGGAGGGTCAGCTCGCTGCCTGGAGTAGCATGCAATGCAACACCTCGTCGCCTACAGATGGAGGGTCCCCTACCGTCGCTGCCAGGATGTGGAGACTGGTTCCTTGCTATCGCCGCCTACAGGAGAGATGGGTGAGAGAAAGGCCTCACCACCTGGGATGTGGAGAGCCTCGGTCTAGGCTTGAGATGGTGGATGGTAGTAGCGTCGCTTGTGTGACACCGCCACTTTGATGCCATTGGAGCCCTCACCGCTTGAAGGAGATACTGCACAATAGTGATGGCTTCTGGGGGCATGAAGCTTGCCTGGGATTTCTAGCGTCGCCGAGAGGAGATCTGAGACACACATGCATTTGCAGATTCTTCATGCGGCTTCTGAGTAGCCCTCAAACACAAAATCGAACCCCTCATGTTAGTCCTAGCTGGAGTAGAGATGGAGATCTGGAACTTTGATGACAGAATAATAATCTTCCAACACTAATCAAACAATCTAAAACTGAATATGATAATCTGATCTCAACAAGAACAAAAGAACATAAAATTCTCGAGAAGATGCGGAAGTGAATTGATAAACATAGCATGAACTACATAAAGATAAACTTGGAACATGTGATTTATCGTGGAACCCTACTCCTTAAGGAGCGGGATGAAACCACGGGAGAATGCCTCAAAGGGTTGATCGTTCATTGAACTTTCTCACTGGATATACGAGGTTTAGGGCTTCTTATATAGTCTCCACAGACTCTCCAAATCCTGCCACTGGTATAGGTGGGACTAAACTCCTGGATGTAGTAAATGGATCTTGGAAGGATCCTTTTACCCATCTTACATGATAATGGCAAATACTCAAACAAGCTCTCATTTTTGGGGTACTTCTAAGTTATTAACTTCACTATGAATTGACAACCTTTGAATCCACTTCATAATCACAATCATTCTTGATCCTTGTTGGCACAGAATTACGATTACTTTTATGGTCCCAACAATGAAAATGATGTGTCATTTATTGCTGCCCAAAAATTTCAAGTCGGGACCGTTCACTCT
Source organism: Ottelia alismoides (assembly GCA_037367405.1). Taxonomy (NCBI): domain Eukaryota; kingdom Viridiplantae; phylum Streptophyta; class Magnoliopsida; order Alismatales; family Hydrocharitaceae; genus Ottelia; species Ottelia alismoides. Next base: position 134,945 of record JAZKJV010004151.1, on the reverse strand, counting down.
TGGGACAGCTAAGGAGACCAATATGCCTTGTGGCATTTCGGTAGGTATGCTATACTTATTCCATGTTCTTGCTGCCTACATTGTACCCCCCTAAAATAGGAAATTTTCAACCACTCTCCCATATCTCCGGGTGTGTGCTTGAGCTTGATCTTGCTCACAAGGAAGTGGTTCAAGGCAAGTCTTTATATATTTATCATCTTTATTTTTAATTCTTTCCTTTTTTCCTTTCTCTTTCTTTTTATTTTATCCGACCTAGTGTTAAAAAAATATTTTTTATTCATGAGGTATCATTTGTTAAGGAATTAGATTTATTGAGTATTTACAAATATTTTACCTCGAATTTTGGACGAAATGAAATAATAAAGGAGATAAATCACACATCCATCATCAGTTGGCAATCATTTGTTGGCTCTTCTCCATTCCCCTTCACTCATCTGAAGGACCTTCATCCTCGTAGTTGTGATGTTGGTTTGGTATCTTAATTGTATTTTTTGTAAATTTTAATTGCATTTTTAATATCAAATTATACCATTAGTAATTCCGAATTGCGTTACTTATTATAAATATATATTTTAGAAAAAACATATTCGGGCATGCAACCTCAAATATAATTTTTATTCTTTAAAAAATTAATGGATTTATTTTCTATGGTCATTTAACCGTCGACGTTGATCAATAAACCATGATGATATTAGCCTTATCAATGACGATTACACTACTGTCGAATACAACCGATATGGGAGCATAAAAAAGAGTTTTACACTGGTAGTAGACTCAATCGCTGATAAAAATAAATATCCTCGAAAATTACTTAGACTGTCGATGATGTTATCATCGAAGAGCCTAGAACTGTCGAGGATTGGTGTGATCGGTGGTTTATATACCACCGACTACATGATTTTTGTCGACGGTTTATCTGAACCATCCTCATTTGTTTGAATTTGATGGCATTTCATCATTTATTCAACTTATAAAGTAACTAACGTAGGGACATGAGTCAGGTTGAACCAACAAGGGTCCGGGTTGGGTCGCACACAACTTTGAACTTTTGGATAAATGGCAGCGTGAGCCGACCCGACTTTGAAATTTTTGATAATTAGAATGGAACAAATCAGCAATGGATTACGGACCTAATTCGGTGAAACTGGATGGAAATGAATTGAATTAGCGAATATGATCAAGGAAAGAATGAAAATGAGGGATTCCGAACATTAGATTGTGAATGGAAAAATTCGAGCAAATAAAAAATAATCGGTATCAAAAACTTAATCGAAAATGAAATTAGCCTAAAATATATGAACTTGAGATGATTATGAAGGAATTCGCCGAGGATTGGAGGTCTCGGGTCACCTCCTCGACACGTCGGCGAGGTCGTGGAAGCATGCGCATGCTACTGCATGCGGATGAAATCGCCAAAGATGATCCTGGACCACACCATTCCCTCTCTTTATCTTGCTTGCTCTGCTTGATAGAATTGGGGAGAATGCTCAAAAACGACATCCCATGTGCCGATTTGGGAGGGACATTTACACTTGTGTCTAAATAGATATCAATAAAGCAACAACTATACTTAACATATTAAACTTTTTGCATTCTTTTTGAATCGATGGATAAGTGGAAACTTATACTCGGGTACCTGCGAGTACCTGCTATTCCACATGGATTTTTGTGATAGAGGCAAGGGTTAGGGCATAATGGTACCCGACTTGGTATTTCCAAACGTGTACACGTGAGTTTAGGGGTCAAAATGTACGGGTCAAGCAAAGTACAATTGTAACGAATCTGTGGTTGTATTGCATGCGCTTATGGGTCCTGCCACGAGGCATCGTCTACTTGTCCTGCTTGACCACCTTGGGCTTCTGCCCATGGGTGGAGGGAATGGGAGGCGGGTAGGGGCCATGCCCTCCACCTCCTCCGAAAAAAAATAAATAACATGTATATGGTTCTCCCTGTTATAGCTTCAAATTTTGCCGAATTTTGATTTCTATAGATAATCAAAATTTAATCGAAATGACCAAAATTTCAGCAATATGGAGGGTCATAGTACTAATCTGACCGAAATTTCATTTCAGTCAATCGCCAAAATGATGATCGAAATTGACATTTTTATTCATGGTTGCAATCCTATATCCGAACCATATCGTATTTAAATTCCATTTTATTTGTAATTACGGGCTCCAATCATGTTGCCAAACTTCTTGTATTGTTTCGCACATTAATGGTAGTAAAGTTCCCCTGTCCCTTTATACTATTTTTTAAAATTTCATCTTGAATCCTTAATGATGCACCATCCTCCCACACTACAATAAATTTGACATAAGAGAATGAATACTTTTTATCGTCATGATATTATCTATGGTCAAATATATGGCAACAACTATTATCCATAATTTCATTCTTTAAAATTACAACGAATCTCCACTTCATTGCTATATTCCTCAAATTTAATAATATAAAAATGTTACCGCTGAATTTTTTTCTAATCACCGTTAAATTTAGCATCAATTAATAAGAATTTCAATGAATAATTCAATGGATAAATCTAACGAACCTTGAACCTTTAGCAATGAATATGACATTCATTGCTAATTTCAAGAAGAAAAGTCAATTCTACAATGAATAATATTCATTGATATATATATATATATATATATATTTATTTAAGATCAAAAGATATGATAACAACTATTCAAATTATTTGTTACATTCAATTTAGTTAGAATATTTGGAGGTATTTATTGTTCTACAAATTACTATCATTTAAATCTAACGAGAAACCATTAAATATTAACACTATAAGTGAATAGGATAAAATGCATAAAAATATTTATTGCTTTATCCATTCTCAACTTTTATTACATCTCTTAAAAAATATTTTATCGTTGTCATAATTTTGAACAAAACTACTACACTTGCAAGCAAAGAAATAGTATAATCATAAATTTACCAATTGAATCGATTCATAATCATAAAACACCATCTTACCTTATCTTCATGTAGAAATAATTTATTAACTATCATAGAGTAACGGTAAAATACTTATAATTTACTAACCATTACATCATAATTGTAAAATAAAAAATATATATTAAAGTTTTTATTTGAATGATATTTGTGAAAGAGAGATATCTGAAATAAAAAAAAAAGCATCTCTTAGAAATGAAATTGACCTCAACTTTGATGCTGACATAAACTAATATATTATTACATCACATGGGATTTCGATGTAAATATTTATTATTGTATAAGGTTTTTTTATCTGCAGTCTACATAATTATTTTAAATTGTTAAATATCGTACAAATACTCATCTATCATTACAATAAAATTAGCTTATGGATAATCACATAACAACAATTCTCTCTCTATATCCCCTCCAATGGAAAATTCCTGGCTCTGCCACTGCTTCTGCCTAGCGCGGATTGTCTGCTGTACCGAGGGTTGCTGCAGACTCTGCTGCACCCTTTAGGGCCGCTTGATCACGCTCGAGCGGTTCCCACGAGATCCCACTTTTTGTGGGCCCGGATCGAGGGATTTCGTGGGGACCGCTCGATCCTGATCGAGCGGCCCCAAAGGGTGCATTAGAGTTCTGCTGCAACCCTCAGTACAACAGACAATCCGCGTCCGCTTCTGCCTGCTTGCGTTTCCCGCCCATGCGAGCAATCCATGCATCTTACGTGCAGCCACCAACACCGCCGCCGCCACCACCACCACCACCACCAGATCACCATTATTTTCTTGTTATCAAGAACATGATTCAGAGGGCTTGAAACTCTCCTTATCCATAATCCCTAATCGTCACTTTAAGTTCAGTCCTTCCGTCAGAGATGGATGTGGTTGGAGGACGGAGACGATGCGAGGATCACAAGGACGTAAAATAAGGCTGTAGTGGGAATGGTACAAAATGAGGGCCTGATGATCGGGACCCGAAGCCCGATTTGGGGTAGTCGGATCTGGCTCAAGCCCAAACCCAACATGGGCCACGCTTGGGCTCATTTGTAGGCCCATTTTTGGGCCAGATTTGATCATGATAATTATATGTTAGGTTACTAAAAATTAACTATTACGTTAGTAAACTTCTCAGATTTTGGAAAAAGCATGTCTATACATTATGGACTTATCCAGAACTGTTCTTGCCTTTTATAAATTATGGACTTATCAAATGGATCTTGAGTCCATTAGAATTGTAACGAGCACATTCATTTTTACTAATGTTTTCTATCATTTTGAACTTATTACTTCTTAATTTACAACTATTATATCACATTCTTAATATTAGTAATCATTTTCTCAAAAACAAATCTTAAATTAATATGAAATAGTCCTTAGTGGGAATAGAAAAGGCGTCAGTAATGCAAATAAAAATATAATAATTTCATATTAATTTATGATTTTCTTTTTGTGAAAATAATTACTGATAGTAAAATATGTATAACATTTGTAAATCAATAAATATTGTACTCAAAATGATAGAAAATATTAATAAAATGAGCGTGCTCATTCCAATCCTAATGAGCTCAGGGCTCTTTCGATAATTTCTTTCTATATATATAATGAATACATATAAATACACACTCACGTACATGTACATTCATTCATTCATTCATACATACATACATACATACATACATACACACACACACACATCGATCATACTTACTTAACATACATGCATGCATACATACACACATACACACACACATACACATACATACATACATATAGGAAAGATTGGGTTGCCCCGTGCTATTTTTCCATAAATTTTTTTATTTTTTTTGCAAAATATCATTATGCATATTCATCTATATATCCCCCTATATGCCAATCGAATTTTTTTAAAAATGGAGACTCCTATGTCCTCCATCTAGAACAGGTAATTTCAACGGTCAAAACATTGTTGTAATCGACATGTTCTAGATAGAGGGTATAGGGGTCTCCGTTTCTGACAAAATTCGAATATCATATAGGAGAGATCTATTGATGAACAGACATGATGATATTTTGCAAAAAATAAAATAAAAAATTGTGGAAAATGGCGTGGAAGCGGCCCATCAAACCCCCCTATATATATGGGAAAAATGAGTATGCTCCCTTGGTGTAGCTAACTTACATGCTCCCACCCCTTTTCCCATGTATTTTTATATTTTTCTGAAATAAAACCTATTGGAATTTAGATCACAATATCTCATCATGGCGGCATTAAAAATTGGACTTATATCGAGACTTCTATCCCCTCAATCAAGAATGTCAAATTTTAACAGTCTCAGAATTGCTGAAATTGATCCCCTTCAGATGGAGGGCATATGAGTCTTTGTTTCTGACAAAATTGGAATGACGTGTTAGGGGGATATAGTGATGAATATACATATTTTCATTTTCCAAAAAAGTAAAAAAGTAAGGGGAAATGGGGGTGGGAGTAGCCAATTGACCACATCCAGGGTGTAGCCTCATTTACCATATACGGTGAGATGGGAAATTTTGAACCACTAGATTCTGTCTTCTCTCTCTTAATTTTCTCTCCTGGTTGAAACTAGTGGTCCAGAATTTCTCATCTCATCATCTTACAAAATCCCATCTCACAAGATCACTCATACATACATACATGCATGCATGCATACATCCATACATACATATGTATGGGATTGGGGAGCCTACACCCCTGTGTAGGTAACTTTCCTACACCTACCTCTTGTTCCCTCTTTTTTTTATTTTTTGAAAGGGACCTTTAGGGAATTTACTTAAACTATTGAATGAAATATGTGTTTCAAATTTCATATAAAACAGACATTCCTAACAGCTCCATCAGAAGGGTTCTACTTCAACAAATATGAGACCGCTAAAATTTGGCTATCATGATGGATAAGTTAGAAGTCTCGAAATAAGTTGAAATTTAAATGACGATATGGTGATATATTGTGATCCAAATTCCCCAAGGAATTAATTCTAAAAAATAAAAAAAAAGAGGAAAAAAGAGGCAGGTGTAGGAAAGTTACCTACACATGGGTGTAGGCTCCCTTTTCCCTATATATATAGGGAAAAATGGGGTTGCCCCCTAGGGGCAGCCAACATGGCTGCCCCCACCTCATTTTTCGCAAATTTTTTTATTTTTTGGAAAAATATTACCATGTATATTCATCCCTATATCCCTCCTATATGTCATTCGAATTTCGTCAGAAACAGAGACTCCTACGGCTTCCATCCATACATCATTTTTTTAACGGTCGCAGGATTTTTTAAATCGAGCCTGTCTAGATGAAGGCCGTAGGAGTCTCTGTTTCTGACGAAATTCGAATGACATATAGGAGGGATATAGGGATGAATATTTGGCGACATTTTTCAAAAAAAATAAAAATTTGACAAAAATGGGGTGGGACAGCCATGTTGGCTGTCCTCAGGGAGCAGCCCCATTGACCCCATATATATATATATATATATATATATATATATATATGACCGATCATGTGAAATGAGATTTTGTGAGATGGTGAGATGAGAAATTCTGGACCACTAGATTCTGTCTTCTCTATCCTGGTTGAAAGTAGTGGTCCATAATTCCCATCTCACCTCTCACAAAATTCCATCTCACGATCACTCCTCTCTCTCTCTCTATATATATATATATATATAGGAATTAAAGAGCCTGCCTCGGATGGTGCAGGGAGTTCCGTGCACCCATGTCCTCCACGGTCCAATCACACATGAGATCGATGCTGGATGCCCCTCCTCCAGAACCCTCTCACCCGCACATGCCTCCTCCACCTAAACCCTCTCCCCTGCATAACTCTCTCACCCCATGCAGCTCTCACTTCTCCTCCCTGCCAGTGCTATCCTCTCGCAGCCCTCGCCTCCCACCTGCAACCCTCTCCTCTCCCCACGTCACGTGCTCCCCACCATCGTCCCTCTCCTCCTCCCACATCCATCGACGCCAAGGATACTCCGCCCCATTGCACGCCATGCCCCCCATACCAACTACATGCTCCCTTCCACCACGTGCTCCCCTCCGCCGCCCCTGTCATCCCAGACTCATCAGTGCCAGTTGAGAAGCCATTCCCTAATTCAAGGGCAATCAATCTTAATTCCCTCGGTTGGATGTTCAATATAGCTATTTTTTCTGTTCTTATCTATGTCCAATGGATGTGTTCATGACCCTGAGTAGGTTCACTAAAATGTATTCTTTTTGGGTATGCAATATCCACTCGATTATTTTCAATCCTGAAGGTGAGGAGGATGCTGAAACTTTACTTCAAAATGACGACATCCCGACATTTAGTTTGTTCTATTATCTGTATTGAATCTTGACATGTGTTTATTATATGTTATTGATGTAAGGCATTAAACATTACTCAAATATAAACAATGATTGTGTGACACTCATGGACATGAGAGGATTATGGAGGTTGATGCTGGGAGTATCCCGATACTTCATCATGTGTTCTTGGGGATGCTGTTGCGAAGTATACACAATGGGGTGGGAATCCTTCAAGTCTTTGTTTTCTTAACAACAAACCCATGTCTCGCTGATGTAAAACCTGTAGCAAAATAATGGATGGATAGGAATAGAAGATAATAATTTAAAAATTGAAATAATAATAGAATATACATCATAGTATGCACATCATTACCAACTTCTAGAACACTAAATTAAATTGAAGTTAAACATCCCCATATGTTAACATCCTCATATGTTTGCCCTATCAAATCTACTAATGTTAGCTTTAAAATGTTGGATTTTCATCGAGAGTGTTTTGTGAATATCGACTGATTGTGTCTCGTCCATATCGTCATTGTAGCCACCCTTTGATGCCAATTTTTTTGTGGATTAATGCATTTAAAGATGATGTCGAGATGCGGATGTACACAACAGGGAAGCAAATGGACAATGTGGAGAAGCATACAGACAAAGCAGAGGAACAAATGGGCAAAATAGAGAAGTTTACCATTCTATTCAACTTTTGTTCTAATTGCAGTTTCAATATTAGCTTTAGTTGTCAATGTTATGTGATTGTTAATACTTCTGTTCAATTTATTTTTGTTATGAAGTTGATGTTCTGAATGCACTGAAATTTTGTTGGTTGGTGAAAGCGACTCAATAATGAGGACTTTTTGGTAGCAGTATAGTACACATGATAGAATTAGTTGGTGTAAAGTATGCAATATAAGATTGGAAACAATGGATGAAAAATGGTCCCAAGTAATCTCCTGTAGTTGATACATTCATAGTATAAAGAAATTGGAGTGCAGTGTGCAACAATAGTGGTAGCTATTCGCAATCATGAATCCTCTGATGCAAAGGTGGAAGGTCAACTAAAGATCTTTACAACTTGAACATAAGAAATAACTTTAAACTCATATCATGAATATGTGATTTGATCACAACCACACATCATCAATATATATGTACAGAATACTGCATACAGGAACTAGTTTTGATCCCAACCATCAACAACTATATTGGGTTGAGGTGAAATTTCCATATCAAGTTGTCGATATCGAGTGCCATCGTCAACCATTTTATCCTCGTAGCCAAACTTACACTAGATCCACATTCCTCCAGCTAATACATCCACAAGAAAAATCACATAACAGCTATAAACTGGACTTGAGGACATGAATGCAGGGAGTTGCCACCAATTTTCGCTCACAAGGCTTCTAACTGTGAGGTTCAACTGCATAAGAATGTGATGGCGAAAATTAAGTGCAATGTTCAATCTGGAAACGTTGCATGCATCTTCATATACAAATTTAGGAATTTTAATTTTGAGAACATCAGAAACATCCCCTTCCTTGTGCAAATCTATTATTATCAGTCGTGCATGGTACAATATTGTCTAAAAAATAAGAAGAGATCCAAACTTTGAAATTGCAAGTGCTCAGTTGAAACTTAGATAAAATCCAGGAAAGAAAACCAAGTGCTCATTTTATCATCAATCACATTAAATATATGAAAACCATATGTTCATATTTCTAAATCATTCACATTAAATGGAGAAAACCACATACCCATCGTTTGCATATAAAATCCAGTAAAGAAGGCAACGACTCCAAGCTACAAAAATTTATTCAACAACTCAACCAATGACATGCCAACTGGTAAAGCAAGCTAGAACAGAACTACATCAACCTTCCCCTCCACCGCCCTCTCTTCGGGTACTATCTTTTGGAATCGGAGGCACGTCCTCTACAAAATTTACTTGAAGATCCACATATATTTGCAAGGTGATCATACTTTGCATCACTGAGTTGCTTGTTACCAAAAAAGCACAATAATCCAATCGTGATCATATCTTACGTCTGTGCTTCACCTTTTGTCCCTCAAATTGTTTGTCTGTTAGATCTTTGAATCCTAGTAATATGAAGATTTGTTCATTCCGATTGACGTAGTTTATTTTACATATGGAGAAATCCAATGTTCTTGCATATGGATTGTAAAAAGTAACCAGATCTTTGTCTAAACAAAACTTCATGCCAATACATAATTTTCCAATACACCTACATCTTTATTGGAACCACAATCCAAAATTAAACAATCTTTGTCAGTGGCAAAATAATTCAGTTTCTCTACGGCTTCAGCAACCATTTTACCTAAAAATTTAAATCCGTGATTATACTACAACTTTAGACATAAAAAATGCAACAAAATTCGTGATTAAACTGCACTAGATCTCAACTGCTATGAAAGGTTGGAAAACAGCATGTGTCATTCGCATAAATTCTCGTTACAACAAGCAATTGTTTTTCAATTCACATTGATATAACCAACTAATCAGAAACGCCAAAATGGTAATAATGTAATACATAGTTATATATAGGTAATGATGGTAAAAAGGCAGTTTTCCACTTAGTAAAATATCACAAGGTCAATATGTATCATTATCAAATCAAAAGAGCAAATAACTTAAATTTTTATTGAGAAAAATTATAGAGATTTATCTAACACTGAGCACTTCTTACTGTAGTGTTCTTCTGTTTGAATTCACAGTTTAATTCATCTACAGTTTTATTCATCTGATTATTCTTAAAGTTCATCATAAGTACATAGCTTAATAATTGAATCTAAGAAAGTTTATTAGACACTCAATCTTGTCCATAAGTATGCTTCCAGGATGATTGGAGGAAGGGTCAAATTTATATTCAGATCGAATGACCGTACCTGAAATTATGAGTTTAAATGAAAAAAATTGAGAGAAATTTTTATTGATACCTATTGATGTGAGGGACACACGAGAGGAGCAAGTCGTGGAGGAAGAGAGGGGTTGTGGAGGGGAATACACGACAGAGGTGAGCGTGTAGTTGGTACAGGGGGTGCCATGTGCAATGGGACGATGTATCCCTAGTGTCGACGAGGGTTGCGAGTGGGAGGCGAGGGCTGCGGGAGGAGAATACCAATGGGGAGGAGAGGATATGGCTGCAGGGGGTGAGAGAGGTATGCGGGGGAGGGAGAGCGTGCAGGGGAGAAGGTTCTGGAGGAGGGACATCCAACGTCGATCTCATGTGTGATCAGACATGGGGGGGGGAGTTGGGTGCATGATACTCCGTGCATCATCCGAGGCAGGCTCCTTAATCCCATACATATATACATGCATATACATACATACATATAGGATTGATCCTGTGAGAGCCAAAATCTGTGAAAGTATGAGAGCAGTAAATCTGGACCACTAGATTCTGCTCTTCTCTCTCCTCCTACAATCAATGAGGAGAGAGATGACATAATTTAGTGGTCCAGAATCACTGCTCTCACGCTCTCACTGATTTTGACTCTCACAGGATCAATCCTATATGTATGTATGTATATGCATACATATAGGATTGATCCTGTGAGAGCCAAAATAGGATCAACTGATCCTGTGAGAGCCAAAATATGTGAGAGCGTGAGAGCAGTGAATCTAGACCACTAGATTCCGCTCATCTCTCTCTCTCTCTCTCTCTCTCTCTCTTCTTGTAATCCATGAGGAGAGAGATGATGTAATCTAGTGGTCCAGAATCCTCTTATGCTCTAACAAATTTTGGCTCTCACAGGATCATCCCTGATTCATATAGTAGCTAATTGGCTACTCCCACCCCTATTTTTTCTCTATTTTTTATTTTTTTTAGAAATAAAAAATATATATTCATCACTATATTCCCCTAATATGCCATTCCAATTTCGTTAGAAACAGAGACTCATATACCCTCCATCTGAAGGGGGTCAATTTCAGCAATTCTGAGACCGTTAAAATTTGGCAGTCTTGATGGAAGGGATAGAAGTCTCGAATTAAGTTGAATTTTGAATGACACTATAGTGACATATTGTGATCTGAATTCCAATAGGTTTTATTTCAGAAAAATAAAAAAATACAAGGAAAAATTGGTGGGAGCATGTAAGTTGGCTACAACCAGGAAGCATACTCCCTTTTCCCTATATACATGTAGGGATAAATGGGACTGCCCCCTGGGAGTAGCCAACTTGGCTACTCCAACCCCTATTTTTCCCTCATTTTTTATTTCTTTGGAAAATAAAAATTTGTATTATATTCCTCTAACATTCTATTAAAATTTCGTCAGAAACAGAGACTCCTACGACCTCCATCCAAACAAGGTCGATTTTAAAAATCCTGCGACCGTTAAAAAAATGACGTCTGGATGGAGGGCCTAGGAGTCTCTGTTTCTTATGAAATTTTAATAGAATGTTAGAAGGATATAGTGATGAATATACAAATTTTTATTTTCCAAAGAAATAAAAAAATGAGGGAAAATAGGGGTAGGAGTAGCCAAGTTGGCTACTCCCAGGGGGCAGCCTCATTTAACCCATATATATATAGAGAGAGAGAGAGAGGAAAGGGAGCATACTTTGTGAAATAGGTAACCTTACATACTTCACATCCATTTTTAGCATTTTTTATTTTTTTTAAATACCACCATGGATTTTCATAACTATATCCCTCTAATATGTCATTCAAATTTCGTTAGTTACATAGACTCCTATGACCTCCATCCAGAACAAGTATTTTTAACGGTCTTAGATTTATTGTAAATTACCTGTTCTGGATGGGGCCCGCAGGAGTCTCTATTTCTGATGAAATTTGAATGACAAATTAAAGGGATATAGTTATGAAAATCCACGGAAGCATTTTCCAAAAAAATAAAAAAATTTGCTAAAAATGGATGTGAAGTAGGTAAGGTTACCTACTTCACAATGTAGGCTCCCTTTCCTTATATATATATATATATATATATATATATATATATATATATATATATATATATATATGGGATAAATGGAGCTGCCCCCTGGGGGAGCTAACTTGGCTCCCCCCGCCCCATTTTCACCATTTTTTTTATTTTTTTTGAAAATCTCTTCCATGAATATTCATCACTATATCCCTATATTTTGCTATTCAAATTTCGTGCGAAACAGAGACTCCTACGAACTCCATCAAGACAGTCATTTTTTAACGGTAAAATGATTTTTTAAATCGACCCCGTCTAGATGGAGGTCGTAGGAGTCTCTATTTCGCATGAAATTTGAATGACATAATATAGGGATTTAATAATGAATTTAAACGGTTTTAGATTTCAAAATAATTAAAAAAAATGTGAAAAAGAGGCGGGGGGAGCTAAGTTAGCCCCCCCTAGGGGCATACACATTTTCCCCTATATATATGTATATGTATATATATGGCGTAAAATGGGGCTACACCCTGGATGTAGCCAATTGGCTACTCCTACCTCCATTTTCCCCTCTTTCACCATGAGCAGCTACGATGTTATCAGTTTCTTTCTCTTGACCGAATCCGTAACCTGCATAAGCAGACTCGTTTTCAGTGGTTTCCTATATACATATATTCATCAACAAATCCCCCTCATATGCCATTCCAATTTCATTAGATACATAGACTCATATGTCCTTCATCTGAAGGGGTTCAATTTCAGCAATTCTGAGACCGTTAAAATTTCACAGTCTTGATGGAGGGGATAGAAGTCTCGATAAGTCGAATGTTTAACGACACCATGGTGACATATTGCGATCTAAATTTCAATAGGTTTCATTTCAGAAAATTAAAAAAATATAAGGAAAAAGGGTGGGAGCATGTAAGTTAGCTATACCTAGGGAGCATACTCCTGCCCCCCCATATATATATATATATATATATAGAGAGAGAGAGAGAGAGAGAGAGAGAGAGAGATTAATGGGGCTGCCCAACATGGTTGCCCCCACACCATTTTCAGCGTGTTTTTTTATTTTTTTTGAAAATATCACCATGTATATTCATCCCTATATCCCTCCTATATGACATTCGAATTTCGTTAAAAACAGAGGCTCGTATGCCCTCCATCTAGAATAGCTACGATTACAGCAGTTCTAAGACCGTTAAAATTACATATTCTAGATGAAGGGTATATGAGTCTCTGTTTTTGATGAAATTCGAATGGCATACAGGAGGGATATAGGGATGAATAGACATGGCGATATTTTTCCAAAAAAATAAAAAAATATCGAAATAGGGGGGTGAGGCAGCCATGTTGGCTGCCCCCAGGGGGGCAGCCCCATTAAATCCATATATATATATATATATGAGTGTGTGTAAGATTTCCTTCCAAAAGGATGCATAATATATATATATATATATATATATATATATATATATATAGGATTTTTATCCAGAGAGCCATGTGCCCATTAGAGATGATATGTGCCCATCATCTCAGCTATTAGATTTGCAATTTTTATCCCATGATTTTAGGAACCTGTAACAATAATGGTCGAAAAATTAAAAAGGAATTTTAAAGCTTTCCAAAAATAGTATGTGTTTATGATAACATTTTGATTGTTTGGTTGGGTGATTGATATCGACATTTACAACGCGTGACTATCGATCTCGTGAGACGATCCGAGCATCTTGTAGTTGCAGACAATTTTCGCTCGCCAAAGGTATTGTATTTCAAGTGTTTATTTTATATTTTCATTGATCCTACGTTTTAATTGTTTTTTCTTTGATAATATTTTTTCATTAGATTTTGTTCATGGTTAATTCGCGAATGGATTGTGATCGGCATATTTCAGAAGCAATTATACTGCATATTTTTTATCGTAAGCAATATTTATTTGAGAAGTATGATTGAAATATGAGAAATGGTATTCATAATATTGTTTTTATTCATTTTGATACACGATTTCTAGTCCTAATTGATTTTTGTGTCGAAGGTGTTTTGATTTCGTATAGTAAAAAGTTACAGTAAATACAATTGTTATTTTTCATGCGTTACTTTGAAAATATATTGAGTTACTGATGTATTTAAGTAATTTACTTATGAGATATTTTATGTTACTAATGCTAAGACAATTGTTACTTGTCATATAACAAACGTTACTAACAATTCATTACAAGTTACTTGTCATTAAATGATTCTTACTGAAGCGAGTATATTGCTGAGTTACTAACAATTCATTACAAGTTACTTGTCATATAACAAACATTACTAACAATTCATTACAAGTTACTTGTCATTAAATGATTCTTACTGAAGCGAGTATATTGTTGAGTTACTAACAATTCATTACAAGTTACTTACCATATAACAAACGTTACTAAGAATTCATTACAAGTTACTTGTCATTTAATGATTCTTACTAAAGCGAGTATATTGTTGAGTTACATTTCTTTATACAATTCTTACTATTCACGGATATAAATTAACTTATTGTTTCTTGCAGAACAATGCAACAATTTGGTGTCTTGAAGAAGTTGTTGTTATGCCGAGGAGCGAGAGCAAAACAACATCATCTAAATAGACTAGAAGACAGTTGAAATTTAGATGTTCACCATATAACTATAATCAAGTAATTTATGTGTGACTTTCAGTACACTTGACGTATTACAAGTAATTAAATAGGCTACATAAGTAAAGAATGTGTGATTCGATAGTAATTCAAAATAAAGAATAAAACAAGTAAGATATATAGAAGAATTGTAGGTAAAAGAAGGTAATGGAATAAGTAAGTTGGAATAAGTATAAAAAACCACGTGACTAATAACTTATGTATTGCTATCAGTAACACTCGATACATTAAAAGTAATTAAAAATGTTATATAAGTAAATAAGAGGTGCTTTCGTAAGACTCAAAGTATTAATTAACTATAACATTAATCAAAATGACTTCAGTAAAATGGACATTTGTAATCAGTACTTATTGTATGGACATTAGTAATTCACATATTTAATTACTAATCTCACAACAATAGTTACTTGAGAACTGAATATGTATTACTTGAGCAATATGAATGAGTTACTGATCTCTGTACAATGTAATATTACAGATGTAAAACACTGACAATTATTTCAGTACTACTGATCTCACAACACATAATTACTTGAGTATATTATTTACATTACTGATCAAATGTACAATGACTATTTCTTCAGTACGAAATTAATGATTTAAATGCATCTTTCCCAAACCGTCTTCATTTTTTTAAGGACTCAAAATAATTGGAAATATAAGAGGCTCAAACGTATTAATATCCTTCCAAAACCGTGCTCCTTAGAAATATGCAACCTTTAAAATAGAAGTACACGTGCAGAGCCTACATTTGGTGCTCACCAAACTCAAATGGCCACAGGGCTCTCTGGATAAGCCCTCTCTCTCTCTCTCTCTCTCTCTATATATATATATATATATATATAGAGAGAGAGAGAGAGAGAGAGAGAGAGAAAGAGAGTTTAATGGGGCTGCCCCAGCGCTGTTTTCGGCGTTTTTTTAATTTTTTCAAAAATATCAACATGTATATTCATCCCTATATCCCTCCTATATGTCATTCGAATTTCGTCAGAAATAAAGACTCCTACGACCTCCATCGAGATGATGTCGATTTAAAAAATATGTTACCGTTAAAATATGACTGTCTCGATGGAGGCCGTAGGAGTCTCTGTTTCTGATGAAATTCGAATGTCATATAGGAGAGATATAGGGATGAATATAAATGGCGATATTTTTCAAAAAAATAAAAAAAACGACAAAAACAGCACGAGGCAGCCCCATTAAACTCATATATATAGGATTTCCTTCCAATAGTCCTTCCTAAGTTCAGGAAGGTTCTCCTTTTTTTGTAAAAAAACACGACAACTTTAGTAGAATACGTATAGAATTTGTATTATAATTTGCAATATTAATGTTTGTATTATAATGTATAGTTTTGTATGTGATTTTGTATTAATAATGCATATTTATAATACAAATTTATATGTATTCTACTAAAGTGCTCGTGTTTTCACAAAAGAGGGCGACCTTCCTAAACTCAGGAATGATGCATCCTATTGGAAGGACCCCCTATGTGTGTGTGTGATAAAATAGGGATCTGCCTCTAGGCTGCTACCTATTTTCGGCTATTTTTTTATTTTTTTGAAAAATACCATCTTGTATTTTCATTACTAAATCCCTACACACTACAAGGAAAACAAGTTGTGGCTGCAAAATTATGCCCACGGATGTGGGGGTTGTGGCCACAAAATTGGGCTCTGGCTACAACACGTCGTGACCAGTATCTGTAGCTATAAGTCTCGTCGCGAGAGTTCTCTAACCACGAATATGTCGTGGCGAATACAAGTGACCAAATAACTTGTCGTGGCCACAGCTCTTGTATGAGACTTTGGTCACAGAATTGTAGGTACGAGAAACTAGTAGCCATGGGATTATCATGATCACAAGTTTCATAGCCACATTCCGTGACCACAACTCATTTTTCTTGTAGTGATAATATATCATTCTAATTTTGTAAGAAACAAAGACTCATACACCCTCCATCCAGAATATTGATGAAAATACATGGTGATATTTTTCAAAAAAACAAAAAAATAGACGAAAAATGAGGCGGGTTATCATGTTAGCTGCCCATTGGGGCAACCCCATTTCTCTATATATAGGGTAAATGGGGCTACCCCTTGAGGGGAGCTAACTTGGCCCCCGTCCCATTTTCCTCATTTTTTTATTTTTATGAAAAATTATTATGTGGAAATTCATCACTATATCCCTATGTCATTCAATTTTTATGCGAAACAAAGACTCCTACGACATCCATTTAGGTGGTCATTTTTTAATGGTCGTAGAATTATTGAAATCGACCCCATCTGGATAGAGGTTGTATAAGTCTCTATTTCTCGTGAAACTTGAATAACATAGAAAATGGATATAGTGATGAAAATCTACGAAAGCATTTTTTCAAAAAATAAAAAATGAGAAAAACGGAGCGGAACCCTTGGATTTCTAGCCGATCAAAGTTTACCTGGTGGTTTGTTCTTTCCTGTTTTTCCAACTTTGTTCTCCACTGTCCGATCGAGGTTCATCCCCGTGTGAAGTAGGAGCCCTTGGATTCGAGTGCTCGCAACCATCCAATCGGGGACTGGGATCTAATCCCAACCATCAAGCCTCGAAGAGGTATATGCACATCTCGGACGTCCACGTGGATAAGTGAAGACCCATCGGCCGTTGGATCGCACTTAGGAATATTTTGCATATCCCCCCCCTTATTTTTTTGTATTTATTATTTAGTAGTTAAACTATCCTTTACAATTGTATTATTTTTGTAAAATTTATGAATTGGACCTCAAACTTTCAGTTATTACACTTAGGTCCCTCTCCACGCCACCTCGCGTGTGCATACACATGAGGCAGTTGGGCATTTTGCAAAAGAACTTCTCAAGGTTTTAGTATTTATATTTAGTCCTTTAGTTTAAATATTAAGTGTAATATTTTATGTAAAATTACATCCATGAACTTGGAATTTAGGAATATTACAAAAATAACCCCATCAGTAATGTATTTTCTTGTTGTTGCTTTTATTTTTATCAAATGTATCTAATGCTTAAAATTCTAGGAAACTTGTGATAGAGGCTTGATATTTAACTTGATCACATATATTTTTGTGGCGGCTTCTTATTCTATTTTTTCAATTATTAAAAATAAAAAACAGAGCATTTATTTCATGTTTAGCTTTAAAAATACAAAAAATTATAAAATCACTTTTAAAAAAAATCCAAAAATAGGATATATTTATTATTATATTTTGTAACTCCAAACCAAAATAATTAAACATTACAAAAGAAAAATATTAAAAAATTAAAAAACTCTAAAACCTTAGAAAAATCAATAAAAATTATAGAAAACCTAAAGATATTTATTTCCAATTATAAATTTTGTATATTACATAATTATATAGAAAATAGTCTTGGAAATTTTTTAGTTTATCCTTTTTTTAAATCCCATATAAGTCACTGTTTTGACATTATTAATCTTTCGAAAATACATACAAATTAGCAAAAATGATCTAAAAAGCTCATAAAAATAGAGAAAAAAGATTAAAAAAATAAAAACATTTATTTTGTGAAATTTGAGTATTTTTAGTTATTTTTATAAATAGGAAGCTCTATATAGTACATATTTTTACTTATATATTTATTAATGTTAGTATTATTATTAGTATAAATACCTAAGATATATTTTAAAACCTTTAAAAAAAATAAAAGGATTGCACTTATTTGTATTTTTTGATTATATATATATATATCATATTTATAACACACATAGTAATTATATTATACTTGTTATATATATATATACTTATATATCTACTTATTACATATTAAAAAGAAAAAAAAGGAATGAAAATCAGGATATTAAAAAGAAAAAAAGGAATGAAAATCAGGAAAAGATAAAAAGAGAATAAAAATTATAAAATTACAAACAAAAAATATGTAAATTAAAAATCCAAAAAATAAAAAATTTAAAAATCCACAAAAACATCCAAATAAAAAGACAAGAGAAGGAAAATTTTGGTTTCATTCCTCAATCTATCTTGTTTGCTCCTTGAGTTAGGACACTCTACATACTTGCACCTATACACACACTTTGTAGAGTTATAATAAATTTTAACTCCATACACATATTGCATTGCTTTATCATTATTTGTGGGTTAAATGTTGTATGGTTCGTCTCTTGTATTCAGTTACGTCAGTGATTGCTAATTGTGTTTGATTATCAGACCGACCAAGAGCGTTTCAACATGTGGGGAAAGGGAGAGGAGGAGGGTGAGGAGGAGGGACACTTAATGTAAATTTGATAAATAAAATAGGTACAATGTAAATGAACATAACATAATCCCATTTGTTTTAACGGGTAAATAGATGTGGGTTAACCACATGGTCTGTGGGTAAGGGTTAACAAGTTTACATGATTGAGAGAGGAATCACGTTATTTCAAAGGTAGAGAAAGTAATTTACAAAATTTATAGAGCTCGTTGAGGTAAAAATCCCATTTTTTTGCCGAAATTTCTCACACATTATTATTATATCTTGTTTGCTTACATTCAATTCCAGTCGATGCATACATGATGCTGAAACGCACACATCTTCAATTATATTTATTTATTTTAGAAGCCTCTTCGTAATTTGTGTGTATTTCTTATTTTTTTATAATTTTATTAATCTTGTTTCATCAAATGTCACTTTCGTACAAACTTTGTCATATCTTGTAAATATCGTATGGAGTCTAATGAGTTTAATTTTCATTCTTTTAGAAAACAGATCCAACCGATCAATCATGCTGATATAATCACCTTCTCCGATTGGCACACGAGATGATAACGCACCTTAACATTATAATCCAACAGAAAATAGGAAGAATTAGCCCAAAAAATAAGCATCTAAAAGAGGACAACCGTGACACGAAACCACCTCTCTAGGGGTGTAATCGAACCGAACATGAGCAAACCTACTTACGTTCGGTTCGATAAACTGAAAATGGTGTTCAAGTTCGATTAGCTCGACCTTGATTTGCAAAGGTTCGCTTCAGTTTGTTTAAGGTTTAATGAGCAATGAAACTCCTCGGTATCAAACTATTTTGCAAATGTAGAATGATTACAACCTTTCGTTATGTCATGGTCACGGCCTATGAGCTTTTGTGCATATACCTTATCTGCATCATGGGGGCAAACTCATCATTCCTTATATATCTTTTTGAAGAAAAATCCGCTATATAAACATATATAATATGTGTTGTTTATCGAACTTTTAACGAATCGAAAATGAGCAAACCTATCATTTTAAGGTTCGATTAGTTTAAATAAACGAGCCCAAACATGCATCATGGTTTGGTTTGTTCTTTTCGAACCAAATCTGAATCGAACATCTAACAAATCGAACTTGAGCAAATATCGAACTCGAGTGATACCTGTACATCTATTCATCCCCTGAGAAATTAATACACGGGTGATGATCGCTTCTCTTTAATATATAACTAGTAAGGAGCCGTGCACTACAAGGAAAGGTTGTTTTAAACATTAGCACAATCTCCAGATAAATGTCCAAAAATAAAGGTGACATCAAGACATATCCTATCTAATTATTTCCATATAAAGGCCACATGATAAGTTACAAAGTCCATAGGATATACACAAACGACAACCTTATCCAAACGCAAACATAAATTATGATGATACACAAATTAGCAATAATTGATAAGTCACGCAAGATAAATTTCTATTAAAAAATCAAAATATATTGAAAAAAAGACAACAGAAAATATTCTTAGATGAGTCGAAATGATGGCATCTTTGTATTTAACGAATATAATAAACCATATACCAACAATAAAAAATAATTATACGTCTTTGGTAATACAAGAAAACTTGATAATTAAAAAGTCTACTATGCAGTTAGATCTAACATTGACAAAAAAAATCATTGAACTCGCAGTTGGTCTTGTCATAATATTACATAGATTCCTTTTGCATATATAACGTGAAAACTATTGCATTACTTCTCTTATAACTTTTCTATTTACCAACGCTATTTACATTTTTCAGGTGCAAGATCTCCATTTTTTATTCAACCTGTAACCCACATAAACCTAGTAAAATAAAAATTCTCAACAAAAGTATCGCCATAATCATAAACATAGTGGTTTCCAATCCTTGTAGCCAGTAGAAACTCTATCTTATATTAAGAGAAGTTATCATTATATGCTTTATCTCCCATTTTCTCATGGTTTTCGAATCTCATTGCTCACATCTAACCTTCAACGTATACAACACGAATGATGGTTCATGAGATGATTTCCGTGAGATTCATAACCAAGCTATGTGATAAAACTTAGGGAAAACACTATTTTTATGGGTGTTGAGATTATTCTTATTTATGTATTTTCATTTATATCATGTACCTATCTTGGTATTACGCAAGGGTTTTTCTCCTATATAAGAGAGCCCAGGGGTCCCTCGAATATCAGGTCATTGGTTTTTTCCCAATATGGTATCGGAGCAACGATCCTAGACTGGGGTTCCTGTATCCCACCCTAACCCTACCGCCACGTGCCCCCCCCCCCCCCCCCCCCCCCGACCGCATGCGTGCTGCCGCCCCCCTCACAGCATGCCCCGCCCTGTGCAGCGCCCTCCATGCACCACCGTCCATGTGCCCCCTCCCCCTGCACCCTGCCCTGCGCACCCCCCCTCGTACTGTACCACCCTTCGCACCCCCCGCATGTCGCACCGCCTGCCACCCTCACGCGCCCCTGCCCTAGCGCCCCCTGCGCACCCCCTGCGTGTCGCATCGTCCACTGCCCCCTCCCTCGCCCTCATGCACCGCCCACCACCCTCACCCACCACCTCCTCCCTCGCCCACCACCCCCGCCCATGCGCACCACCCACTTCCCTCACGCGCCCCCACCGCCCCCGCGCACCCCCACTGCCTCAGGTGCTCCCATTGCCCTCCTGTATGCCCCCCCCGCACACACCTACCACCCCCTACCCCTCCCGCCCTCCTATGTGCACCGTGCATCATCGTGCCTTCCTGTACACCTCTTGTGTGCATTGCATCAGCGTGCATCCTGTGTGCACATATGCGTGCACCAGCACATATATCAACGCGCACCCTGCGTGCATCCTGCGCACATCCAGTGCATCCTACGTGCATCTGTGTATGCTGTTGTCCTTTGCACCCAAACAACCTACCATACAACGATAGGAGATGAGGATGGTTGTATGAGTCTACCAATACAAACAATCCTCTATATGTAATTAGAAAGACCCATTATAATGATCCTCTATTTTGTTTTGGATTTCGGCATTCTTGCTACCATGTTAGAGAACAAGGGTGATGCATTTTTGTCTGGTGCTTTCAAGGACCTGACTCCCATCGTGAAGATGGATGTGTCCAACTACAAGTTGTGGTCCATGCGGTTTCGCACCCTTATGCAGTGCCATAACAAGGAGCACATTCTGATAGATCCATAGCCGGAGGACAAGACTGGGGCTAATGCTTCTTGGAAGCAAGATGATGCCTATGCTCGCATTTGGCTCTCTGGGAAGCTCACCACGGAGATTACCAATGATATTGTCAATTAATCCACAGTAAAGGCCATGTGGGATATCTTAGCAGCCACGTATGGGCAAGCGAAAAATGAGAGCAAAATTTTAAGTTGCAGTTTGTTATTTTTTGACCAAGCAGAATGGTCGACCTCTTCATGTTCACTTCTCGCATCATAGAGGCATGTTTGAGCATCTGCATATCTTCATTCCTATTACTACGAGCACTGAGGAACATCAGTAGTATCGCAATGCAACTATGACGGGAGTATTTATGTCATCTCTAGACTCTGAGTACGATGCATCACGTACTCAACTTCTTATAGGAGACACGATCTCTCCAATAGAGGAGGTTTACAAGAGACTGAGCAGAATTACTAGCTCATCTACTACCGTGGCTCAATCTCCTTTTGCTATGGATGTCTCTTGTGGCAGAGGGAATACTTCGTAGTTCTGTGGTCGAGGATCACGTGGTTGTGGAGCAGTTCGTCAGGAGTTACATGTTCATATTTCCACCGTTCAGCTCATTCTGAGGAGACATGCTATCAGAAGCATGGGTATCCAACCTCCGCCTGGGTTGTTGAGCAGATCAAGCCTCCGTCCACACCTGCACCGGCTCGCGATGCACAATTTGATAATATTGTTTCCAGGCTACGAGAGACGATGGCTATTCCAACTACTTCGCCTGCAGGTTCTTCAGATGTCATACATATTGCTAGAGTCTCTTTGAGCTCGTCAGGTATTGCTTATGCCCTTACTACTAGTAGAAGTTCAGATTTATCTGACTGGATCATGGACTCTGGCACATCTCATCATATGTTCGGCGATCGAGCACAGTTTACTTCTTACATATCTATCCCTCAGGGTAGATCAACGGTTATTGCCTATGGGGTTCATCTATCCATAATTGGACAGGGCGAGATTGTTCTAGCTCCCTTGATGCATCTGCAAAATGTCTTACATGCTCCAGCATTTTAAATGAATCTTTTGTCTATTAGCCAGATCAAAAGATTTACATTGTTGTGCCATATTTGATCCTTCTTCTCTTGTGTTTCAGGACATACTCACGGGCAAAGTGATTGGATGTGGCCGTGAGCAGAGGGGACTTTACATACTTGTCCAACCTCCTTGTGCAGGGGCTACTACTATCCCTTCTGGACCTGTCTCCCCGTTTCTGTGGCATCTTTGTTTTGGAAACCCTCCTCTGCAGAAGCTGTGTCATGTCCTCCTACAAATCTCTACTCATACTAGTCTGGAGTGTAAGGCGCGTCATCTTGGGAAGCACCATCGTTCCTCCTTTCTAAGTCATCAGAGTCGTCACAACAATTGTTTGAGTTGGTTCACTTTGATATCTGGGGTCCTAGTCGCGTTCCTGATCATCAGGGATGTCAATTTTATATAGTCGCTATAGATGATTATTCTAGATTATCTTGGGTATTTCTGATGAAGAATAAGTCCAAAGCTGGTCCTATTATCAAAATTTTCCTTGATGAGATTAAAAATATTTTTTCTGCTAATATGAAATTTATTCACACTAACAATGCCTTAGAGTTTTCTACTTTACAGTTATCAGACTTCCTTAGATCTATTGGTGTTGTTCATCAAACTTCGTATACTTATACTTCACAACAGAATGGTATTGTAAACCAGAAATACCATCATCTTTTGGATGTTACAAGGACTCTTTTGATTCAAAGTCGAGCTCCTCATTCTTTCCGGGGTGATGTGGTTCTTACTGCATGTTACTTGGTGAACCGCATGCCATCCACTATGCTTGGAGAAAAAAAATCTTTTCTTAATTGTGTTTCCCGAGAAGGACTTATTCTTACTTACCCCTAGAGTCTTTGGATCTGTGGCATTTGTCCACAATTTCACTCATGGTCGTGACAAGATCTCTCCTAGGGTTGTGAAATGTGTGTTCATTGGCAATTCCCCTACCCAAAAAGGGTCTGTGTTTTGATCCTGTTGAAGCAAAATATTATGTAAGTGCAGATGTCACATTTTTTGAGTCTATTTTGTATTTTTCTCCTACATGTGACATGTTATCTAATGCTGACTATGGTGAGGATATCTTTGTTCCTCCACCACCGATATCACCACCAACAAGTCCTCATGATGAGTCCCTGTCACCTCCACCTCTTCCACCACCACCTCCTCCACCTCTGTCTACCATGACTCAGTTCCTACCTCGTTTTTATTTTCACAGGCCCTCTACTCGCCCCTATGCTCCTGTGCCTTCTCAGTCATCCAGCATGCCCAAGGTATGTAATGAACACATTATTTCTACTGATGGCACTGATAATATGCTTGATCCACATGATACTACACAGGAGAATCTGATAGCATAGAATAGAGAGGCTGAAGACCTTGATGTACCTATTGCCTTGAGGAAGCCACGTCGCAACTATGCTAAGTACCCTCTAGTTGCACATACTTTCTTGGACCATCTTTTAGAGGACTACATGAAGTTTGTTATGAGCCTCTCAGCCATTACTATACCACGAACATATCATGAGGCCATAAAAGATAGTAGTTGGTGACTTGCCATGGAAGAGGAGATGGATGCTTTGCAGTCTCGTGGTACCTCGAGTGTTATTTTTGCCCCTCTAGGTGCATTTGTTGTGGTGTGCAAATGGATATTTACGGTGAAGGAACGAGCGAAATGCAGCGTGGATTGCTACAAGGCAAGGCTTGTAGCACATGGTTTCACCCAGAGTTATGGCATGGATTATCAAGATACCCTTTCTCCAGTGGCCAGACACTCAACATTGCGCATTCTCCTATCGCTTGCTATTTCACGTGAATGGCCTCTTTATCAGCTTGATGTAAAGAATGCATTTCTATACAGAGATTTACATGGGGAAGTTTATATGTAGTAGCCACTAGGGCTTGCTGCTGATGGGGAGTCTCAGAAGGTTTGTAGGCTCCACAAGGCGATTTACAACTTGAAACAGAGTCCTAGAGCTTGGTACCAGAAGCTCTCAGAGTTGATAGAGCATCTGAGATTTGTTCGGTCCACCACGGATCACTCACTTTTGTTCAGAGGACACATGGAGCTACAATTGCTATTCTTGTCTATGTTGATGATATTATTGCCACTGGTGATGATAAGCAGGGCATTCATGTAGCCAAGGAGTTCCTAGGTCAACAATTTGTGACCAAGGATCTTGTCAATCTTAGATATTTCCTTGGATTAGAATTGGCCAGGAACCATCATGGTCTTGTGATGACCCAAAGGAAGTTTGTTACGGATCTTCTATTACAGACATGACAGGGTGCAAGCCTACAAATCCTCCTATGAATCTAAGCATGATATTATATGATGATGATACTGAGGAGATAGATAAGAGGAGATACAAGGAAATAGTAGGGAAGCTCTTATATGCTACCATCACCAGGCCAGATATATGCTTTGCTGTTAGCAAGGTGAGTCAGTTCATGGAGCAGCCCAGGAAGGTGCATATGGATGCTATGTATATGATTTTGAGATATCCGAAGTCTTCACCAGGTACCGGTCTCTTATTCAGCAGAGGCACGTCTCTTGACATCACAACATGTGCAGTTGTAGATTACGCAGGATGCCCCAGGTACAGGAAATCCACTTCTGGATTTGCAATATTTGTTGGCAAATCACTCGTGTCATGGAAAAGTAAAAAGCATATTGTAGTTGCCAGATCTAGTGCAGAGTCCGAATACATGGCCATGGCTCAGGGATGCACAGAGATGGTGTGGGCCAGGTCAGTTCTGACTAAACTTGTTGTTGATGTACCCATTCCTATGCAGCTTCTATGTGATAATCAGACAATGCTATCTATTACAAATAATCATGTATTCCATGAGCGTACAAAGCATATTTAAGTGGACTGTCACTATACAAGAGATATGATTCAGAAGGGTCTCATATCTACCTCTCATGTTTCTACTGAAGATCAGACTGTAGATATATTCACCAAAGCACTTACTGGAAGCCCTTTACAAAAATGTTGTTCCAAGTTGAGCATGATAGACATACATACTCCAGCTTGAGGGGGAATGTTGAGATTATTCTCATCTTTAGTGTTATTTCTGTATTTCCATTGATTTCATGTACCTATCATGGTATTTACCCAAGGGTTTTCTCCTATATAAGAGAGCCCAGGGATCCTATAAATATCAGGTCATTGGGTTTTCCCCAACAATGGTAAAAAGGGAAAACTCTTTACACTAATAAAATGTCAATATTCAACCGGGTGAAACTCAAGTCTATCAAGAAAATGATAAGAGAACCTACAAAGTCCATTGACTTTTGTAGAAGCTAGTTATCTAACATTTTTATTTGGTAAAATCATATGAATTGCTAATTGCAAAGCTCCAATGACTATATAGAATGGTTGTATTATTCTTTTTTTTCGATTTAATAATAAGTTATATCATAAACATTCTTTGCATAAGAAACATGATTCATGTAAATTAATAATATAAACATGATATGAATATTTGAAAGAAAAGGATTAAAAATCTCCATCTAATGAGTAAATATTGTGAGCATTGGCAAATGATGGTTATATACTTGTTCATGTATAATTTCGTCTCTTTAGAGTAGATAACTCAACATAATTATGTAAACATAAATTTAAAGACAACATTTTTGTAATCAACTACGAGAAAATCTCTTGTCCATAAATGCTAAAACTAAACCAAATAAATTAACATCCGAAGTGAATTATAAAATATGATTTTTATCACTTGTATCCTTCTTTGCTTCTGTAATATCTGTTACGACCTTCCCTTTTTTGTAATATCACTTGTTCCACTAACTTCTTATAAAATTCACAGTTCTGCCCTTTTATAATATCAATTACGCCTCTACTTTACATTAATGGAAGGATAGAACTATGAATTCTATAATAAGTCGGTGGCACGACTAATATTAAAAAAAGAAAGGCCATAACTGATGTTGTAGAAGATAAGAAGGGAAAAAGTGATGAAGCCCTATAAGATAATTATGCATCATGTACGAATTGGATCAAAATATTGATATGAAAGATATTATATTAGTTTTTTACATAAAGAAGATGCCTGCCCCAATCAGTTTGATTTTTTGTTGAATTTCAAGGAATCTACCATGTACCTACTTCGATGGTCTAATGGTAGTGCAGTGTGCCTGCCAACCAAAAGACCATGGTTCGAATCCCTACTTGTAGGGGTGTTATGAATCTCCATTTCATCACCTTTATTCAATCATTTTGACCTTAAAAACCCTAGCTAATGCATGTGTATAGCATTATTTTGTACAAATTAACATTCATTATTTGTTCCATTTATTGTATATAAAATATTATTTTTAATGCCAATATTATAGAATAAAGAAAAGAAAAAGAATAAAATGCAAAAGATATTTTATGACCATTAACCCAAGACCAAGTCAAGAATTGATTTGGTCGACAAGGAATAAAGTAGGGGGAGATAAGGGCCAATAAATCCAATAGAAATCCAATTTATTTATTCATCATTAATTCATTTTTGGGACCCATTTTATTTTCTATTACTTATTCCTCAAATAAAGAAACTTTGTACATGAAAGTTATAGATAAAAATACAAATAAAAATACAAAATTGATTTCATAAAAAATAATAACAATGTACTTTTTATACTCTAAATAAAAAACTAAAATCCCAACTTCTCAGACCCATATCTACCAAATAAAAACTCAAAATATATCAAAATCATCTTCAATTATATATAATTTTTAATAAGTTATTTAGTGAAGTTGGTTTCATAATTTTTGGAGTAAAGGCATGAAAGTTAGATTTTGGACCCCTATTGTATTGTTGACCTATATAAAATATTCATTATTTATTATTTTTATAATTGTATATTTTCATATTTTTTTAAATATTATTTATAACACTTGTACATATTTATAATATAATAAAACATAATAAGTCACAAAATTAAAATAATCTACTAAATATACATAGATGAGATACCTGTACTTATATCTATATAATATATACTCCTATTTAGTAAAGCATACAATTACATTAGAAAAATATAATAAAAATTTATTTTTGTATATAAAAATAAGTTATAATTTTATAAAAAATGAAAATAAATTAATAAAATCAAAAAATATAAAATAAAAATAAATTATACAAAACATAGGTAAATATTATTATGAATAAATCCCTAAAAATTAACTTAAAATAAAAAGTTAAAAAAAATAAAAAAATCATATTAAAATACTACAGAAAATAATAAATATTTTTATTTTATAAATTTATTTTAGTAAAATCATTTATTAATTAATATTGATTTTTGAAATAATTTAGGGTTGGTGTTTCCTGCTTGGTCCATGTGGATGATGAATCCACATTTCATCATTTTTATTCTATCATTTTGGCCTCAAAAACCCTAGCAAATGCAT
This sequence comes from Ottelia alismoides, assembly GCA_037367405.1. Taxonomy (NCBI): domain Eukaryota; kingdom Viridiplantae; phylum Streptophyta; class Magnoliopsida; order Alismatales; family Hydrocharitaceae; genus Ottelia; species Ottelia alismoides. The sequence goes on along the minus strand of JAZKJV010004151.1, from coordinate 106,205 downwards.
GTAATTACCCTTAATTAGAGCATATTAGCATTCATGCACGTGCATCCAAATAGTGTATAAAATACTGTAATTAAAGCCAAAATTATAGAATAAATAAAAGAAAAGAAAGAGAATAAAATATTGTAAATATTTTATGACCCAAACCACGAGACCTAGGCATCTTGATGAATAGGTCGACAAGGAATAAAGTAGGGGGAGATAAGGGTCAGATACCTATACTATTCCATTCATTCTTTATTCATTTTGGGACCTATTTTTGGTTCCACTTTTTATACATCAAATAAAGAAACTTTGTACATGAAATTGTAGATAATTAAATATAGAAAAATACAAAATTGGTTTAACTGAAAAATAATACACAGATAAAAAGGTTATAGTTTGAATAAAAATCCAGAATCCCAACTTCCCAGACCCGTATCTCACAAATAAAAACTCCAAATGCAACAAACTCACCTTATTTGTATATAGTATAAAATAAGCTATTTAATGGCGGTGGTTTCGCATTTGGCGGAGCTACGGTTTGAAAGTTGAGTTTTGGACCCTCATTGTATACTTGTACAGATTAAAATATTCAATTTATTATTTATTTATTATTTTTGTATTTTCTTATTTGTATAATTTTGTAATTAATATTTATAATTCATTTGTGCATTGAAACCAGAATAAAAACCAAAATAAAAACAAAAATAAAAATACTTATATTAAATACATAGGTATATTACCTATACTTACACCTATATAAAGTATACTTTTATTAAATATACAAAACACATCAATAAAATAAAACAAAAACATATTTATGTTTATAAAATATATTATAATTTTATAAAATAATAAATAAAAATAACAGAATTAAAATACACAAAATAAAAATAAATTAATAAAATATATAGGTAATATACCTATAAAGGGTATAAAAGCAATTTGTAAAAATATACCTTATAAAAATAATTAAAAATTAGAATAAAATACTAATTAAAATAATAAATAATTTTTATTTAATAATCATAATTTAATTCGACCATTTTCTATTTTTAATTGAATTAATAAAACCTTTTTCCAGGGATTTTCCTGTTGGTCCACGTGGACCAACCAGGTGGCCTGGGAAGTTGACCTGCTGATCAACTTTCTGGCCCTAGCCCATGCGCCCCTGTCAGAACACCCCGTGACTTGTTCTTCTCGATTTTTCGCCATTGATGCGTTGCTCGAGGGAAGATTGCTCCTTCACGAAAGTTGCTCCCTGAACCACCAGGATCCACGCCGACCTAGTAGATCCTCTAGGATCTTCTTCGCCTTCCCGTGAACCTGCCTCGAAATTCGCCTCTTCACCACTTTTCAAAAACCACCCAACACTTCCATTCCCCTTTGAACCTTCCTTTGGGCGTCTCAGACCTCCGGGTGCCGGTTGAGTCAAGCTCTAGTGACAGGGGAGTGTCCCAGCATCTCCGTCGAGGTATGGCGAGGGTCTAAGGTTGGATTCCACGCCCAATCTCCAGCCTTGGCCGTGAGGTACCCCTCCTCTTAGTCTTGAACCAATCGAGGTAGTTTCCACTCATTTTCTTTGTCTTTTTCATGCTGTAAATTAGATATAGTGCTAGGATTAATCCCATCTCTTTATTTTTCTGTTTTGTGATCCATTCGCCACCATCTGCCCCCTCGCCGGAGCTTGCTCCGGCGAGCGCCTATTTACGCCCAAACACCACCTCAACCGCCCACTATTTGTCTTGGATCCATCTCTGTTGTTGTGTACTTCTTTGCAGGGTCCAGGAGCAAAGAGACCCCCTCCTGGGGTCGTTTTTTGACAAAGGCCGACTCCCTGGAGCTTTCTCCTCTTCTTCATCGCCATGGTGGTGCTCCGGCGGGCCTACCGTCATTCTGAAGCCGCCTGCCACTTGAGGAAGCTCCCAGGTGGCGTCGTGGTCCTCCAAAGGGAACGAAAGAGCTCTGAACATCGAGATTTGCCATTTCAAAGTTGCCGGAGGCTGTTCTTCGCGTGTTCTTTCTCCACGTTCCAGAGCTGCTCGATCCACCCTTGTTCTTGGCGTGGCACAGCTGCCGTCGGATGATGCGCATCCCCAGCCGTTGATCTCCACCGATCCTTCTAATCTGGACCGCAGCTGCGCCAAACGGCATCGCCTCACCTCACGTCGCCACATGTATTAGTGGCGCAATATCAGCCGTCCGCCGGCGCCCTTAGGTGGGTATTTTGCAGTTTCGACCCCGCCTGTTTTTGTATTTAAATATCAATACTTAATCTTTCATTTGTCGCCTTATAATTTTGTGACATTTTCATTACACCCCCCCCATTTTCATTATTTTACATATAGGCCCCTGCCAGGTCACGTGCGTTGCGTACGTGACTTGGCGATTTTGCAAAAGGGCTCAGGGTGTGTAATTGCCTTTAGTCTATAAAATTTCCATCACAGTTATAACTTTCTGGCCATTTTGCATCTACGCCCCCAAGCTTTTGTGATATTGCATCCGTGCCCCTGCCAAGCGCGCGTGTAACGCACGTGCGTCTGGGAGATTTTGCAAGGGCACCCCTGCGGCTTTTGCTATTGGTGTTTGGTCCAGAAATGTTTTATTCCAGTTATAAAATTTTGTGGAAATTACATATAGGCCCCTAACTTTCCTGAATATTACATAAATACCCCTGGTCGCGTGTAGTTTCCTTATGCTTCTAGTAATTTTAGCATACATTTCTAAAAGCCCAAAAATCCTACAAAAATTAACTTAAGCTCCTGTCAACTTGCACTTTCACGCCCTATTTTTTGAATTTTGTTTTTATTGCATTTTCTATTTATTAAAAATCAAAAATATGCATTTTAGCTACTGTCTAGCTTAGAAAATACCAAAAAAATATTAAAACCCTTACAGTGTATTTTAGTCTATTTTAGTATCACTCCACAAATCATTAAAAAATACGAAAGAAAACTCATAAAAATCACAAAACTTCAAAAACCTTTACAAAAATATTAAAAATTCTACAAAAATCCTAAAAATATAAACTTTGTCTCTGAATTTTCTTGGTTTTATTATTTTTAAGTGAAAATTAATTTGGAGAGTTTTTGTTACTGTTTTCTATTTTATTTCTCCATTTTAATTCCAGCCGTGTATTTAATTCACTGTTTTCCTTATTTTGACTTTTAAAAATACCAAAAAACATTATGAAAAATACCAAAAAATCATGAAAATAGTAAAAAATTCATAAAAAAACAAAAATATTCTATTTCTGAATTTTGAGTATTTTTACATATTTTTATAAATATTTTATCATCTCTTTTATTATATAGTTCATATATTCCAATATTTAAAAAAAGGAAAATTAAAAATATAAAATATAAAAAAAGAATATAAAATCAGAAAATTAAAAATCAAAATACAAAATTAAAAATTTAAAAAAATAAAAATCTAAAACCCACAAAAATATTTGCATTTGCATAGTGTAGACATACACATCACTTTCTCACACACACACCTGTTTGATCTACCCTGCCTTTCTCCTTGTGTTCGAACTCTCTACGTACTTGCTTTATACATCATTTATGTAGAGTTAAAAATAAATTTTAACTTCACACCTGCTTGTCATTGTTTGATTTATTGAGTGTGGGTTAATTGTTGATTAATTAGGGATTTTTAGCGGTCACCGCAGCTTCCTTTGTGTTCTCGCTTTGTGTATAATACTAGACCGTTGGAAATTCGTGTTTATCAAATGGCGCCGTTGCCGGGGAGCAACAACGCGTAGATCATTTTGCCTTGTGTTGTGATTATTTGTCTACTTTTGCGGCTTTTATCTCTACTTTTTATAGTTTCCTTATTTTTGATATTTCTTGTTTGAATTGTCTAACCCCTCTCTTGTTTGACTTCTTGCGAGGAACGCAGATCGAGGGAGTAGCTCTCTTCCAGGAGCACCTGCGCACCTATGTGAGGCGACTTGACTTAGCACGAAGGCGGGCTAGGAGAGGATTTTGAAGACAGTTCTAGTGTATTTATTTATTGCATTTATTAGTGTAATTTAAGTGAGAGAGCGACCTATATTTGTAATAATACATGTACCCTCGGACACTTGGACATTCGAGCCTAATTTCCAAGTGATTGTTCACTTAAAGGCTCGTCGCGGTTTTCATCGGCTTTCTTCGCATTCTTTTTATTTTGTTTTGTTTTTCGATTTTATTTATTTTGTGTGATTGAGCCCCTAGCTTTAGGAATTGCTTGTGATAGATTAAGGCCAAACACCTAATACCTTTGCATGTGCCTATAGTATCGTTTGGACTTAGTCAAATCTAAATAGTTGATCATCGTCTTCAATTTGTCGTGCCGCGAGCTCTCCCCGCCAAGCGCTTCTCCTGAACTCGATTTGTCGAGAGGAGGAGGGGTGAGCCTAGACCAGACTCTAGGGTTGAGGATTGGTGGTCAGCTTGTGGTTCTTTACGATAATAGCAATTTCTGAACTTAGGGCGATTTCATCGGTTTGCATTTGCATATAGATAGGTTTCAATTCTACTGAGCATCTTTGCATGTAGAGTGCTGGAGGCAAGGTGAGCATTTCTCTTTAGCATTCATCATCGATTGCCGCTTGCATTGCTTTTCCGACTCTCCCTCTGATTTTGCAAACCTAGTGCTTAAAGGAATTGAATCCTCGTTAGGCGCGTGCATTTCTCACTAAAAATCCAGAAAAAGTGACAATCAATAAAATTGGGACTGTTAATATTACTTGGCCCTAAAATCCACCAAAAAGAAAATCTTGTCTTGGGGCGAGTAATCCCCTCATTGTCTTCGTTTTACTTGCTCGTGCACACACTAAGGTTAGTGCCCAAATCCCATATTCATCCCCCTAAGTGTTTGTGCAATTTTGGACTTCTCACCTAACACTAAAACATACAAGATAAAAAGACCGACTTTTCGGTCTCTACCGAGTTGAGTAGGTGAATTGAGGGTTTGTATTCTTGTCATTTTTGTCTGTGATTGTTTTGTGTGTGTCCTAGATCGCTCCTGCGCACTTGTGCCTTCTTCTTCACTCTCTTGACTTGACCAACGTGCTCCCCCGAATCATTTCCTTTTGTTTTCGAGATGGACCCCTGGAGTGCATTTTATCCGGACTTTGCAGATCCCTCGCTCGCTCCAGCCGATCCACCTCCCTTTTATCAGGAGAATCCTCCTGGTACTTTTTCTGATTCTTGTACATACCCGCCTCAGCCACAGTATCAGACTTTGGACTTCTACCACCTCCACCCCCACATGTATATTATCCACTCCACCTTCACATCCACTCGAGTCTGACCTGATGGAGTCACCTCCCTCGATCTCTATGAGTGATATCTTGAATCAGATGACAAGGCGCATTGATTTGATGAATGATGATCTTGCTTCTTGAGGAAGAATTGGATTAATGCTCCTTTCTCCGAGGATACAGCTTCACTTGTAGGTGATCATGGGAGCTTGCAATCACCAAAAAAACAAAAAAATGAGAAAATTTTAAAAATACAAAAAGAGTTCGGGAGACACGTAATCAACTCTGACTTTGAGGGAAGGTATCACTTGCCAGATCATTTAACCACGCAACCTCTCACACATTGTCCCACCTTTGACCCCGAGGATGCCGCTGTACAGACTGCTCTTGGCACGCCTCGTGTAAATGCTAATTCCGACTTCCTCCCTTGTATGGATGAAGTCCAAAAATTCAAAAAAATATTATCTGAACCCGAAGTGGTGTCCACTATTCATGAGATCATCCGTGCCCCACTTCAGTAGGCCATGACTAATTTATCTGCTCCTCTTCCCAAGAAGAGAAAGCGGAGGAGCAGATCTGAGCGTCACATTCTGACCATGGCCACTGCCCACGCCATCACTCATCGTCCCATTCCCAGAAAGAAGAATACAACTATTCTTTCATCACTTGCACCATCTCTGACTATACTTGTGATCACACTCTCCTGGACGGCGGTGCATCTATTAGCATATTACCCTTCTCGTTGGTACAGTCTCTTCACTTAGGGCCTCTAAAGAAAACCAGGATGATCGTTCAGTTTGTTGATGGATCTATCAAGAGGCCGAAGGGTATCCTTGAAAACGCTGTCATTTCTATTCAGGGCACGAGCCACCATGTTGATTTTGTCGTGTTGCCCATGGAGACCTCCACAGGGGAGCCATCTCCAATCATCCTGGGACGACCATTCCTCACCTCTGCGAGGGTCGTTATTGACTATGGATCAGGAGAGGTTCGCTTCCGTCCTATTGACGAGAGCGAAGTGTTGATCACCACACCCACAATCGATCAGAGACCTGCACCTGATGCACCTTCACCGATTGTAGCTGACTCCGAGGCCTGTGACCGATCTGATGCTACTAGAGATGTTTTCTTAGCGACCACTAATGAGACCCGACGAATCCCCCGAAAGGGGAGGAAATCGGAAAGCATAGACCTCGCGGTTCCTCCTTCTGGTGTGTGGCGATGTGTTGATGAAATCCAAAGCATTTACGTGATTGATCCTATTGAGCGGCGAGCAGATACCAAGACTAGACAGGACGGACCTAGTTTGACTACTTCCGCTGATAAGGCCGTTCCTAGTCACTCACAAGTAAAAATGATCGAGGTCGGTTATGATGCTGCCATTTATTTTGATAAATTCATGCCTCTTGTTGAAGACAAGGATTCATGTGAGAGTCTTGAGGATGAACAGAGTTCGTATACTTCCACTGATGACTTCGTCCCTTTTGATTTTGACCTGGATGAGACCTCGCAGGACGACTCCGATTACACTTTTTCTGAGGATGATGAGTTTGTCCCATTCCACTTCGATATCTGCGAGACTTCCAAGGCCAGACCTGACCACACTTCTTCCACTCACACGTCTGCGCCTTCACACCATAGGACCACCAAGGGAGAACCTAGCCATACTGCTTCCATTGATCAGTTCGTCCTTTTCCATTTTGATTCCACTGTGGACCCCGATGTCGACATACACCACACCAGATCTGTCCCTCAGCGGTCCAGCAAGAAGGTTTGCATTCCACCTTCTTATGATCATCCATTTATGTTGTAGATTCTCTCCCGTGACTCTCTGTCTATCTTCCGTATTGCTCGTCCACCCATTCTCGTGTTTGCCTTGCTTAGGACGTACTTTGTCCTAAGTATAGGGGGGTTGACGAGCCGAGTGTTCATTCTTCGTTCCGTGTCATCACTCTTGTTGTTGCCTATACTTAGGGCTTCCTTTACCCTAAGTATAGGGGGAGTGATGTGTATATCCTCTGATCTCATCTTCCATCTTAAGATCTCTCATCTTTTCTTCTTTTCTTCTTTTCCTTTTCTATCTTCTTTTTGTATCAAAAAGGTGTTTCCCTTGTAGACAGTTTTCCATACTTAGGACGTACTTTGTCCTAAGTATGGGGGGGTGTGCACCCCGAGTTCTTTCATTTTCTTCGATCCTCTCCATTGTCTCCTCTTCTTGTCTATACTTAGGGATATCTTACCCTAAGTATAGGGGGAGACAATCTGAGTACGATTTGTTCTTTCCCACCCTTGACCCTCCCTGCGTTGTGTACAGTCTGCTATACTTAGGATTATTTGATCCTAAGTATAGGGGGACGGTCAACTTCTCATTCGTTGATTCATTCATTATTTCTTTATTCTTTAGATTTGTCTATACTTAGTACGAGTTATGTCTTCTCTTTTCTCTCCGATCTATGAGGACATAGCTCAAGCTAAGTATAGGGGGGGTCGTATATACTATGTATATACTTTAGCCATAACTCGTACTCTCATATTTTCCTAATAATATGGCTAATCATTCTTTAAAATTCATTAAAATCCGTAATAAAAAGATGTTACCATTCCTCAAATTCTTTTTGTATTTACCGATTAATAAATCAGGTGAAAATATTTTTTGCAAAATGTTTGAAAAATAGTTTGAAAATCCTTGTGAAAATCTATTGAAAACTATTTTGAAAATATTTTGTTACATGTTTTCAACCTACGTAAAAATACGTGGTTTGCAAAATTTATTTTCTTTGTGTGAAATAAAATGTTTGAAAAATGATTTGCAAATGATTTGAAAAATGGTTGCAAAAATATTTGAAAAATATATATATATTGTTTGAAAAACCTTTGCAAAATGATTTTCAAATGTGTGTACATGTTTACAAAAATGTTTGTAGAAATTATTTTGGACTATAGTTCTCAAAACTGTTTGGAAAACTTGTGTTAAATAAGCTTGAGGAATATTTACATCATACCTAAAATCCACTATATATATGTATAAAATTGATCACTTACCCTTGTAAATTCTTAAAATCCACTTCTTATATATATATGAAGCACTCCCGTGTAAATATTTTAACCCAGCTTTTAGCCAAAATCTTGTTGTTTTAAAAAATCCCAAAAACACTTGCAAAATTAAAATCCAAAAACATTTGAAAAATCTTTTTGAAAAAGACAAAAAATGCATCTGCATATGCATCATTATCATATTTTCAAAAATCCATAAAAGGTTCAAAAACCTTTGAAAATTGCATCTCAAAAATATTTTCTGCATTCTGCATAGCATTGGCATATCATTAGCATTTTTCGGATTGAGTTTGATAGTTGAACACGTCTAAGTAAAATCCGGAGATTGGAGCTTGATTGGACCTTAAAATCTACCTAATAACAGGAACCTTATAGGAACTGGGTTGGAGGTACTTCACGTCTAGTTGACATAATTCTTTGAGGATCACGAGACTTGGTTCAATGGATTCTTGACTGCCTAAGTAGAGCATTTCGGAGCACACGCATGAATCTTGTTGATAATGACCTAACTTGGACACCTGCACCTTTCACATGGCTCAACTCAGTTGGAGTGGTGAGGGGATTGGATTTGCCGGTATGAGACGCACACAAGTGGAAACATTTGTCCTCCTCTAGGGAGGGAAGTGCACCCCAACCCGTCCAGTGATGAGGAATTCTAAAGATAGGAGAGTGTGGGTTGCAATAAAGCTTCAAAAGAGGGATAGTCTACTGGCTCAAGAGGAAAAACTCCCTATGTAAATGCTGTTGTGAATAGTATTTCAAAAAAAGGGAAAAAAAGAGACAGGCCTGTACAAAAATAAATGCCTGCAAAAGTATGTGAATATGTTGTAAAGTCAATAAGCAAGCTTGAGCATCAAAGTCAAATCATGTGAGCCTGCAACTGGATGACCTGACTACACTGGTCTTGCATCCTAGGATAGGTACCTACACTGGCTACCGTCCATTCTTCTCTTCACCCCCTCCTCTTGAGCTGGTTGCCACTTGAACTTAGAAGGGAATACCCCGCTCCTCGAGGATGGAGTTATTGGATTGGGGAATCATTGGGTTGTTGTACTGGAGAAGTCAGTTTCTTTGCCATTCTACTTGAGGAGAGCCACCATCACTTACACTGTACAAGCCATATTCATAGTCGTAAGAGTTTGCGTATGAGTTGAGATATATCTGACCTGACTATTGAGGAGACTTGAACAGAGTTTTGGGATTCTCAGGGACTGTTGAATTTCAAATCCGGTTCTAATTAAGGTTCCACCCGCACTAAAATCCCAAAGGTCCGACTTAAGCTCCAAACTTTGATTTTGTGAAGACAAGTTTGATAATTAAACTAAATCCAAGTTCTTCTTTTTCTTTTCTTTCTTCTTCTTTTGTACTTGTTGCATAAGTGTTTGCTAGGGACTAGTAAAGGTAAAGTATAGGGGGATAATGAATCCACATTTCATCATCTTTATTCTATCATTTTGGCCTCAAAAACCCTAGCAAATGCGTGTAATTACCCTTAATTAGAGCATATTAGCATTCATGCACGTGCATCCAAATAGTGTATAAAATACTGTAATTAAAGCCAAAATTATAGAATAAATAAAAAAAGAAAAAGAATAAAATATTGTAAATATTTTATGACCCAAACCCCGAGACCTAGGCATCTTGATGAAAAGGTCAACAAGGAATAAAGTAGGGGGAGATAAGGGTCAGATACCTATACTATTCCATTCATTCTTTATTCATTTTGGGACCTATTTTTGGTTCCAAATTTTATACATCAAATAAAGAAACTTTGTACATGAAAGTTGTAGATAATTAAATATAGAAAAATACAAAATTGATTTCACTGAAAAATAATACACAGATAAAAGGTTATGGTCTGAATAAAAATCCAGAATCCTAACTTCCCAGACCTGTATCTCACAAATAAAAACTCCAAATGCAGAAAACTCACCTTTAATTATATATAGTATAAAATAAGCTATTTAATGATGGTGGTTTCGCATTTGGCGGAGCTACGGTTTGAAAGTTGAGTTTTGGACCCTCAATGTATACTTGTACAGATTAAAATATTCAATTTATTATTTATTTATTATTTTTGTATTTTCATATTTTTGTAATTTTGTAATTAATATTTATAATTCATTTGTGCATTGAAACCAGAATAAAAACCAAAATAAGTACAAAAATAAAAATACTTATATTAAATACATAGGTATACTACCTATACTTATACCTATATAAAGTATACTTTTATTAAATATACAAAACACATCAATAAAATAAAACAAAAATATATTTATGTTTATAAAAGTATATTATAATTTTATGCAATAATAAATAAAAATAATAAAATCAATACACAAAATAAAAATAAATTAATAAAATATATAGGTAATATACCTATAAAGGGTATAAAAGCAATTTGTAAAAATATACCTTATAAAAATAGATAAAAATCAGAATAAAATACTACAAAAAATAATAAATATTTTTTATTTAATAATCATAATTAAATTCGACCATTTTCTATTTTTAATTGAATTAATAAAACCTTTTTCCAGGGATTTTCCTGGTTGGTCCACGTGGACCAACCAGGTGGCCTGGGAAGTTGACCCGTTGGTCAACTTCCTGGCCCTAGCCCTGCGCCCCTGTCAGAACACCCCGTGACTTGTTCTTCTCGATTTTTTCGCCATTGATGCGTTGCTCGAGGGAAGATTGCTCCTTCACGAAAGTTGCTCCCTGAACCACCAAGATCCACGCCGACCTAGTAGATCCTCTAGGATCTTCTTCGCCTGCCCGTGAATCTGCCTCGAAATTCGCCTCTTCACCACTTTTCAAAAACCACCCAACACTTTCGTTCCCCTTTGAACCTTCCTTTGGGCATCTCAGACCTCCGAGTGTTGGTTGAGTCATGCTCCAGTGACAGGGGAGTGTCCCAGCATCTCCGTCGAGGTATGGCGAGGGTCTAAGGTCGGATTCCAACCCCAATCTCCGGCCTTGGCCGTGAGGTACCCCTCCTCTTGGTCATGAACCAATTGAGGTAGTTTCCACTCGTTGTCTTTGTCTTTTTCATGCTGTAGATTAGATATAGTGCTAGGATTAATTCCATCTCTTTATTTTTCTGTTTTTGATCCATTCGTCACCATCTACCCCCTCGTCGGAGCTTGCTCCGGCGAGCACCTATTTACGCCCAAACACCGCCTCAACCGCCCACTATTTGTCTTGGATCCATCTCTGTTGTTGTGTACTTCTTTTGCAGGGTCCAAGAGCAAAGAGACCCCCTCTTGGGGTCGTTTTTGACAAAGGCTGACTCCCTGGAGCTTTCTCCCCTTCTTCATCACCGTGGTGGTGCTCCGGCAGGCTACCGCCATTCTGAAGCCGCCAGCCACTTGAGGAAGCTCCCAGGTGGCATCGTGATCATTCAAAGGGAACGAAAGAGCTCTGAACGTCGAGATTTTGCCATTTCAAAGTTGCCCGGAGGCTGTTCTTCGCGTGTTCTTTCTCCACGTTCCAGAGCCGCTCGATCCACCCTTGTTCTTGGCGTGGCACAACTGCCGTCGGATGATGCGCGTCCCCAGCCGTTGATCTCCACCGATCCTTCTAATCTAGACTGCAGCTGCGCGAAACGGCATCGCCTCACCTCGCGTCGCCACGTGTATTAGTGGCGCAATATCAGCCGTCCGTCGGCGCCCTTAGGTGGGAATTTTACAGTTTCGACCCCGCCTATTTTTGTATTTAAATATCAGTACTTAATCTTTCATTTGTCGCCTTATAATTTTGTGACATTTGCATTACACCCCCCTGATTTTCATTATATTACATATAGGCCCCTACCAGGTCACGTGCATTGCGCACGTGACTTGGCAATTTTGCAAAAGGGCCTAGGGTGTTGTGTGTAATTGCCTTTAGTCTATAAAATTTCCATCGCAGTTATAACTTTCTGGCCATTTTGCATCTACGCCCCTGAGCTTTTGTGATATTGCATCCGTGCCCCTACCAGGCGCGCGTGTAATGCACGTGCGTCTAGGAGATTTTGCAAGGGCATCCCTGCGGCTTTTGCTATTGGTGTTTGGTCCAGAAATGTTTTATTCCAGTTATAAAATTTTGTGGAAATTACATATAGGCCCCTGACTTTCCTGAATATTACATAAATACCCCTGGTCGTGTGTAGTTTCCTTATGCTTCTAGTAATTTTTGCATGCATTTCTAAAAGCCCAAAAATCCTACAAAAATTTACTTAAGCTCCTGTCAACTTGCACTTTCACGTCCTATTTTTGCATTTTGTTTTTATTGCAATTTTCTATTTATTAAAAATCAAAAATATGCATTTTAGCTACTGTCTAGCTTAGAAAATACCAAAAAAATATTAAAACCTTAGAAAAATTCCAAAAAAATCACCTACTGTGTATTTTAGTCTATTTTAGTATCAATCCAGAAATCTTAAAAAAATACAAAAGAAAACTCATAAAAATCACAAAACTTCAAAAACCTTTATGAAAATATTAAAAATTCTACAAAAATCCTAAAAATACAAACTTTATCTCTGAATTTTCTTGGTTTTATTATCTTGAAGTGAAAATTAATTTGGAGAATTTTTGTTAATGTTTTCTATTTTATTTCTCCATTTTAATTCCAGCCGTGTATTTAATTCACTGTTTTCCTTATTTTGACTTTTAAAAATACCAAAAAAACATTATGAAAAATACCCAAAAATCACAAAAACAGTAAAAATTCATAAAAAAACCAAAAATATTTTTTTTTCTATTTTTTGAGTATTTTTACATATTTTTATAAATATTTTATCATCTCTTTTATTATATAGTTCATATATTCCAATATTTAAAAAAGGAAAATAAAAAATATAAAATATAAAAAAAGAATATAAAATCAGAAAATTAAAAATCAAAATACAAAACTAAAAATTTAAAAAAATAAAAAATCTAAAACCCACAAAAATATTTGCATTTGCATAGTGTAGACATACACATCACTTTCTCACAACACACACACACACACCTGTTTGATCTGTCCTGCCTTACTCCCTGTGTTCGAACTCTCTACATACTTGCTTCTATACGTCATTTATGTAGAGTTAAAAATAAATTTTAACTTCACATCTGCTTGTCATTGTTTGATTTATTGAGTCTGGGTTAATTGTTGATTAAATACGAGATTCACTAAGGGGCGCCGCAGCGACACGGTTGTCTCCGCCTTGTGTGAGATAATTAGACCCATCGATTCCCGTGTTTATCAGAGGACCAACCAGATTAAGCCATTGGTTGACATAGGTCAACTCTTCTGACCTAACCCTATCCCTGTCAGAACCGAGTACACGCCTCCCTTATCGATTTTCTATCTTTTGATACATGGCTCGAGGAGGATCGATCCCTTCATGATATTTCTTCTCTGAACATCCATGCTTCTCGTTGAATCAGATCCTCTTCCCATCTTGCTCCGATTCGCCCGTGATCCACCCTCGAGCACCTCCCCTTCACCAGCATGTACATATACGCTTCTTCCGTTTCCTTGCATTTTCTGTTTGATTTCCCCCTTGTTGACCCCCCGGAGTGCGCTAGGGTCAAGCCCTTTGTGACAGGAGGAGCTCCCCGCTCTTTGTAGCGAGGAAGGGGTAGAGAGGAGGTAGCTCCCAGCCATCTCCGGCCACCGCCATCGTCGGGGTCCACTTACTGGCTTTTGGCTAGTAAGGTATGTGTTTCTTGGTCCCTCAAATAGCTATTAGACTTAGGTTTAGTTTTATGCTTTGATTTTCTGCTTGGATTGCTTTTTTTAATTTAGGATTTAGAATTAGTCCTCGCCAGAGCTATAGAGCTCCAGTCACCATTTCAACTATTAACTACATTGTTCGGACCAACGCATATACCCCATCTCCTATTCCCAATGTTACTCCACTTTCCTACACCATCAGCCACCTTCGGTTCGCCTCAGATTGAAGCGTCGATGCTCCTCCACCACCACTTGCCGGAGCATCTCTGCCCCATGCCATTTATACAAACAGACAAGTCTTTAGGGATACCCATCGAGGACGGTTACTCAGAAACCATCCCTTCAAAAACGATAAGGGATGGTTGTAAAGCGTCCGTCCCCCTTGATGACTAGAGGAAACGTTTACAATCAACCATCCCTTTTCAATAGTATGCGAGGCGACCGTTTAGTAATTAACCTTCTCTACCGAGTGCTATTGGGGACGGTTGTGTGACCATTCTCGTCGAGTCGTATATGGGACGATTAAGAGCGTCACATATCACTCTCTGTGAATGTCTCTTTAAGTTCAAATGAAGGGGACGTTCGTGACCGTCCCATTACGTCCCATAAAATTTTATAGGCGCAAATTTTTGTTATTTTAGAACTCATAAGGGACGGTCTTAAGTAAACCATCCCCGATCGTTATCATAGGGGATGGTCAAATGACTGTCCTCGATGAATTTATACTATCGAAGCACCGCCTCCCAGTGCATTATCCTATTTTCCTCTCCCAGACCCCTCTTATCTCCCGCTTCCCTCAACTCTCCCACCACTCGATCGCCGCTCAAGCCTCTCCCTACGACGCTTGCGTGGTTGAGATCTCGTCCTCCATCTCCCTCTATCAACACACTCCATCTTATTCTCCGGTACCTTTCCATTTCCTTCGAGACAAATACGGTAACTTAGGATATATATCGAAAGTTTTTTTTCAAAACGTTAATCTTAGATACAAGAATGACGACTTGATTGTATCTTCTTCATAGATGGTTGTCTTAGATGTAAATTTGTTTGACTTGTGTTATATTCTTGAATAAAAATGTGCAAGAATTGTGATCACTATATGATTGTTTTAGTTGCAAGAATGATTAATCTACCATAATACGCATTAGATTCACTAAATGATTCGTATATGGGGTATGATTCACTATAATGATTTTTTATTCATATATGATATTTGATTCACTATTTGGTTTTTGATACTCAATCAATTTGATTTATTGTTTGTAGCACTCTAATTCAAAGACAATTCCATGTTTTTTGGTGTGTGTGTGTGTTTGTGTGACCGTGTGTGGATATGTGTGCATTGGTCCCTTACACTGGTCTTACGCTACTTTATGGTTCTCTATTTCCCATCCATTGGAGGAGAGTCATGAGTCAATTTCAAGGACGGATCTTTCCCTTGGAGGTCTGAAAGAGAATCGATCAATGGACTCCAACAAAATATGATGTTATAGATCCGATTTTTGCAAATTTGGGTTAGAGAACACGCTGACGTGAACATCAATCTACGAGGATTCTTAGTCCTTTCATGGCGATAACTGAGAGCTATCTTTAAGGATCTTTTGATATGTTTGAGTACATAAATGTTCTTGCCTTTATGAGGAACTCATTCAAGTGCTTGGTGAAGAGGAGGCAACAAAAAGTTAATGCACTTTTAAGAGCCCTGCAACATCTATCTTCTATAACATCTTTGTTGCCAAAGTTGTTTTATGAACTACTATCCTTATATACTGGAAAGGTGATACTAGATTTTGATGGTTACACTGTTGTCATAGTTATTATCAGAGAGAACGCAAGTGGTTAGATGTGTATCTTACAACAAGGAAACTCTTGGAATGCTTATTGCATTACCACCTTTTGTGGACTCATTTCTTGGTAGTATCTGAAAGGAATAGATTTTTGTATCCAACATTGAACAATGCATCAGATTTCTGGTTGATTAAGTCGATTGCTATGCTAAGGCCGATGCTTTTCAGCCTACTAGAAAACTATTGGGTTGTAATGTCTTATCCAGATCCTACTTTGGGAGGGTAGCTGAGGGTCTATGAAAATCTAAACTTCCAATTCAAGGGAAGATGTAATATCCCTATGATTGATAATTAGTTTCAAGGGTTTGGACTCATTAATCTTACCCTCCGAACTATGGATGCACAAATTCTAATTTTGGAGGATTTATCATTGGCTGTCGCTTCTGCAGATGTGGACTTCTTGGGATCTGGGGGCATTGAGATACAAAGAGTGTTCATATTACAGTGGTTGATTGACGTTCCACAGTTCATTTGGACTCCCAGACTTAGGTGGTTATCGGTGGAGCATTTGCAGCGTCGTGAACTTGAAAAACAATTCTATACGATGGATCATCATCCTCTGCTTCCAAAAAAATGAAGGATGACCACACTTAGTGTATACTTAGTAATAGATGATTGTAAATTGTAAGAATTATATGAAATGTGTATGTAATTAGTTATAATCTTTTTGATTCTTTGCACTTAGATGTTGAGTTCCATTCAATATTAATGTTTATGTGACTTGCATTATTTAAAATAGTTACTTTGATTCGATCTTCACACTAAGAATCGTAACATATAATTAGCTCTTATGATATATAAATTAATTTGTATGGTACAAGGAAAATGGGCAAGAGTTGGATGAATAAAAGATATGATGATTTGGTGGCTTATAGGGAAGGTGTCAACGATTTTGTAGATTGGGCATTTCACTGTGAATTGATATACAATATTGTTGGAGGTGAAGGAGATAAGATTCAATGTCCTTGCGTACGATGTAAAAATACTTTGTTAAATAATCGTAGAGGAGTTTACGAGCATCTTATATTGAATGGGATTTGGCTACATTACACAAATTGGACTTATCACGGAGAAGGTCATCAACATGTCGTGGATGCAGATTTTGATGCAAGTAATGATAACAATCTAATGCAAAAAGATGTCAATGATGAGATACTAGAAATGTTAGATGATATTTGAAGACCTGTTTCAGACGATAGTTCAGAATATATTCACAATGGTTTTCATGAAAATTTAACAAAGCCAGAAACATGTTTCGCTCCGGGAGTTGAAATGTCTTGTCTAAGATTTTTGTTAGAGTTATAAGATGAAAGTCAAGAATCGTTGTACAACGGTAATGATTTCTGATGTTTTACACCTAATTCAAAGGATTTTAAGAAATCTTGGTAACTTTCCAAAAGATTGGAAGGATGCAAAATCAAGGTTCCGATCTATTAGCTTAAATTATGAAATAATTGATGCATGTCCAAATGATTGCATCCTATATTGGAAGGAGAATTCAAACTTACAAGTATGTCCCACATGTAATGAGAATAGTGATGTATCAAGGCGAAAAAAAAGCTGAGAAGATTTTGCGGTTCTTCCCTTGTATACCTCGGTTGCAACGTCTTTATTCATCATTTAGGATTGGAAAATGGATGCTATGATACAATAACATCAAAAAGAAATATTCAAATGGTCTTATTAGACATCCTTCAGATTCAGAGAAGTGGTTAAGATTTGATGAAAGATATCCTTCATTTATTGAAAAAGTCAGGAATACAAGATTAGGGTATGCTTCTGACGATTTTAATCCATTTGGGAATATGAGTACGAGCTACTTTATTTGGCATGTAATACTAGTAAGATAAAACTGCCACCTTAGATGGCGATGAATTCTTCATTTATGATGATGTCCTTACTACTTGGTCCAAAAGGAGCGGGTAACACAATAGATGTTTACTTGCAGCCTTTAATAGACGAACTTAAAATCTTATTGACTACGATTCTGTGAAAAATGAAAATTTTACGATGCGAGCCTCACTACTTTGGACCATTACTGATTTCTTGGCATATGTGAATTTGTCAGGTTGGAGTACGAAAGGCAAGCTCGCATGTCCGATTTGTATGGAAAACACCCAATCCACATGGCTATCTGCAAGTATGAAACATTGTTATTTAGGTCATCGACGATTCTTACCTGTAAAACACATATGCCAAAAAGGGGAGAATGACATGAATTTTGATGGGCAACCTTTCGGATGTCTAATCACACTGATTGGAAAATCAGGAGATGCACTATGGCAAGAACAAGAAAAGATAGGTAGAATTGATTTGGGTAAAATGAATAAGAAAAGATTATTAGGATGTTGGCGAGAACAAAGTATTTTCTTTTGAGAATTGCCGTTTTGGAAATCTTTGCAAATTCACCATAACCTAGATGTAATGAATATATAGAAGAATGTTATGGAAAATATCCTTAGAATACTGAATCTTTCAAGTAACACAAAGGACAATTTGAGATCAAGAAGTGATTTGATGCAATTTGGAATTCGACAAGGGTTGCACCCAATTGAGTCAGATAATTCTAGAATTACATTACCCGATGCAATTTATACATTATGTAATGATGAGTGAGATAGAATACTAGTCTTTCTAAAAAAATCAAAATATCAGATGGATTCTCATCCCAACTAAGCAGTTGCATAAATGAGGCAGAAAGGAAGATATCGTCGTTGAAAAGTCATGATTGCCACGTACTTATGCAATTCTTTTTCCATTAGCAATCATGGGAGTCATTCATTTCAATGTGATGCAACCTTTAATCGAACTAAGTCAATTTTTTAAGGTGCTATGTTTGAAAACTCTAGATCCCGAATTACTATATCGATTAGAAATGGATGTTGTCATAACCTTATGCAAGTTGGAGCAAATATCCCGTCTTTCATTTTTTGATATAATGATACATCTGATTGTACACTTGGCATGTGAATGATGGATCCATGATTCATCATCTCAATATATTGATCTTAGCAAAATCCAAGAGTAAAATCTCAAATAAATAACCATAAAATCAATAAATTAATAAAATGGCTCTTGTAAATAAAATACACTAATCATTATATATTATATTATACAAATAAAACAATAATAAAAAGTCATAAAATAAAGGAGTTTTTCAACTATAAATAACCCAAAACTTCATGTATTTTTAATAAGTTCATTTCGACTCCTTTTCGGCTAATTCATTCTCTAACTTATTTATAAAAATATATAGAAAAAATATAAAATAAATTTTATATCAAATAAATACTCCTAGATCCCAAAGAGAAAAAATCGTAAAGTCCAACTTCTCGGCCAAATTCTCGCTCCGTATGAACTCCATATTCATCAAACTCACTTTTAAAGTTTAAGTTAGAAAATTATCTATCCAATGAAAGTTGTTACATGAAAATCGAACCTCGTTTGCAAAATTTGAGTTTTAGGACCTAGTTGTACATTGTATATAATGTACACATTCTTCTTTTCTCATTTTTAATTACCTTTCTTAATTACTAAAAAATTCAAAAAATCATTTGTGTGTTTCTTATCTATTATTTTATTCTAATTTTATTTTGTAAATATCTTTAATTAAAAATGCAAAAAAACATTAAATTGGAAAAATAAAAAATATGTATATATAATTTGTTTTATTTATGGACTTACTTTTGTAAATTATCCACTCTCTTTTCTCTTTATTTTTATTTTTATTTTAGTAGCCTACTTTATTTTATTTTATTTATTTTTCATTCTCTACAATAACCTCCCATTACACTCCATCTCCTCCACCATTTTCTTTAACCTCTCACTTAACTCCACCATTTTCTTTAACCTCACATTCAACTCCACCATTCCATCATATTCCATTTTTTTCTCTTTTTATTTTTCTCTTCATCCTCATTGTTTGTCATCCTCCACTCTTAGAGAAAAAGGAGAGAGCTCACCGTGGTCAATCAGTGACAACATTCCACCACGTTACGAAGCGAGGACCTCTTTTCAGGCTAGATCCGTGATGACCACCGTCCCCACGTCACGAGTTTCCCATCAAGCTCGCATAGCTTCTCAGATTTTTTTTCGTGAATTGGATCGAGGCCACGATAGGAGTCCAGCGTAGCTGATCCGCAAATCCGGCGAACCTCAGGTAAGTATTCCCTCTCATTTTCCTTGATATTTTATTTTATCTAATATTTTATTTCCTTGTTGTTTTACCACAATCATTTTTATATCACATCACCCCCATCATCATCCCCACCATTTACCTTCTTCATTATCCATACATCTTCATTTTCATCTTCATTTCTATTCCCTTCTTTTAAAAAAAATAAAAAAAGTTAATCACAAAAAAATCACAGTAAAAAAAATAAGAAAACAAAAAAAAACAAACACGGAGAGTAGCAGCGAGCCCGTCGCCCGCTGCTCCCCCTCGACCGCCCCGCTAGCCCACCGCCGGTGCTCCTCGCGCACGACCCCCTGCTGTCTCCTCTGAGTGTAACCTCGCAACCACGCGCGCCACCACCCGCGACCACGTATGTCACCCGCAGCTCGCCTACACCTTCAACCGTGGGCTACTCCGTTCTCCTACACCATCACCGCCCCGCGCTCACGCCGACCACCCATGGCCCTCCTCCATGCCGCGGCCGTTCCAGCCACTGCTCCAGGCTGCACCATCCTCCGACCGCCGCCAGCGGTCATGCCGCATCCTCCACCTGCGGTTGTAGGCCACCGCCACCTCTGTCGTGGCTCGTCCCTCGTCTTCATTACTGCCTCTGCCACCACTCCCCTTGCCCAACCGCTCAAGCTGTATCACGGTCCCATGACGCTCCGTCCTCTATCGCGGCCCTACGCCGCTCAGTCCTCTACCACGACCCCACGCTAAGACCACCGCCCTTCTCTCCATCCCCATCGTGACCTAACAAAGAAGAAAGTCTATTTTCATAAAAATTACACTTTTATTTTATTATTATTTTATTATTACAAAAGTGCCCCTGTGCACAGTTTGCTTTGTCAATTTTATTTTCTATATTGCACCAATACCCTTGTGTTTGAATGTTAATTTGGATATCATTTTTAAAACATTTATTTTAATTAAAAATGTCATGATCTTGAGCAACTAATTCTCTAGAATTTGGCTATTTATTTGGATTTTTGTGAGATTTGGGTAATTAGCTAAAATTGTTTTATTAAAAATTGTGTAATTTACCCAATATGTGATCTTAACTTTATATTTAACTCACGGTTGTTCCAAAAATCCATCAAAAATCAGAAATGATGCCTTGAAATGTGCCTAACTTTAATCCAAATTTCATCTAAATTTGAGTTGTCATGTGCTGTAAATAAATTGTAGAGTGATTTTGGTAAATGATTTTTAATTAAATCCAAACATAATATTTTTGCGAAATTCCAACTCTCATGGATTGTATACTAAAATGCCTATTTGAAATAAGCTGCACTCTAGATAAATTGACATTATGGATTTATTAAGAATTAATTACTTGTTGTCAATCTGTTTTCATTAAAAAATTCATAAAAAATCCATATATTATCAAAAACTTCTAAAAAAATTATTGTAAACTCATTTCATCATGTTTAATTTCCAGTAAATTTTCATTATTTTTTGCATTCTTTTTGTGAGAAAAAATACACGAAAACCTATAAAAGTTTGTATTTTTCATTGTTGCATTTTAACCCATAAAATTTCCCCAAAAAGTGCTTTGCATTTATCACTGGATTAGGTTTTTATAAAAAAAATATAATTTAGCTAAATTGAATTAATTTCACATTAAAATTAATTTGGTTAAGTTGTGTATTTTCTTATTAACTTAATTCACCCGCATTTTGCATTGACATTTATTTGTATTTAGTGATTTGTCAGTGAGGCATGAGTTTGTGGACCTGTACAATATCTGTAGATGTATCTAATTGAACGATACTTGCGTAAATTAAAGAATATGGTCTTCAATAAGGCATCACCGAAATGGTGTATTGCCGATGGTTACTTATATAGAGAATGCATTACTTTTTATGACATGTACATGAATGAGGGAAATAGTATGGTATTCGACAAATTTGAGCGAAATGATGAAGGCCACGCGGGAGAAGAAAATCCTAATATACTTTGGATTTTTCAACAAAATGGAAGAGTTATACTTAAAAGTATGCATCGAGCACTCACGGATGAAGAAATATATCTTATTCATTATTATGTTCTTATGCAATTAGGTGAAATCGATTTTTTTAACAATACAGTTCAAATAGTTCAAAAAAACTGACTTCCTTCTATGGTTCATAGAGAGAGTGAGTACGAGTCATGATGTTCTTAAACAATGTCCATATTTGCAAGTTGTTTCTCATGCTGGTTATATTGTAAATGGATTTAGGTTCAGAAAAAAATCGATGAAGGAAAACAAAACAACACAACTTTCACGGTTGATAGTGAAAGCGGAGCTCTCCAACAATATAGATGGATATTACAGTGATATTGTTGATAAATTAGAGGTCAGTTTTACACACGAATTAAGATGTGTCCTATTTCAATGTATTTAATTTGATATTGGTCGTGAAGAAAATGGATTTAGGAAGGACAAAATGGGTTTATCTCATTAAAACAAACAGGTCGATTGTAAATAAATGAACCTTTCGCTCTCGCAAGTCAGGTGGAGCAAGTCTTTTGTGTCACTGACAACTCCTTAAATAGATGGATTATACCTATTAGAACAATGCTACGAGATTTTTTTGATTTAGATGAAGATGCAGAAGTTTTAAACAATGATGACGCATATCAGAATTGTACCAACTAATATTATGCATTATATAATTGGCAATGACAATTAAATAAAGGTAATTTTGGAATTATATTTCTATTTATCATGACAAATTTTAATTATGTATTTAACAATGATTGGTGTCTTTACGATTGTTTTGCAAAAATAATGTTATTTTTTAGATATGGCACCTCATCCAAGGCAGATTCGGGAAAATCCTGAACCTACTCCCCAGCCACGTGTAGAATCTTCATATGGAGGTAGTGGCAGTTCACAGCATCGATGTCAACCATCCCAGTGTAGGTTTCTAGACCGCCTTCCACTTGGGCAGACCATGTGTATTCAGATTGTAGGGGGGGCACCGGTGAGAACTCTACGGAGTTCCAGAGATACCTAGGTCAAGTGGCACGTGCTCGTGTTCCCATTACAACCCATGACTTTTGCCAACATCCTCAGTCTGTGAAGGTGGATATTTTATCAAACCTAGAGGTAAAACCTTTAAATTTTGGCATGTAAAGGTGGACATTCTGATTTTTATGAATTCAGTACTGGCTGTATTTTCTTGCAATCGGGATCGTGTCAATGATGGACAGATCCTTAGTCACGCAACAGATATGTTGTGTCGGTATAGAGGATGCATCAAGTCGATGGTTAAATCCTTACTTTTTTATATAAATTATTCAATGTCCTCATTTTTTATTTTATCTTTGTCATGCAGTATTACAACACTCAAATTCTTTATGAGCAATTAGTTCAAAATGTTCCTCCGGGTGTGACTCCTAATTAGTGGAGAGAGCTAATCAACTTCGGTTCTAGTGAGGAGTTTGCGATATGTAAAGTACTTTCTATTTATTTACACATTAATTTTACTAATTTTGAATAATATCAAACGATATCTACAAATAATACTAGGAATCATGTAAAGAGATTCATATCGACACATAAGACGGGGAGGAAGAATACAAACCAATTCAAGCACGATTTTGTAAGTTTGTTAAATAGGTTCAAGATAAAATATACAAGAAGTTTGAAGAAATAGATTTTCTTTCTATTTTTAGGAAAATGAGAATGAGCGAGAGGCCACTTGGATAGAGGTTTTTGTGGGATCAAAGAGCCAAGACGTCGGAGGATTTCCCAAAATTAACAATATGTTTTTCCCTTAATTCAGTTTAAAACCAGATATGTAGGAGGAGATGATCAGACCCATTACGACTGCCTCCTTAGATAATACGAGCACGAGCACCTTACCGCTATCTGTTAGAGAGACATTTGTCCAAGCTACAGGACCAGAACATTCTGGACATATACGATATGGTGGAAGGGGAGCGACGATACGAACATGGTACGGTGGTAGTGGGTCTGCATCATCATCGCAACGAAGCGAGAGGGAGAGAGAGTTGGAGAGAGAGCTGCGAGGCATCAAGGCCAAGATGTCCACGTAGGAAGAGGAGATGGACAAGATGCATTCTAACATGGCAAGGATGTCCACACAGGATAAGGAGATTACCAAGATGTGTTCGGATATGGACAACGCCATGGCCTACATTCAAAATCTCAAGAGCCAGGCCAACCCATCCACAACACGACTTGGGGATGATGAAGAGGACAACGAAGATGAGAGCGAGGAAGAGTAGAATGTGTTTGAAAATATGTTTGTAAATATACAAAACTTGGTATATTTAAAGTAGTTTCATGAGTTTGGAATGTATGTAAACTTGAAATATTTCATAATTTTTTTAGAACAGATTCCTTTTTATTGTTGAATATTTTTTGTGAATTGGTTGCGGTAGCAGGGAAAAGAATGCATTGCAGCCAATATTCTTTTCCACTAAGAATATCAGAGGCGACGGTTATGGCACCATCCCCTCTGCCCTCATATGGGATGGTCTTGACCGTCTCCTCCGTTGATGCCGAAGTTTGCTGGTCCATTTGTGGGAGACACACGACCACTGGAAACAGTGTTGATCGTCCCCTCCGATCTTCTGTACACGTCCCTGAACCCTATAACATGAGTAGAACCTTTGGGGATGGTTGTGTCACCATCCACTCTACCACTCGTATGGAATGGTCTCGACAGTCTCCTCTGCTAATGTCGGAGTTTGCTGGTCCATTATTGGAAGATGCACGATCATTGGTGACGGTTCTGACCGTCCCCTTCGATCTTATATACCCATCCCTGAACCCTATAATCTGGGTGGAACCTTTGGGGACGATTATGGCACCGTCCTCTCCGCCCTCATAAGGGACGGTCTCGACCGTATCCTTCGTTGATGCCGGAGTTTGCTGGTCTATTGTTGGGAGACACGCGACCATTGGAGATGGTTCTGACCATCCTCTCTGATCTTATGTACCCGTCCATGAACCCTATAACTTGGGTGGATCCTTTGGGGACGTTTATGGTATCATCCTCTCTGCCCTCATAGGGGACGATCTCGACCGTCGCCTCCACTAATGCTGGAGTTTGCTAGTCCATTTTTGGGAGACGCACGACCATTGGAGACGGTTTTGACCGTCCCCTATGATCTTTGTACCCGTCCCTGAACCCTATAACCTCGGTGGAACATTTAGGGATTGTTATGCCACAATCCCTTTTACCCTCATAGGGTACGGTCTTGATCGTCTCCTTCGTTGATGCTGGAGTTTGCTGGTCCATTTCTGGGAGATGTGCGACCATTGGAGATGATTTTGACTATCCTCTCTGATCTTCTATACCCTTCCCTGAACCCTATAACCTGGGTGGAACCTTTGGGGACGACAACGACACCATCCCCTCTTTCTTTATAGGGGACAGTCTTGACCATCACCTCCGTTGATGTCAGACTTTGCTAGTCCATTTCTGGGAGACGCGCGACCATTAGCGACGGTTCGAAACATCCCCTCTGAGCTTCTGTACCTATCCCTGAAGATAGTAAAGACCTTTGGGGACGGTTATGTCACTGTCTCAGATACAAGCACAGGGGACGATCATGGCACCGTCCCATATACAATCATAGGGGACGGTTTCGTAGCATCACCTCTGTTATAGATTATAAGGGACAATCATCGACCATCCCTTCAACTTGGCATAGACGGGACGATCAATGCACGTCTCCCCATATCAGAATAGGGGAAGCTATGTATTTGCGTCACCTTTGGTCAAATGAGATGCATGAATAGGAGACGATTCTACAACCGTCCCCAATGACCTAAAGGGACGGTCTTAGTACCTGATGGGACGGACATTGACCATCGCAAAATACATATCTACTTATAGTGATTCCACATCTGATCTCCACCAATAACAACCTTGACCTACTTGTCACCCATTTGTCATTCTTTTTAGCCTTTCTGCATGTTGAGAGGGGGCATATGAGCCCCGATTTTGCCAAAGAAGAAGCTCCCAAGTGCACTTAAGAATCATCGACCTCCAAACTCCAATAGCGAGCCTCAGACCTACTTAGACCTTCTAGGAGCTGCGGGTGTGCTGCAACAATGTAATGAGACCTTTGGTGGAGAGATTGGTGGCCGGAAACACGCCCAACTTCGATCAATTCGACCTATTTATTAATCCCTAATTTAGGATATATTTGACTTTAAAAATCCATAAAAATTAGTAAAAATCCATAAAAAATCACAAAATAGTAAAAAGTTATTTAAAACACAAAACATGTTATTTTATTTATTTTAATTATTTTTATTAGTATTTATATCTATACTACCCTATATTGTATATAGCCTTATATATTACTTATATACCTTATATGTCTTTTATAAAATGAAAAAAGGAATTAAAAAAATCAAAAAATATAAAAGGAAATTTAAAAATATAAAATTAAAAAATAATTAAAAATATAACAACAAAAATAATATATATAATAAAAAAACCACAAAAATAATTAGACGAGAAGAACCCACTTTTTGGAATTAATTTTCTCTGACCTCTCTTTTTCTCCCTGTGTTCGACACTTTATGCAAACTTACACCTATACACACATTTATAGAGTTATAATAAATTTTAACCCTACACTTTTATTTTCATTGTTTGATTCTTAATTGTTAGTTGATTGTTTATTGACCAGGGTTTCTTAAGCTGTCATTGCATCGATTGCGGTCTCGCCTTATAAGATCGTACGACCCTAAAAAATCCCAATTATCAAATGGCGTTGTTGTATGGGAGCAACGTCATGTAGATTGGATTTTTACTCGTGTCTTCTTGCTTGTCTTTGTTTTTCATTATTTATTTTCATTTTTATTTTGATATTATTTTGTGAATTGTCTAACCACCCTCTTATTTGACTTTGTTGCGAGGAACATGGATTGAGGGAGGCTCTCCTTGGATAGCCTACGCACCGATGTAAAACAAGCTTAGCCTTTTGACCTAGCAACAGAAGATAACTTGGAGGATTTTTGAAGATAACTCACTTTGCTTTGTATTTTATTTTATGTATTTATTTGTAATTTGAAGTGAGAGATAGATTATTCAATTATAATATTCAGGTTTCTCCAGGACACTACTATACTTAACGGGGTCCACTTCCTAAGGGATTGTTCCCTTGAGGGCCTCGTCGGTTTTTGCCACGTTTTCTTCACCTTTTATTTTCTTTGTTTTCATGATTTTTATTTCTTTTGTGTGATTGAGCCTAGAGTAGGATTTGCATGCTCGATAGATTAAGGTCCAAACACTTAATTATATTTACATGTACCTATAGATTCGTGCTTGGGTCAAATCATAATTGTTAATTATTTGGATTTCAGATTGCATGCTGAGAGAGGCTGCATACAATGCTTGTAGGACCCGTTGTAGTGGGCACCGAGTGGCATCAAAGACTGGACTTAGGTCTCATTTATGAATAATTAGCATTTTGTGCATCACACTAATAGCAGTTACTATCCTAGGGCAATTTCATCGACTTTGCATTTGCATTTAGATATGTTTCAATTTTGCTTAGCATCCTTACATGAAGACATCTAGAGACAAGGTGACAATTCTGCTTAGCATGCATCATCATTGTCGCCTCGCATTGCTTTTCTGTCTCTCTCCCTCTGATTTTGATCACATAGAAGCTAAAAAGAATTGATCCCTCGTTAGGCTCGTGCATTTTCATTAAAAATTTAAAAGAAGTGATAACAAATAAAATTGAGATTGCTAAGCTTACTCGATCCTAAAATAAATCAAAAGAAAAATCTTTATCTTGGGGAGAGTAAACCCCTCATTGTATTCACTTTTAATTTGCATACTTATATACTAAGGAGTAGTGCCTAAATCCCATGCAAACCTAAGTGCTTGTTCAACTTTGTATTTCTCACCTAACTCTAAAAATTGACAAGATAAAAAGATCAAATTTCACGGTCTTCACTATGTTGAGTAGGTGAATTGAGGGGTTTGTTTTGTGCATATTTTTTTATGATTATTTGTGTGCATACTCGATCTTCTCTGTGTATTTGCACTTTTTTCTCACATCTCTTGATTTGATCTTTGTGCTCTCCCGATCCCTTTCTTTTGTTTCAGAGATGGCCAACTGGAGTGCTTTTTATCCGGACTTTGTAGATCCCTCGTATCCTTTAGCCGGTCCACCTCCATTTTATCACGAGGAATTTACTCCTGACTTTTCTTTTTGTATATATCCACCTCAGCCATAGTTTCAAGCCTTGGACTTTTACCCACCACTACCACCCTCACATTTTCCTCCATCTCACCCACCGAGACTGATATGTTGGAGTCACTTTTCATGAAGTCCACCCTTGAGCACTTGGCCTAGGTGATGAAGTAGATGAATCAAAGGATTAATGACCTCACTAGTATAAATAAGAGCCATCATGCCGCTTCACCATTTTATGATATGGGTTCATTCGAGGCTTCACATGAGAGCTTGTAATCACCCAAATACAAAAATGAGAAAAATTTAAAAAATAAAAAAAATCTCAGGAGACACATTGTTGATTTAGACTGTGAGGAGAGGTCCAACCTACCAGATCCTTTGACCACACATTCACTCACACCAGTTCCCACCCTTGACCCCATGAATGACACTATACAGACTGCTCTTTTTCATCCTTGTGTAGATGCTGACTTCAATATCCTTCCTTGTATTGAGGAGATACGAAATTTCAAAAAATGTTATCTGAACCCGAAGTGGTGGCTGCTATTCATGAGATAATTGATGCCCCACTTCGCCATGCCATGACCCGATTATCTTCTCCTCAACCGAAGAAGATAAAGCGAAGGAGCAGATCTAAGCGTCATATCTTGACCATGTCCACTGCCCACGCCATCACCCACCTCCCTTCTTTTAGGAAAGGAAACACTGCTACACTATTCATTAGATGCACCATCTCACTCTTCATGTGATCACACTCTTCTTGACGGTGGTGCTTCAATTAGCATAATACCCTTCTCATTGGTACAATCTCTTCACTTAGGGCCTCTAAGGAAGACCAAGATGATTGTCCAATTTGCTGATGGATCAATAAAGAGGTCAAAGGGTATTCTAGAAAATGATGTCATTCATATTTAGGGCATGAGCTTCACTATCGACTTTGTCATATTGCCCATGGAGACCTCTACCCCTGTGGATCACCCCAATCATCCTAGGATGAACCTTTCTCACCTCTGCGAGCGTTGTTATTGATTATGGGTCTGGAGAGATTCGCTTCTGTTCTGATGTCGGGAGTGATGTGTTGATCACTACACCCACTATTGACCAGAGATCTGCATGAGAGCATGCTTGTGTTAGCCGACCCCGAGGCCTATGACCTATATGCTGATATCAGAGAAGTTTTCTTTATGGATGACGATGAGACCCAAGAATTCCTTCGTAGGGAGGAAGACTCAAAAAGCATAGACCTTGGAGTTCCCTCTTCTTGTGATTGGTGATGTGTTGATGACATCCACAGGATTTACACGATTGACACTTTAGAGGAAGGCAGAATTAGTAGAGTCTGAAGAGGAATAATTTGATCTGATTGCTTTTATAAATAAATTCGACCTTTTGATGATGACTTAGAGACTCACCAGGTCGAACTTGACCTTACTATTTCCACTGCTGAGTTCAAACCTTTTCATTTTGATATCTCCGAGACTCCACATGACGGACTTGACATGACTACTTCCATAGACGAGTTCGTTCCTTTTCATTTTGAACTAGCTAAGACACCCAAGGTCGGACATGACTACACTACTTCCATCGACCAGTTCGTGCCTTTTCGATTCAACACCATTGAGGATACCTACCAGGTCGACCCTGATTGGTTTGTGTTAGTTGAGGACCCAAATGTCTACCTACACCTTGTCAGATCCATTCCTCAGTGGTCTCGCAAGAATGTCTGCTTTATACCTTCTTGATCTTTGTATATCCTTGTCCTTGTATATCTGCTTTCATTTTACTTCTCTCTATCTCCCTTTTTTGCACATCTACCTCATTCCTCATGTTTTGCCTTGCTTAAGACGTACTCTATCCTAAGTAAAGGGGAGTTGGATGAGTTGAGTGATCTTTCTTCTTTTCTTCTTTTCTTTATTTCATTTTGATTTTTCTTTTTCTACCAAAAAAGTTCCACCCCCTTTTTGACCACTGCTATACTTAGGACGTACTTTGTCCTAAGTGGGGGGGGCTGCACCTCAAGTTGTTCATTCTTTGATCCCCTCCACTGTCTCCTCTTCTTATCTATACTTAGGGATATCTCACCCTAAGTATATAGGGAGACATATCAAATTATGATCCATACATTCTGATGAACCGTGAATATGCTTCTTTAATATGGTCGTATTATTGGCGTACATGAGACATATTTTGATTGAGCAAAAACCACAATCTTCGAATGTTGTGGAGTATTTTTACTTGGTAAGTCTACCAAGGTCGAACACATGGACATAAGCTTCCTAGTTTATTTATTAAAAATTATTGACTAAATAATGAGTGATTAAATCCAAAATCCAGGTCTTCATATGCAGACACATTATGTACACATATGATGTAGAGACAAAATAACATGATGCGTGCAATTTTTATTTGATTTTAAATGTAATAAAAAGATATGCATGGTGTAGAATATGCAATAAATGATCATCCGGAAAATAATGTACAAAGATGCCATAAAATAATCACATCAATAAGCAATCAAGTAGAGGTTAAACTCAGAGACAAATTGAGCATTAAATATGAATAATGGCATCAAGGAATTGAGAGCAATAGACACTATATCTAAAAAATCATTGCATTGAATTTAGTGTTAAATCATGAGTAAACATGCCATTAGAATAAAGCAAGCTTCAAAATGACACTGAAATCAATAAAAATGGAGTTTGTATGCTCAAGTTATGAAGAAAACAATGCAATGGCATAATTGTAATAAAATTCATAAAGATAAAAGGATACTTAATCACAAAAATGCCCCTAGAAGGACATTTTTGCAATAAATAAAAGCCGAAGGGGCCCTTTTGCAAAATACTTAGGCACGCACGCGAGGCACGCGCATGGGTGGACCTTTCTACAATTTTCATAAGGCGACGAGGCTCTTGTGTAAAATACTACAAGCGTGTACGTGAGGCACGCACCTGGAGGGACTTTCTTGTAAATATGAAGACTCTGAAGGGCTTGTATGTAATTAACCCAGCCCGCACGCGCATGGCACGTGCATGAGCTAATTTCAGAAGCTTGTGGAGGCTCGGGTTGAGTGGCGAGTTATGGTGCTTCAGTGAGAGTCATGGTCTTCCCGATCCTGGAGGTTTGGTGCAGGCGACGTGGCATCATATGGGGCATTGGCCGCCGAGGGATGGCCATCCAATGGTATCTGCTCTTTCGGGTGCTTCCTCCTCCACCATTGCTTGGCAATGCAAACAGAGCTCCGGCGACCTTGCCAGAGCTCCTCCTTACTCCTCTGTGCAACCTGATGGTCGAGGAAGGTCCTTGATTTCTTGGCGCTGAAGCTTGGATAGAGGAGGACATCCGTCTATCTCTAGATCAGCTTGGTGATGCAGGGTCGTCGGAGGCGGAGCTTGAGAACTGAGCTCCGCCAAACTTCTGGCCATTGAAGGAGATAAGTACCTGCAAATGTTAGCAATACTCAAAGTGAATCGTGCAAGGTATTGTGAGTGAAGTGAAGGTCCCATGGAGGTGGTTGGAGTGAGGGACCTTTGTTTTGTCTCCGGTGATTTTGAAAAGAAGAGGGGTTGTGGTAAGTGGGGTCATGGAGAAGGGAGAGGATGAGAGGATGAGTCGGCAAGGTTGGTGGTTGTATCATGGAGGTTAGGATGGCCAGGAGATGGTGGGTATCATCATGTGCAGTGTAGTAATTAGGAGAAAGACTAAGAGAAATGGAGAAAAGGAGGTTACCTGATCGGAGCTGGTTGTTAAGCATAGCGGGGGGCTTGTGCTGAGGCTAGGAACAAGCCTCGGGTCGTCTCTCAAATTCGATCCACTGGTTTGGGGAGCTCAATGGTGCCTATCGTAGCCGCGACATGGCCGGAGAGGCCATGGGTCGGCACCGAGTTGGAGGTGCCATTATGGCCCTCGCTCTGACCTATGTCTGTCATAGGTAGATGGAGAAGGGCTAGGGCTTCGGCTTTAGATTGGTGGATGATAAATACGGGAATCGAGGGTCGTACGGTTTCACAAGGCGAAACCGTAGTCGAAGTCTTGATCACTACCAAATCCCGTATTTAATCAACAATTAACCCACAATATAAATATCAAGAAATGACAAACAAATATTTTTTTATTTTCTTTTTCAATATTGGAATGTATATATAATATAAGAAAGGAGGGGATAGAGTATTTATAAAAATATTTAAAAATAGTCAAAAATTAGCAAAATAAAATCTTTTTGGTCTTTTATAATTTTTTACTATTTTTGTGATTTTTCGGTATTTTTCAGAATGTTTTTGATATTTTTAAAAGTCAAAATAAAGAAAACAGTGAATTAATGTTCTGGTCGAAGGTAAAATAGGAATAAAACATATCAAACAGCCACGAAACTTTTCCAAACTAATTTTAAAACTAAAGGGAATAAAATGGGGAACCTACAGGAACTGAGTTTATATTTTTTTGATTTTTCTAGGATTCTTTAGATTTTTTTGGAAGTTTTTGAGTTTTTTTTTCTAATTTTTAAGGTTTTGGTTTTGAATTCTTTAGTGATTTTTGGACTGACACTAAAATAGACTAAAATACACAGTAGGTGAATTTTTTGGAATTTTTCTAGGGGTTTTAATATTTTTTGGTATCTTCTAAGATAGCCAGTAGCTAAAATGCATGTTTTTTTATTTTTAATAAATATAAAAATGCAATAAAATGCAAATGCAAAAATATGGCATTGAACGACTATGCAACATGAGCCTATGTGAATTTCTTTTGTAATTTTTGGAGTTAAAAAGATGCGTGAAATAGCCAATACAAACACACAAAAATGCTAAGCCTGGCAGAGGTATATCTGTAAATAGGGAATGCTTCCAGGGCACGCATGCAATTTTCCAACAAAATATATAACTGAAATACAAATTTCTTGGACCTTTTACAAAAAGCAAAAGCCGCGAGGGCATGGCTGCAAATAACCCACCAGGGCGCGTGACTAGCACGCGCCTGGGAGGGACCTAAATGCAATTGTCAAAATGCCCGAGGGCTTACATGCAAATATCCCAAAGATTTTACACTACAATTAAAAGTTCAGGTACTGAAAAGAAATCCACAAATGGTCGAGGGTCTCGCTGCAAAAAGCCCCGCACCTCACGTGAATAGGTCACGTGAGGTGACGTGGCTGAGGACCTACGTAATATATTGCAAAGTAACGGGGCCTAGTTATAAATTTTACAAAAGTTTTTAAACGGCACATGAAAGCTCTAATACTAATATTTAAATGCAAAAAGATGCGAGGGTTTGAACGCAAAATACCCTCGCGGGGCGGATCCAACGGCAGATGAAGCGTCACTTGGCCACGTGTCCGCACCTCAGCAAGCGATAACGGTTGGGCTTCAACGGTGGTGATTAGACTTGATGATGACGATCGGACGACTGGGGCTCGATAGGATCGGACGGTGGCTGGACGACCTAGAGATCCTTCAAGATCTGACGGCTTCGAGGTCGTCTCGATGAACTGGGACAAACTTGCGCGGAGGTAAGTTTCCTGAGCGTCGATCGGCCACCTCCGCCGCCCAATGAAGCTCTAAAATGTCTCCTGAGACTCCTGCGACGGTCCTTGAGGTGCTGGATGCTCCAAAAATCCTCGGCGGTGGCCGAGGGGCGCGCATGAGGTCGCCGGAGCGGAAGGGCTCCAAGTACCTCCGCCTCCTTCATGGTGAGCTCCAGACGCGAGTTGATGCTCAAGCTCCTGTAAAAACACATGAGAGGGTCTAGGGCAAGTTGCCTGGGTGCGCCTGCAAAATTTCCAAGTCACATGCACGAAGCACATGACCTGGTAGGGGGCAAAATGAAAATATTACAATCTACGGGGGCTTTACTGCAAATTTTACAAAAAATTAATAAAGGCATATGAATGTTTATACGCTAATAAAGAAATAACAAAAATGGCTGGGGAGAACTTGCAAAATGCCCAACCTAATCGGATCGAACGACGCCAGTGATTTCACTTGCCACGTGTCGTTGCTTAGACGCCCGATACCGCTTCGGCGGAGACGACTGCGATTAGATCTGGTGGGACTGATCAGACGGCTTTGGAACGACCAAGATCCAACGACGGCTGCGATATCTAGGGGAACGCCTTGATCGGACGGCTGGAGATGCGGGAGGACGAACAAAGAAGAACTCCGGCCAGGCGAAGCTCTCTGAGCTCCTCCTCCGATCTCCGGCGGATTTAAAGCTCACAAAATATCTCTATCCCTTCCTGGAGGCTTCCTCTCTCTGTTGGAGTGGCAAAAAAGCCCCGACGTTGGTCGGAGGGCTTGCAGGAGGACGACGGAGCTTTAGAGCTCCAAGGCCCTCCGGCGAAACTCCAAAAGCACCCAGCTGCTGCTTTGACTCATGGACCTGCACAGGAAAGGTTACACCATCGAGGGCAAAGTGCCTCGATAGTTGGGGGAGCGAAAGGATGGCGGTGGCGTGCGAGAAGGAGCTCGCCAGAGCAAGCTCCGACGAGGTGACGGCAGAGATGAACTGGAGGTGCTCTGATCGATATGAGAAGTGGCAAACGATTCCTACAAATACATGGACTAAGAATATGCAAGAAAATAGAGTAGAAGCACAGAACCTCAGAGCAAAATGCTCGAGATGGACATCGACGGCCAAGTGGCCGGAGGTGGCTTTGGAACGCGACCCTTGAGCCTTGCCGCGCCTCAACAGGGTTGTGGGGCTCTCCCCCCGTCACCGGAGCTCCCTCTCTACACGCTCCCCGAAGGTTTAAGGCTCTCAAAACTGGTTCAAGGAGAGAAGGAAGAAATGGGGTCGGTTTTGAGATGTGGTGAAGGGGCGTGAAAAACGAGGTGGCAGCGGGTGTTGCGATGATCCGTGACCCAAGATGAAGCTAGGGTGTGCAAGAGGGATGGTGGAGGAAGGAGTTTCCGGAAGACACCAACCTCAAAAGATGAAAGTCTCGACCTCAAAAAATCCGCAAAGGCGGGTCAAAAACGAGGTTTCTGATAGCCTAAAGGACCTAGGGCAGACAGTTGACCGAGGTCAACTGTGACTGCCACCTGGTTGGTCCACGTGGACCAACTAGGAAAAAGCCCTAAAAAAGATTTGAAAATTAATTTAAAAATAGTAAATGAATTAATTAAATTTTGATTATTAAATAAAAAATGTTTATAATTTTATAAAGTATTTTATAGTGATTTTTAATTATTTTTAGGAAGTATATTTGTACAAGTTACTTTTTATAGCCTATATAGGTATTTTACCTGTATATTTTAGTATTTTATTTTTATTTGGTATTTTAATTTCTTTAATTATGTTTATTATTTTATAAAATTATAAAAATACTTTTATACATGTAATTATATTTTTATTTTATTTTTCTGAAGTGTTTTGTATATTTAATAAAATATAAGTATATATTATATAAGTATATTTATAGGTATAGTACCTATGTATTTTATATACATGTATTTTATTTTGAGTTTTATTTGGGTTTTTCTTCTGATTTTATTGTACATAATTATTATAAATAGTATTTACAAAATTATAAAAATATAAAAATATAAAAATAATGAATAAATAATAAATTGAATATTTTAATCTGTACACTTATACAATGAGGGTCAAAAACTCAACTTTCAAACTGTAGCTCCGCCAAATGTGAAACCACCACCATTAAATAGCTTATTTTATTCTACATACAATTAAAGGTGAGTTTGTTGCATTTGGAGTTTTCGTTTGTGAGATACGGGTCTGGGAAGTTGGGATTCTGGATTTTTATTCAGACCATAACTTTGTATCTTTACATTATTTTTCAGTGAAATCAATTTTGTATTTTTTTATATAAAATTATCTACAACTTTCATGTACAAGGTTTCTTTAATTGATGTATAGAAAGTGGAACCAAAAATAGGTCTCAAAATGAATAAAGAATGGATAAAATGAATAGGTAATTGGCCCTTATCTCCCCCTACTTTATTCCTTGTCGACCTATTCATCAAGATGCCTAGGTCTCAGGGCCTCGGGTCATAAAATATTTACAATATTTTATTCTTTTTCTTTTCTTTTATTTATTCTATAATTTTGGCTTTAATTACAATAATTTATACACTATTTACATGCACATGCATGGATGCTAAAAAATGCTGGATTTAATGATATTTTCAAGCATTCGCCAGGGTTGTGAGGCCAAAATGATAGAATAAAGATGATGAAATGTGGATTCATCAGTGGACGAAGAGAAATGGAGGCGGAGACGACGACTTTATAAATGGTGAGTGGGAGTTACAGGAGAGGTGGCACAAAGTTTTTGAACGATCGATTTGAAGGGATGGAGTGATGAAGGGGCTCAGTGAATGTTTCCCGAAGAAGGTGGGTGTGAGGGATATGAGGGTGGCATTAGGGATCAAAGAGGGAGGTTGGGGTGGATGTAGAAATGGAAGGGAGTGATGGTGTTGTGAGGTGTAACGGAAGGGGGAGGTGCGTTGGAGGTAGACGAAGGGTTTTGGACCGTTGGATCGCTCGATCCAACGGTCAGGAGATAGGCGGTGGGGGAGAATGGTGATGAAGCGTGTGCTTCATCCAAGGGTCATGAGAGAAGGGGAGACATGGAGATGGCTCGATCATCTGATGGGTAGGCATCTGATGGCCATGGTCAGAGTAGAGAGTGGGCGGCTAGGATGGTATCTGGAGATGGATCCAAGGGTCGGGAGAAGGGCAATAGTGGGCGCTGAGATGAAGGCAGAGAACAGAGGATCCAAGGGAAAAGATGGAGGTCAGGTGGAGGGAAGAGGAGGGGGCCATGTGGGCGGCCCAGATGGCACCATGTAGCCTAATCAATTATTCAGAAAATGAGACAATTAATGGAAATTAGGAAATAAATAGGAGGAGGCTGAATTAGCAAAAAGTCCAAACATGAAAATTGTAGATCTCAATGAGATCTATAACTTTCATGTTGACCAAAAAGTCAGAAGAGGACATTTATACAAAACAATTTTTTGGTAGTATTTTTAGTACGTAAAAATACTGTGTTTTAAAGGGTTTGTTATTTTTTGTATTTTTAGTTTCTTTTTAAAGCCAAAACAAATATATACAATATTTAATCTAATTTTTAGGTATTTCTAATAAATAAGAAAATGTTAGTAATTAAAAATAATAATTTAGGGTTAGTGTTAGTTACAAGGGAGAGGATTATTGAAAAAGATGCGGAATTAATGAAAAATTCCAATGAAGTTCTTATTCTTCGAGGTTAAAAAGAGAGAATAGTGATGATTCCTTAGAGACTCATCACATTCGCACCATTGACCCTCCGTGCCTTCTGTACAATCTGCTATACTTAGGATTATTTGATCCTAAGTATAAGGGGGACAGTCAACTTCTCATTCGTTCATTTCTTCATTTTTTTCATCCATTTATTCTTTAGGTTTTTCTATACTCAATACAAGTTATGTCTTCTCTTTTTCTCTCTAATCTATGAGGACATAACTCAAGATAATTATAGGGGGTCATATATACTTTGTATATACTTTTGTCATAACACGTACTTTCGTATTTTCAATAATTATGGTAAAATACATATAAAACACTATATATACTATAATATTCATTAAAATCACTTAATAAAAATGGTTATTATTCCTCAAATTCTTTTTGTATATACTGATTAATAAATCAGGTAAAAATATTTTTTTTAAATGTCTGAAAATAGTTTGAAAATCTTTTTATTAAATCTTTTGAAAACTATTTGGAAAATATTTTGTTAAATATTTTGTTAAATATTTTAACTTTGTAAAAATAATTTGTTTGTAATATTTCTTTTTTGTGTAAATAAAATTCTTTAGAAAAACTATTTGTAAATGGTTTTGAAAATGGTTGCAAAAATATTTTGAAAAATCTCTATATGATGTTTGAAAAACCTTTGCAAAATGATTTTTAAATATTTGTATATGTTTATAAAAATATTTGCAAAAATAATTTGGACT
The DNA here is from genome assembly GCA_037367405.1 of Ottelia alismoides. Lineage (NCBI taxonomy): Eukaryota > Viridiplantae > Streptophyta > Magnoliopsida > Alismatales > Hydrocharitaceae > Ottelia > Ottelia alismoides. The sequence goes on along the minus strand of JAZKJV010004151.1, from coordinate 68,054 downwards.
ATAGTTTTCAAAAATGTTTGTATAATTATTTTCCAAATAAGTTTGAGGAATATAGACATCATCCAAGTAAATAAATACTTTTAACCAACTGTATATATGTATCTATAGAAATATAACATATCCCTTGGGTGAATTCTTAAAAATCTAACTCTTGTAAATAATTGATGCATCCCATGTAAATATTTGTACCTATCTTTTATTCCAAAATCTTTTGTTTTGAAAAATCCCAAAAACATTTGCAACATATTTTTGAAAAATTGCATAAAAAATTGCAAAACCTTTTTCAAAAATCCATAAAAAGTTCAAAATTTGAAAATTACATCACAAAAATATTTTCTGCATTGTGCATTGCATTTGGATTTTTTTGAACAAGTCTAAGTAAAATCCAAAGATTGGAGCTTGGTTGGACCTTAGTGCACCTAACTTCACTGGAACCTTATGGGAATTAGATTTGAGGTACTTCAGGTCTATTCGAACTTAATTCTTTGAGACTCAGGGCTGGGTTCAAGACACCTCAACTTCCTAACTGCAACTTTTCGAGACACATGCACGACTCTTGTCGGCTATGACCCAACTTGGACATATGTACTTTTCATTTGGCTCAATTCAGTTGTAGTGGTGAGGGGATTGGATTTGCTGGTGTGAGATGCACATGAGAGGAAACATTCATCCTCGTTTAGGGAGGGAAGTGCACCCCAACCCATCCAGTGGTGTAGACGTCTAAAGACAGGAGAGTGAGGGTTGCAATAATGCTTCAAAAGAGGGATAGTCTTCTAGCTCAAGAGGAAAAACTCCATATGTAAATGATGTTGTATATAGTATTTCAAAAAAAAGCAAAAACTCCAAAAAAGTGGGCATGCTTGATTGAAAATAAAATGCATGCCGGAGCGTACATTGTATAGTCAATAAGCTAGCTTGAGCCTCAAAGTCATATTTTCTGAGCTTACAGCTAGATGACTTGACTACACTGGTCATGTATCCCCGGATAGGTAGCTACACTGGCTACCATCTATTCTTCTCTTCACTCCCTCCTCTTGAGTCGGATGCACTTTAAATTAGAAGGGAATACCTCTCTCTTCGAGGAAAGAGTTGCTGGATTGGGGAATCATTGGGTGGTCATACTAGAGAAGTCAGTTATTTTGTCATTTCAGTTGGGAAGAGCCACTATCACCTACACCATATAATTTAGCTTCATAGTCATAAGGGTTTGTGTATGATGTAGACTTGTTTTGACATGGCTATTGAGGTGGTTTGAACCGAGTTCTGTGACTCTCAAAAGCTGATGTGTTTTAAATCTAATTCCCGACCAGGTTCCACACACATTCTCACACCAAGGTCTGACATGCGCTTTAAATTTTGATCTTGTGAGGACAAGTTTGAGAATTAATTCAATCCACTTTCTTTCCTTTTCTTTTCTTTATTCTTATTTTCTTCACTTATTACATAAGTGTTTGCTAGGGACTAGCAAAGGCAAATATGGGGGGTGATGAATCTCCATTTCATCACCTTTATTCTATCATTTTGGCCTTAGAAACCCTAGCTAATGCATGTATATAATATTATTTTGTACAAATTAACATTCATTATTTGTTCCATTTATTGTGTATAAAATACTGTTTTTATGCCAAAATTATAGAATAAAGAAAAGAAAAGAAAACGAATAAAATACCAATGGTATTTTATGACCCTAAACCCCAAGACGAAGTCAAGAATTGATTTGGTCGACAAGGAATAAAGTAGGGGGAGATAAGGACCAATAAATCCAATTTATTTATTCATTATCAATTAATTTTTGAGACCCATTTTATTTTCTATTATTTATACCTCATATAAAAAAACTTTGTACATGAAAGTTGTAGATAAAAATACAAAAAATACAAAATTGAATTCATACAAAAATAATAAATAGTATACTTTTATACTCAAAATAAAAGCCAAAATCCCAACTTGGCCCATATCTCCCAAATAAAAAACTCAAAATGTATCAAAATCACCTTTAATAGTAGTGAAAAGGGACGCTGCTGCTGCATGCAGCAGCCAACGTGGCTGCTACATGTGGCAGTTTTCCCAAATTTTTTTATTTTTTTTCAAAATTAAACCATGAATATTCATCTATATACTCCTCCTACATTGTATTAAAATTTCGTCAGAAACAGAGACTCCTATGCCCTCCATCTAGAACAAGTAATTTTAACGGTCTGAAATTTGTTGTAATCGACATGTTCTAGATGGAGGGCATAGGAGTCTCTGTTTTTGACGAAATTTTAATACAATGTAGGAGGAATATATAAGATGAATATTCATGGTTTAATTTTTAAAAAAATAAAAAAATTGGGGAAACTGCCACATGTAGCAGCCACGTTGGCTGCTACATGCAGCAGCGTCCCGGACCTCTTAATTGTATATAACTTTTAATAAGCTATTTATGAGATGGTTTCATATTTTTGGAGTTAAGGTGTGAAAGTTTGGATCCCTATTGTATAGTTTATCTATATAAAATATTCATTTTATTTATTATTTTTATAATTTTATATTTTTATAATTTTTAAAATATTATTTTTAACACTTGTACATATTTAGAATATAATAAAAACATAAATAAAACATAAAAATAAAATTATCTACTAAAATACATAGATGAAATACCTATATTTATACCTATATAATATATACTCCTGTTTATTAAAGTGTACAAAATACATCAGAAAAATATAATAAAAATGTATTTATGTGTATAAAAATAAGTCATAATTTTTTAAAATATTAGAATAAATTAATAAAATCAAAAATACAAAATAAAAATAAATTATACAAAATATAGGCAAGTATACCTATAAATAAAACCCTAAAACTAACTTATAATAAATAAGTTCAAAAAATAAATAAAAATCGTATTAAAGCACTGCAGAAAATAATAAACATTTTTATTTTATAGCTTTATTTTAATAAAATCATTTATTATTTAATATAATTTAGAGTTGGTTTTTCATGGTTGGTCCATGTGGACCAACCAGATTGAGTTGTTGGTTGACTTAGGCCAACTCTTCTGACCTAACCCTGGCCCTGTTAAAACTGAATACATGCCTCTCTTCTCAATTTTTTATATTTTGATACAAGGCTCGAGGAGGATCGATCCCTTTATGAGATTTCTTCTCTGAACATCCATGATTCTCGCCGAATCAAATCCTCCTCCCATCTCGCTTCGATTCGCTCGTGATCCGCCCTCGAACACCTCCCCTTCACCAGCCTGTACATATACCCTTCTTCCATTTCCTTGAATTTTGGTTCATTTTCCCCTTGCTTTAAACCCCCTGAGTGTGCTAGGGTCGAACCCCTTGTGACAGGAGGAGCTCCCCGCTCTTCCCTACGAGGAAGGATCAAGGATGAGGCAGCTCCCAACAATCTCCGACCACCGACGCCGTCGAGGTCCACTTCCTGGCTTTCGGCCAGTGGAGGTACGTGTTTCTTAGTCCCTTAGATAGCTATTAGCCCTAGTTTTAGTTTTATGCTTTGATTTTCTGCTTGGATTGCTTGTAGGTATGTCAATATGGGTCTATCCGTTGGGTACCCGACCCAAACCCGCCCCATTTAAGGACCCGAAATCCATCCCATTTACTTTTGGACGGGTTCGGGTTTTTAATGACTACCCATACAGGTATGAGTATGGGTTTGGGATTGCCTTATGGGTACCGAACCCGAACCTGCGCCAAACCCGAATAAAAAAAATATATAAAGATAGATGTGTGTGTTGCATTTTAATCAAACTAGTCCCAAATCCATTTCATATCTAATACGTATCGATCTACATGTATAAATTTTTGACTCAATTTTCTCCTCTCTATCCATTTATTCATATGCAACTAACTTTTTAATATCTTTAATAAATAAAAAATATCAACACAAAAGAGTTAAACACTTAACATATATAAAACTTTAATATTATCTAAATATTGTACATTTTTATGAATCACCATATTATACGATCTCACTCTATTTCATCTATCTATGAAATCTTGTATACATTTACAAACAAAATTAAGATTTACCATGTCGAAGATATGGGTACCCATTGGGTACACGGGTATCCGACGGGTATATGGGTACCCGCTATAAATTACCTATTTAATAAATGGGCAGGTATGGATAATGATATTGTAAATGGGTATGGATTTGGGAATAGTAATACCCGCCCCAAACCCGACCTGCTGAAATCCCTAATTTGCTTGTTTAATTTAGGATTTGGAATTAGTCCTTGCCGAAGCTATATAGCTCCAGTCACCATTTCCACCGTCAAGTCCATTATTCCGACCATCTCAGACACCCCATCTCCTATTCCCAACATTTCTCCACCTTCCTACACCATCAACCACCTTCGGTTTGCCTTAGATCGAAACCTTGATGCTCCTCCACCACCACTCACCGGAGCATCTCCGCCCCATGCCATTCCGCACCTGATCTCCACCAATAACAGCCTTGACCTACTTGCCATCCATTTGCTGCGTTTTTTATCTTTTTTGTAGGTTGAGAAGGGGCATCTGAGCCCCGATTTTGTCAAAGAAGAAACTCCCAGGTATACCCGAGCATCATCGACCTCCAGGGCTCCAGCAGTGAGCCCTAGAACTACTTGGACCTTCCAGGAGTTGCGGGTGTGCTGCAACAATGTAACGAGACTTCGACGGTGAGATTGGTGGCCAGAAACATGCCCAGCCGCCGATCAAAGTTCATCTGAGCAATGTTCTTTACAAGTTCCTCCATTTGGCCTCAGAGCCATCCGATCAGGTCTTGCTTCCAGTTTGCACAACCACCGTCCGATCTTGTGTGCCACTGCCGTTGAATCTTGCTGGTTAGATCTAGTTCCAACCGCTTGTGACGGACCTGTATCGCCCAACATCAACACAACGTGTGGCAAGTGAGCATTACCCAATCGTTCGTCCGCGCACCCTTTAGCGGAAAATTGCAACATCTATCCCCATCATTTTTGTCTTTATCTTTTGGCCTTGTAAAATAATTAGATAGTTTAAAAACTGTTGTGTATTTTGCATGTGAGCCTGTGTACTTAATTTATATTACACTTAGGTCCCTTGCTAGCGCACCTCACGTGTCGTCCCATGTGAGGCAGGCATTTTGCAGACAAAGCCCTTGCAGCTTTTGTTATTTATATTTAGTCCTGTAAATTTGAACTATTGTTATATATTTTTTGAATATTTGTAATATGGCCCCCAACTTAATTTTATTTGCACTTATGCCCCTACCAGTTCATTGATTTTTTTTTTGATATTCTCTATTTAAAATATAGCGTCCATGCTCCAAAAACATCCCAAAAATAGGGTTAAGCTACTTCTGGCATACATACTAATGCTATATTTTTAGTTTTGCAGTTTAGGACTTTTACCTATATTATAAAAGTCCAAAAAGAGCGCAAAAAGTCCCTGTTTGACTTGGGAAATACCAAAAAATATAAAAATGTTTTGAAAAATTCCCAAAAGAATATATTTTATTTGTATAAATATTTTGAGTCTTCGGACAAAATCCCTAAAAATAGAAAAAGAAAAGTCATAAAAATTAAAAAACCCCAAATATAAAAATCTAAAAAAATCTCAAAAATTCCAAAAATATCATTTTTTGTTTTATAATTTTGTTTATATCATTATTTACATGTTAAAATTTATTTGAAGAAATTTTGATACTATACGCTATTTTTAATCTTCACTTCAATTCATCATATTTGTTAATCCCTGATTTGGGATATTTTTACTTTAAAAATCCATAAAAAAATATTAAAAATGCCTAAAAATAACTAAAATAGTAAAATATATTTGAAACCCAAAAACATTTTATTTTCTATATTTTGGTTATTTTTATCAGTATTTATATCTATATTACCCTATATTGTATATATAGCCTTATATATTACATATATACCTTATATATCTTTTATAAAAAGAAAAAGGAAATTAAAAAATCGGAAAATATAAAAATAAAATGAAATAATAAAAAATGAAAAAACAATTTAAAATATAAAAACAAATATATATATATATATAATAAAAACCCACAAAAACAATAAACAAGAAGGACCCACTTGGGAATTAATTTTCCCCAATCTCTCGTTTGCTCCCATGTTTGACACTCTACACATACTTAAACCTATACACACATTTGTTGAGTTATAATAAATTTTAACTTTACACTTTTCTTTTCATTGCTTGGTTCTTAATTGTGGGTTGATTGTTGATTGACTAGGGTTTCTGGAGCGATCATTGCATTGATTGCGATTCTACCTTGTGAGACCGTATGACCCTCGAAAAATCCCAGTTATTAGGATGATGAATCGTATTTTGCAAGGGTCTAAAATAAGGCAATATATACAATATAAGGTAAAAAAATTATAAATACAATTAAAAATAACCAAAATATTGGAAGTAAAATATTTTGGATTTTAAATATTTTTTACTATTTTTTATTTGTGGGGATTTTTTGCTAATTTTTATGTATTTTTAAAGTCAAAAGTATACCAAAACGAGGATTAAATATATAGACCGAATTGATTTGGAGATGGAAAAATGGCAAAAAAATGTCCAAAATTTTCCAAATAAATTTTAATACTTAATAAATAATATAAAGAAAGTTATAAAATAAAAATGAATATTTTTGGAGTTTTAGGATTTTTTATATTTTTATAAAGGATTTTGGAGCTTTTAAATTTTTAGTCTTTTTTTTCATTTTTAGGGATTTGTAGTCTCGAGTTAAAAATACTAAAATAAACCATATATATTTGGGAATATTCTAAAAAAATTATATTTTTTTGTATTTTATAATTCAAATAGGGACAAAAATATAGTCTTTCATTTTTAATAAATACTAAAATGCCTGAAATGAAAATACAAAAATATGGCATGAATCTACAAGAAAGAAGGCTTAACTCATTTTTTTAAGATTTTTTGGAGTACAGATGATAATTTTAATAAATTGAAAACATGCACAAATATTGTTGAACTAGCAAGGGTATTTTTGCAATTAAAAATGAACACAAGGTTGATTCTACAAATTATCCAAATTATTATAACTAATATTTAAAGTTACTGGACTAAAGCAAAATACAAAACCGACGAGTTGTTCCCTACAAAATCACCACCTCACGTGGGACTATACGTAAAGTGATGTGGACTGGACTGCAATGTAATTCAAGGAAAGCTTGAGGGTTCTACTGCAAATTTACCAAAAGTTTTAGATCTAAATTAAATTATAAGACTAATTAAAAATGCACAAAAATGGGGGCGGGGGGGGGGGGGTGGGCGCTAAGTCTGCAAATTACCCCCTAATAGGCGCGATCCAATGGTGGTGATCGATCCACTAATCCACGTGGCAGCGATCGAATGATCGGTACCCCTTCAACGATGGAGAACTAAGATTAGATCTCAGATCTAATTTGACGATGCTGGAGTGGGATGATCCGACAGTGGCTAGAGGTTCTGGCATTAACGCTCGATCAGACAGTGACGGAACCCTCTGGAAGAACTCGGATGAACACGGTGTTCTCAGAGCTTTGATTTTTTGATCCTGTGCGTGATAAGGCACTGTTATCATCATGATCGGGGGCTTTAGCTTCGTACTGGGATTCCACACCTTGAGGTTCCTTCAAAATTGCCAAAGTGTTCTTGAGTAGCTCAGATGAGCCCTCTAACATGGACGTCTTCTTCTATCTTCGAGCACCCTTGCAAACGTGTGTTTTCTCTCTGTTTCCTGCAGCGAAATGGTGAACAAGAAAATACGGAGCTTCGACAAGCTTCTGGAAGCGAGATGAGGTGAAATGAGGCGATTGCGGTCTCCAATGAATGGTTGCAGAGGGAGAGTGGATCTCCGGATTCGTGCGAGATCTGGGTGGATAGAGGAACCTGAGATGTGGAGCAGAGAAGGATAAGGAAGATGGAAGCGGTAGCGTGGCGGAACAATGGCTGGAATGATCAGAATACAGTGGCGGAGTCGGAACTCCATCATACAAAAATGATGAATTTTAACTAAATAGATGGAATTAAAACGAATAAAGGACAAATATAAACTACTGCTAACCTAAGGAAAAAGAAAAACTAAGAAGATAGAAGCTTACTGGATGAGGTTCACTTGGAGTGGAGCTCCGACGGAGCACGACGTCGAGCAGCGAACCACCTCGATTCGACACTGAATCACGCTGAGGAAGTGTCTTGGAGGACGCTGTTGTCACCAGTGTTCAATCTAGGGTTTAGGTTCGGGCGAAGAATGGCTAAAGAGGGATTAAATTTGAATGGAGGTTCGAGGCGATTATTTGTAGGGGGTGACCTTTGATCAAGATGATCTCTCGGATCCATGGACCTAAGCCTAAGGAATCAAGTGCATGTGTAAGTTTAAGGAATGATAATTAGAAGTCTCGAAGACGTCGAGCATAAAAAATGCAAGGATCGGGTGATGTGCTATCGAGAAATCGAGGGGAACGTGGTTTCTGACAACCTCGAGTCAAGGTCAGGCAGTTGACCTCGGGTCAACCAACAGGGGCTCCTGTTGGGCTACGTAGACCCACTACAAGACAAAACAGGAGAAGAAATGATAAAAAAATTATAAATAAAATAATAAATGGATTAATTTAACAAAAAATATAAAAAATGGTTTATTATTTTATGTAGTATTTTAATATGTTATTTATTTATTTTTTTGGTCTTATTATTGCAAGTCACTTTTTAGGGTTTCATTTATAAGTTTATTTATCTATGTTTTGTATATTTTATTTTTATTTTGTTTTTTCATTTTATTATTTAATTTTCTTAATTTGTATATTTTTTAATTCTTTAATTTTACATAAATATATTTTTATTGTATTTTTCTGATGTCATTTGTACACTTGAATAAAGATAGGTATATAATATATATGTATAAGTATAAGTATTCCATCTATGTATTTTTGTATATTATTTTATTTTAATAATTTATTCTATTCTAAATATGTTCTATATTATAAATAATATTTACAAATTTATGAAAATATAAAATTGTAAAAATAACAAAGAATAAAATGAATATTTTATTCAGGTAAGTTATAAACTAAGGGACCAAAACCAGACTTTTGCTCTTAACTCCAAATTAAATGAACCACCTTCATTAGATAACTTATTTAAAGTTATATACAAATAAAGTAATTTTTGGCACATTTTGAGTTCATATGGAGAAGATATGGGTCTGGGAAGTTTGGGTTTTGCTTTTTATTTTGAGAATAAAAAGTACATTGTATATTATTTTTGTGTAAACTCAATTTTGTATTTTTTTTATATTATTATCATTTACAACTCTCATATACTAAGTTTCTTTATTTGATGTATAAATATTAAGAAATAAAATATGCCCCAAAAATGCAATATTGATGAATAAAAATTAGGATTTTTATTGTGTTTTTGACCTTTATCTCCCCCTACTTTATTATTTGTCGACCCTGTCATCAGGATGCTAGGTGTCAGGGTTTAGGGTCATAAAATACCTTTGGCATTTTCTTCTTCTTCTTTTCTTTTCTTTATTCTTTTATTTTGGCTTTAAACAATGTATTTTATATAATATTTATACAATAAATAATAAATATTAATTTGTGTAAAATAATCGTATTCACATGTATTTAGCTAGGGTTTAAAGGCCAAAATGAAAGAATAAAGGTGATGGAATGGAGATTCATCACCCCCCTACACTTGCCTTTGATAGACCTTAGCAAACACTTATGCCTATAAGTGCAGAAAAGAAAATAAAGAAAAGAAAAAGAAAGAACTTGGAATAATTGTCGACTTTTATACTTGTCTTAACAGAATCAAAGTTTGGAGCTTAGAAAAGGCCTTTGATTAATGGTGTGTTCGGAACCACATGGAAGCCATAAAGTGTGACACAATAGCCCTTAGGTTCCATAGTCCTATTATCCAGTCCAATTCACAGCCAAGTCAGAACCATCCTTCCAGTCACATACTCTTGCTACCTCAAAGTGATCAAACCATGTGTGTGAAATTGTCAGCTTTCCCCAGATAAAATTGATGAACTATCGAGGCATCTACTATTCTGGTATCTCGTCCTCGTGGAGACATATATTCCCTTCTAATGTCAGGTACTCCCAGTCTTTACAACTGAATGGGGAAGAAGTTTAGAAGAAGGGAAAAAGAAGTGGGAATGGACCAGTGTAGTTTTCTTTCCCTTGTGAAGTCGGCCAGTGTAACCAATTCTTCACCAAGAAGCAGGCTTTATTTGAAGCTCAATTTTTTGTTGAATTTTTAGTTATCGGCATCTTTGGATATTTCTTTGACTTTGTACAGCTTCTGCATTCTTGCTTGTGCCCCGGTGGATATAGCATCTTTTGTTCCACCCATTTTTTGGGGTCTTGGAAAAATTTGCACCGGTAGACCATTCCTTATCCGAAGCATTGTCATAATCCATCTCCAGTCTTTAAATATCATTGTTACGAAAAGAAGTGGGTTAGAGTATTGGTGTCAGCAATCCCAAGAATGGTTCCTGAGCCACCATTGACGAAGTGGCCTTGCATCATCCCAACTTAGACTCAAAAACTTTTCACCGGTCCGTCTGAGTTGAGCTAAGTGCTAAGTGTGAGGTTTCTAGTCCATTCGTTATCTCAAGAGTCTTATGGATGATAAGAAGGGTTCTATTTAGGCACATTTAATTGACTCATGAACATAGTCTTATGGAATCTAAATAATTAAGTCAAATTGACCTAAAATATCTCCACTTCATGTCCTGAAAGGGTTCATTTGAAATTAAGTGTATTAAGATCTATTCCAAGCTCTAATCTTCAGACTTTATTTATACTTGTTCAATTGTCTAGGTTATTCCAAAAAATGCGAATGCTATGCAAAATGCAAGGAAAATGTTTTTGTGATGCAAATTTCTGATTTTGAACTTTTTATGGATTTTTGAAAGAGGTTTAGCAAAAATTTTACGCATTTTTTTGAAAAGGTTTTTTTGATTGTTTTTGGAATTTTTGATTTTGCAAATTTTTATGGATTTTTCAAAACAAAGGTTTTTGGAAAAAGAAGAAGGTACAAATATTTACATGGGAGTGCTTCTTGTTATTTACAAGGGTTGAGGTTTTAAAGGATTTACACAAGAGACATGTTAGTTGTTTTTATAAATAAATATATATATACAATTGGTGAAAATGTTGATTTATTTAGATGATGTGTATTCCTTAAGCTTACTTGAAAATAATTTTACAAACACTTTTGAAAATTGTAGTTCAAAATAAATTTTGCAAATAATTTTTACAAATATTTACAAACATTTGGAAACCATTTTTTATAAAGATTTTTTAAATAGTATATAGATATTTTTCAAATATTTTTGCAACCATTTTCAAAATCATTTGCAAATAGATTTTTAAGACATTTTTATTTCACACAAAGAAAAGAAATTTTTACAAATAAAATATTTTTACAAAGGTTGAAAACATTTTGCAAAATAGTTTTCAATCAGTTTTTAAAAGATTTTTCAAATAGATTGTCAAATTATTTCTCAAACATTTTGTAAAATATTTTTACTTGATTTATTAATCAGTATATACAAAAATGAGGAATAATGTACATTTATTTATTAATTGATTTAATGAGCTGTACATGTTTATACATAGTATTTTAGCCATACTTATTGAAAATACGAAAGTACGAGTTATGGATACAATATATACAAAGTATATACGACCCCCTATACTTAGCTTGAGCTATGTCCTCATACATTAGAGAGAAAAAGAGAAGACATAAATTGCGCTGAGTATAGACAAGCCTATACTACAACGACTAAAGAATGAACAAATGAGAAGTTGACCGTCCCCCCTATACTTAGGATGAAATAATCCTAAGAACAGTAGATTGTACACAAGACAGGGAGGGTCAAGGGTGGAAATGTACAAAATCATCGGCTCGACCTGTCCCCCTCCCCCCATACTTAGGGTAAAATGTCCCTAAGTATAGACATAGTATCAAGAGTTGAGGGGACAGGTGAGGGGTTAGAGAATGAATAACTCCGAGTGTATACCCACTATAATTAGGACAAAGTATGTCCTAAGTATATCAATGATGAAAAGGTGACACCTTCTCTGAAGAAAAAGAAAATAAAGAACGAAAAGAAGAAAAGAAGAAAAGATGAAAAAGAAAGATCATTCAAAAATATTTTGTTCTACTCTGTCTGAAACTACGGAAGTGGTTGCTTTCAACTCATCTTCATATACAACTTGAATTGAGTCAATGACAGATAGAAATGTATCATGCTCTAAGTAAGGCTTCGATAGCTGTCCATTGACTACAAAAGGTTGCACGTCAGTTGATAGTTCCGATGTCATCATGCTACCATTGTCACGCACATATTTCACTGTAAACGACCCAATCCATTTTCTCTTCAAATTTCCTGGAAAGATTTTTATTTTTGCATCAACAACCAAACCTTTTGACCTAGATCGAAAGTATTTCTGCGGACGTGCTTGTCATGCAACTTCTTGACCTTCTCCTTCTACATCAGGTTGTTGTCATATGCATAATCTCTAAATTCGAGCAGTCTGTTCAGATCCACTTATCGATTCTTCTTGGCTTTCTTGGAGTCCAATTTGCAAACATTGATTGCCCTCAAAGATTTATGAATTAGTTCCACTGGCAGATGGTATGGATTGTCGTAGACCAGTCAGTAGGGAGACATTCCCATAGGTGACTTGTACGCGGTTCCGTAAGCCCAATGAACTGAGTCAAGCAACTAATACCAGTTCTTACGATCCAGACGCACAAGCTTCTGCAGAATTTTCTTGATCTCCCTGTTGGAGCATTCTGCTAAGCCATTGGACTATGGGTAGTAAGGAAAAGCTACACGATGTTAAATATAAAATTCTTGAGTTAGCTTCTTCACCTCTCTGTTAATGAAATGGCTACCCCCATCTGATATGAGGATTTTTGATATCTCTAACCTTGAAATGATGTGATCTTTCAGGAAATGATAGATGGTATGACTATCGATGGCTCGGGTTGGAATAGCTCCACCCAACTACTAACGTAATCGACAGGAAGCAGAATGTATTCATATCCCTGACTGTTTGGAAATGGGTCCATAAAATCAATGCCCCAAGCATCAAATACATCTGATATCTGGATAAATTCCAGGGTTATTATGTCTCTCCATCCAATGGTTCCACCCATCTTCTGGCAGTCAGTGTAGTGCTTTACATAGCCTTCTGCATCTTTGAACATGGTTGCCACCAGGGGCCATTTTGGAGTACTTTTGTTGTCGTTATTTTACCTGAGTGATGTCCTCCATCTTCTCGATCATGACAATGCGTGAGGGCACTAGGAACTTCCTCTTGAGGGATACACCTTCTCCATATAGAATCTGACCCCTCACAAAAGAGATATGGATCTTCCCACTGGTAAAAATGGATATCATATAAAAACTTGTCTACTTTTAGCTTTAGCCAATCTTGTGGAGTTCTCCTGGATACAAAATAATTCATAATATCGCTATACCAGGGGAGCGAGGTGACTGACAAGATTGCCTCATCTGAAAAGGTCTCAGTGATAGGCTGCAGGTTCAGCTCAGGAGTTTCAGGCTCGGGAAGTCTAGACAAATAATCTACCACCACATTCTTAACTCTAGGCTTATCTCGAATTTCAAGGTCAAACTCCTGGAGCAGAAGGATCCACCTGATGATTTGTGGTTTGACATCCTTTTTTTGTTGTAAATACTGGATGGTCAAGTGGTCAGTATAAATAATCACCTCCAACCCAAGGAGACGGGATATGAACTTTTCTAAGGGAAAAACTAATACTAGCAGCTCTTTCTCTATAACTGTGTAATTATTTTGAGCTTCATCTAAAGTTCTTCTAGTGTAGTGAACTACAAATGGCACATTATCCATTATCTGTCCCAATACTACATCAATGGCAAAATCTGATGCATTTGTCATTATCTCGAACGGAAGTGTCCAGTCTGGTGGTTGCAAGACAAAGGCCTTAGTGATCAAATCCTTTAGTTGATTAGAGGCTTGGAGTACACAGTCATCAATAATGAAATATGTCTCCTTGCCTAACAGTTCGGTCAATAGTCGAGCCAATTTGCTGAAATCTTTGATAAATCATCGGTAGGAACCGATGTGCCCTAAGAATGACCTGACTTGCTTGATGGTTGTCGGTGGCTCAAGTTTGGAAATCACCTCCACCTTGGTTGGGTCAAATTCCATGCCACATTTTGATATGAGGTGACTCGGAACGATCCCTTCGGTCACCATGAAGTTGTTCTTCTCCCACGAGATCACAAGACTAACTTCACGACACCTCCGCAGAACTCGGTCTAACTAATCAAGGCATTAATCAACAAATATCCATAGATCGAGAAATCATTCATGAAAACTTCCAGAAAACTACCCATCATGTTGGTGAAAACTGCAAGCATACATTGCTAGAATGTAGTTGTGGCATTGCATAGCCCAAACGACATCCATCAGAAGTTGTACGTCCCAAATGGGCAAGTGAACATGGTATTTTCTTGATCTTTTGGAGCAATAGCCACTTGATTATATCTGGAGTACCCATCCAAAAAGCAGAAATATTCCTTTGCAGCTAGTCTTTCAAGAATTTGGTCAATGAAGGGTAGTGGAAAGTGGTCTTTCTTGGTGGCGAGGTTCAATCTTCTATAGTCAATGCACACTCGCCAAGAAGTGGGTACTCTGATCGGAATCTCCTCTCCTTTGTCATTCTTCACGATGGTGATCACTGATTTCTTGGGCACTACATGCATGGGACTACCCATTTTGAGTCGGAGATGGGATATATGAATCCTGCACCATACCATTTTTTAATCTCTTTCATGACAACCTCTCGAAGGTTCGGATTTAGTCTTCTCCGAAATTTATGGGAGGGTTTGTTGTCTTCCTCTAGGAAAATGTGATGCGAGCAAAGTGAAGGATTGATCCCATGGAGGTTCGAGATTTTCCAACCTATCTCATGGAGATCCAAGATTTTCCAACTTGTCGCCTTGTGGTTATGTTCAAGAAACTCCATCGGACGAGATTCTTGGTCTGCGATCAGATGTGATTGATAATGATTAGGTACACATTTGGCTCTCTCACAAGGAAAGCGTACTTCATGTTGAAAGGCAATGGTTTGAGCTCAGGCGGAATTGGAGATGCTTCACTAGTAACTTCAGAAATGAGTGTAGGCAGGTGTTCTTTTATCTTCTTAGAATCTACCTTTGGTACTTCATCCTCTTGGTTCACATGTTCAGGAAAATTCTGGATCAGATTCACATTATTGCAGAAGCCTTCAATGATCTGATCTTGGTCTTGAAGGCTCATCGATCCCACAGAAAATTCTCCAAACACATCAGGTGCATTCAACAAAATTCTCATCCTCATTGACAGAGGGAATTCGATTGCTTGCTCCATATGCTTTCTATAGGGCAGAGGAAGTCGTGGATCTCCATGTCATCTAGGAAAATATCTGTATCTTGGAATTCCTTCACAAATTTTCAATCTTCAGGACAGTTGATTTCACGCACACTACCGTCAGATGCACCCACTGTAGGATTGGGCTCAAAAATAGTCTCTTTCTTCACTTTATCACTACTAGAGCTAAAGGTGATCTCTCCAATGTCGTAATTCACCACTGCTTTGGTTGATCGAAGGAATGGCTAGCCAAGGATTATAGGGGAATAGAGCAGAGGTGTGGAGATGTCCATATCTAGCACAACAAAATCAACAGGGAACTGGATCCCTTGAACAGTGACGATTACGTCCTCCAACATGCCCCTAGGCCGCTTGACGGATTTGTTTGCGAACTGCAAAATCATCTTGGTCCTAGCCCAAATCCTGTGAGTGATGAAGCTAGCATCAAATTGACAGAAGACCCGCTGTCGAGCAATGTGTATTCAAACTCTAGGTTGAACATCTGACAACGAATGAGTGGCACCCCATTGTCTTTCTTTTTATCCGGAAAATTGTTGATGGTGTTGACGATGGCCATTGCGAGGATGTGCTTTTCATGCTTGCCATCTTGACTTATTAGATTGTGGGGACGAGGCCTACGTCTTGTAGTACATGCATCTTTCAATACTTTCTTCACGGCATGCATGTATTAAATACCTTTCATCAAATGCATATTCAAAACCAAGTTCTGGATAATTTCCACAATGGCAGGATCGGACAAAGCATTTTTCAAATTTTGATTTTTTATATTTTTTCATTGCTTCAAGAAAAGGAATATTTACATACTCAGAAACTGTATTGTCCAAAATCTTGTACATATCATGATGTATAGGTAGATGGTAAAAATGTAAAGAGTCATCTACAAGTAGTTGACCAAAAAATATTGGCTCGGCTTCCTTGACTAGCTTCGAGTCTGCTGCATGTGGGGGCTTCTCCAAGATTGGTGTTGGGCCTACTGCACATGCATGCATCTCTAAGACTGGTTGTCTCCACCAAGGTAAGTGTTGCTATCATCTTTTTGTATTTTTTGAATTTTCTTCATTTTTGGCTTTTTGGTTCTAGTGTTGGTGCTGCAAAAATGTTGCTTGGCCCTTCTACTGGTTGGGTTGATGACTCGCTGTCAGATGCAGTGTTCTTCCCTTTCATCGTTGCTGATGGCTGGAGTGTCCTACCGCTCCTAAGAGTAACAACATTAGATGAAAATCAACTAAGGTCACCTGAATCGGTTTGGACACTACCGACTACCTGCTCCTTGTGATGGAAGTTGTTCGGGTTTGCCTTGACCTAAGCTGATACAATAGTCTTTGTAGTTGTCATGTCATCTATCTTCTGGCTCATCTCAGCCATGTTCTTGATTAGCTGAAATAGATAAACCAGGGTTCGGTTAACTGGCAAAACCTCATAAGAGTCAGCTTGTGTAGGCCTCTGGTACTGTGGGGGAGGTTGTTGTTGGTAACCCTAATGGTTTTGATAGTGAGGAGAAGGGTATGAGGAATATTGAGGAGGACCGGAGTCCTGGTTCTGATAATGAGCAGCCAGATGCTATTGGTGATAGCTCGGCTACCTGTAACCGGACTGCTGCAGACCTTGCTGGTATCCTTGCCTCCAGTTGTTCCCATAGTGCGGAGGTTGTTGCTAATGCGAGGCATGGTAGGGTCTTCCACCATGTTGCTGTTGGTGATAGGGCTTGTTCCCCATGGTCTGACCCTAGGGTTGTCCTTGAGGACAGGCCAGCTACGCTTCATTGTTCCAGACCATTTATCTCTTGGATGAGTTGCGAGGGTGGACAGAATTGCTCGTGATAGGCAGGTTGGTTCTCTGGTTGGTAAATGATTTACGCAGATTTCAAGAGAGCCTAAATGGGTGTCTCACACAAGGCGGAGACAACCATCGCTGTGGCGACTCTCAAATGAAACCTGTATTTAATCAACAATTAACCCACACTAAAGATCAATAAATTAGAAATAATGTGGAGCTAAAATTTATTTTTAACTCTGCACAAATGGTGTATAGTGACAAGTATGCAGAGAGTTCGAACACAGGGAGCAGACAGGGTAGTTCAAAATATTGTGCACAAGTGAATGTGTATGTGTGAAGTGTCTACACTAAGCAAGCAATCCAAGGAAATTTTTGTGGGTTTTTTAAATTTTAATTTTTAATAATTTTTTTTGATATTGGAAAATAAAGACAATGTAATAAAAGGCAAGATAAAATACTTATAAAAAAGTGCAAAAATATCCAAAAATTCAGAAATAAAATGTTTTTGGTATTTTTAGGATTTTTTACTGTTTTTGTGATTTTTGGGAATTTCTCAAGGTTTTTTTGGTATTTTTAATTACTGAAATAAGAGAAAACAGTGGAAAATGTGCTGGCTGTGAGTAAAATGAGAATTTAAATTAGCAAACAATAATCAAAATTTTTCACACTATTTTTCAAATAAAGAGAACAAAATATGGAACAAGCAGAAACTGAGTTTTTTATTTTTGGATTTTTCTTTGATTTTATATATTTTTTTGAAGTTTTTGAGTGTTTTTAATTTTTTAGTGTTTTTCTTTTGAGATTTTTAGTGAATTTTGGACTGACACTAAAATATGATAAAATAGACACTAGGTAATTTTTTTGGAATTTTTCGAAGTATTTTAATATTTTTTGGCATTTTCTAAGCTAGACAGTGCACAAAAAGCAAGTTTTTGATTTTTAATAAATATAAAAATAAAATAAAATCAAAAACTAAATTGATAGCGTCAAAGTACAAGTTAACAGGAGCTAAACCCTAATTTTGTGGATTTTTTGGAGTTAAGATGATGCTCCAAATAATTAGATCAAGCAAGCACAAAATAACAAGGTTGGCAGGGGCATTTACGTAAATAAGCAAAAGTTCCAGGGCACGGTTGCAAATTATCCACCAAATTAATACTGATTTAAATATTCTCTGGACTAAACGCCAATATCAAAACTTGAAAGGGTAAAGTTACAAAAATTCCCAAGTCACGTGCGAGAGCGTACGCGCTTGGAAGGGACCTCTATGCAATTTGCCAAAACTTCGGGGGTGCAAACGCAATTAGTACAAAACTTTAACACAACAAATGAAAGTTTGCGGATATAATATTTAAATACAAAAATGCCTGGGTTGAGAACACAAAATACCCAAGCCTTGCGCATCCGACGGTGGGGGGTGATCCACTTAAGACGCGTGTCGAGATCGTGACGGCCAGTACACCTTCGGCTCTAAATGGACAGGATTAGATCGAGTAAAGGCAGATCAACGGCTCTGGTTGCGCGGCATCCGACGGTGGCTGTACGCCACGAAGAACCGGCCAAGATCGACGGCTGCTGCTTGATGGGGAAGAACGGCGAAGGAACTCACCGCCGGCGAGTTTGATCTCCAAAATCTCGTCGTCTCGAGCAGGGGAAACCTGTCTAGCAGCCTCCGGACCTTCCTGGAAGCTTCCCTAATGGGAGGGCGGCTTCAAAATGGCGGATAGCCCACCGGAGCACCGCCGTGGCGATGAGGAAGGTGGACGACTCCAGGGGGTCCGGCCAGCGTCAAAAACGACCCCAGGTGGGGGTCTCTTGCTCCTGGAACCTGCAAGGACATACAACAAACACAAGAGATGGTCCAGAGGCAAGCAAAAGTGGAGCGGGTGGTGTGCGTGGCGAGCTTGGTGGTCGTCGGAGCTTCGTGAGCTCCGGCGAAGTGTTCGAGATGAAGATCGGCACTGATAATGGTTTAAATGACAAACTAAATAGACGAAACTAAAGCTTAGACTAACAGCTAGCTAACTACAAGAAAAACAAGAAGAAAAACGCCCTCGAGTGGCGTGGACCACGAGGTTTGGACCTCACGCCCGCAAGGCCGGAGATGGGGTTGAAACGCGCCGCCGAGCTAGGTAGTCACCTCGACAAGGTTGGAGATCGGCCCTCTGTCACAGGGGATCCCTCAGCTAGGCCTCGGAGGGATTGGCTCAGGCCAAAGGCGATTCAAAGGGAAAAGGAAGAAGGAGGTTCGGTTTTGAAACAAGGTCAAGGGGCTTCCTTCGAGGCGAAGTCACGGGTGGCTGGATGATCCAACGCCCGAGGTATCACCTGGTCTTGAATCCTTGATATGTGGGCTACAAAAGTCGTGAAGGAAGCGGGGTCAAATAGTGAAAGGAAAGACCTCGAAAAAAGGGTGAAAATGGGCAAAAACTCGCTTCTGACACAGCCCAGACCTGGGGCAGAGAGTTGACCTGCGGTCAACTGCTGCTGCCCCATGGTTGGTCCACGTGGACCAACCAGATTAAGGTCTGAGGAAAAAGATTAGAAAATTGATTAAAAATAGATAATGATTTTATTGATTTTTGGTTATTAAATAAAAAATGTTTATTTTTTTATAAATTATTTTATAGTGATTTTTATTTAGTTTTATGAAGTATATTTTTACAAGTTGCTATTATACCCCTATATAGGTATATTAGCTATATACTTTATTACTTTATTTTTATTTTGTGTATTTTAATTTTATTATTTTTGTTTATTATTTTGTAAAATTATAAAAATACTTTTATGTACACAAATATATTTTTATTTTATTTTTCTGATTTATTTTGTATAATTAATAAAATATAAACAAGTATGTATAGGTATGTATATAGGTATTGTATCTATGTTTTGTGTATATAAGTATTTTTATTTTGATTTTTATTTACATTTTTATTTACATTTTTATTCTGATTTTAATATTCACAATTATTATAAGTAATATTTACAACATTATAAAAATATAAAATTATAAAAATAATAAATAAGTAATAAATTGAATATTTTAATCAGTATAGCTATACAACGTGGGTCCAAAACTCAACTTTCAAACCGTAGCTCCACCAAATGCGAAACCACCGCCATTAAATAGCTTATTTTCTTCTATATACAATTAAAGGTGAATATGCTGCATTTGGAGTTGTCGTTTGTGAGATACAGGTCTGGGAAGTTGGCATTCTGGAATTTTATTCAGACCATAACTTTTTATCTGTATATTATTTTTCTGTGAAATCAATTTTATATTTTTCTTTATAAAATTATCTACAACTTTCATGTACAAAGTTTCTTTACTTGATGTATAAAAAGTGAAATCAAAAATAGGTCCCAAAATGAATAAAGAATGAATTAAATAAAAGGAATTTTATTGGTATTTTTGGCCCTTATCTCCCCCTACTTTATTCCTTGTCGATCTATTCATCAAGATGCCTAGGTCTCAGGGTTTCGAGTAATAAAATATTTACAATATTTTATTCTTTTTCTTTTCTTTTATTTATTCTATAATTTTGGCTTTAATTACAACATTTTATACACTATATAGATGCACATGCATGAATGCTAAGATGATGATTTTAATGCAATTTTCAGGCATTTGCTAGGGTTTTTGGTGCCAAAATGATAGAATAAAGATGATGAAATGTGGATTCATCATCCCCCTATACTTTACCTTTGCTAGTCCCTAGCAAACACTTATGCAATAAGTGCAAAAAGAAAAAGGAAAGAAAAGAAAAAGAAGAACTTGGATTTTATTTGATTATCGAACTTATCTTTACAAAATCAAAGTTTGGAGCTTAAGTCGGACCTTTGGAATTTTAGTGCGGGCGGAACCTTAGTGAGAACCGTGTTTGAAATTCAACAGTCCTTGAGAATCCCGAAACTCTATCCAAGTCTCCTCAATAGCCAGGTCAGAAATATTTCAACTCATACGCAAACTCTTATGACTATGAATCTGACTTGTACAGTGTAAGTGATGGTGGCTCTCCCCAACTAGAATGAAAAAGAAACTGACTTCTCCAGTACGACAACCCAATGATTCCCCAATCCAATAACTCCATCCTCGAGGAGCGGGGTATTCCCTTCTAAGTTTAAGTGGCAACCAGCTCAAGAGGAGGGGGTGAAGAGAAGAATGGACGGTAGCCAGTGTAGCTACCTATCCTGGGATGCAAGACCAGTGTAGTCAAGTCATCCTGCTGCAGGCTCACATATTTGACTTTGGAACTCAAGCTTGCTCATTGCCTTTACAAATTTGCAGGCTTTTTTATTTTTGTACATGCCTGAACTTTTTTTTTTTGAATACTATATACAGCAGCATTTACATAAGGAGTTTTTCCTCTTGAGCCAGTAGACTATCCCTCTTTTGAAGCTTTATCACAACCCACAGCCTCCTGTCTTTAGACTTCCTAATCACTGGATGGGTTGGGGTGCACTTCCCTCCCTAGAGGAGGACAAGTGTTTCCACTTGTGTGCGTCTCATACCGGCAAATCCAATCCCCTCACCACTCCAACTGAGTTGAGCCATGTGAAAGGTGCAGGTGTCCAAGTTAGGTCATTATCAACAAGAGTCATGCGTGTGCTCCGAAATACTCTACTTAGGCTGTCAAGAATCCATTGAACCAAGTCTCGTGATCCTCAAAGAATTAAGTCAACTAGACCTGAAGTACCTCAAACCCAGTTCCTATAAGGTTCCTGTTATTAGGTAGATTTTAAGGTCCAATCAAGCTCCAATCTCCGGATTTTACTTAGACATGTTCAACTATCAAACTCAATCCGAAAAATGCTCATGCTATGCAAATGGTATGCTGAATGCAGGAAATATTTTTGTGATGCAATTTTCAAAGATTTTGAACTTTTTATGGATTTTTGAAAATATGATGATGATGCATGCATATGCAATTTTTTTTGTATTTTTCAAAAAAGTTTTTCAAATGTTTTCGGATTTTAATTTTGCAAATGTTTTTGGGATTTTTAAAAACAAAAAGTTTTGGCTGAAAACTAGGTTAAAAATATGTACACGGGAGTGCTTCTTATATATACAAGAAGTGGATTTTAAGAATTTACAAGGTACGTGATCAATTTTATACATATATATATATAATGGATTTTGGTGTGATGTATGTATTCCTCAAACTTATTTGAAAAGCTTTTTCACACAATTTTTGAAAACTATAGTCCAAAATAATTTTTACAAACATTTTATAAACATGTACACACATTTGAAAATCATTTTGCAAAGGTTTTTCAAACAGTATATATAGATTTTTCACAATATTTTTGCAACCATTTTTCAAACCATTTGCAAATCATTTTTCAAACATTTTATTTCACACAAAGAAAAGAAATTTTACAAAACACACATTTTTACACAGGTTGAAAACATGTAACAAAATATTTTCAAAATAGTTTTCATTAGATGTTCACAAAGATTTTCAAACTATTTTTCAAACATTTTGCAAAAAACATTTTCACCTGATTTATTAATCAGTAAATACAAAAAGAATTTGAGGAACAAAACACCTTTTTATTAAGGATTTTAATGAATTTTAAAGAATTATTAGCCATATTATTAAGAAAATATGAAAGTACGAGTTATGGCTAAAGTATATACGTAGTATATACGACCCCCTATACTTAGCTTGAGCTATGTCCTCATAGATCGAAGAGAAAAGAGAAGACATAACTCGTACTAAGTATAGGCAAGTCTAAAGAATGAAAGAACTAATGAATGCTTCAACGAATGAGAAGTCGACTGTCCCCCCTATACTTAGGATCAAATAATCCTAAGTATAGCAGATTGTACACAACGCAGGGAGGGTCAAGGGTGGGAATGAACAGATCGTACTCAGATTGTCTCCCCCTATACTTAGGGTAAGATATCCCTAAGTATAGACAAGAAGAGGAGACAATAGAGAGGATCAAAGAATAGAACAACTCGGGGTGCACACCCCCCAGATACTTAGGACAAAGTACGTCCAAAGTATGGAAAACTGTCTACAAGGGCGGCACCTTTTTGATAGATGAAGAATATAGAACATGAAAAGAAGAAAAGAAGAAAAGAGATCTGAAGATGGAAGGATAGATCAGAGGATATACACATCACTCCCCCTATACTTAGGGTAAAAGAAGCCCAAGTATAGGCAACAACAGGATTAATGACACGAAACGAAGAATGAACACTCGACTCGTCCACCCCCCTATACTTAGGACAAAGTACGTCCTAAGCAAGGCAGACACGAGACTGGGTGGACGAGTAAAAACGGGAGATAGGAAGAGATGAACAAAGGAGGATGTACAACAGAGGTGGATGTACATATGATCAAGAAGGCCGAAAGCTAACCTTCTTGCGAGACCGCTGAGGGATAGATCTGGTGTGGTGTATGTCGACATCGGGGTCCACAGCGGACGGAAGCCGATCAGGGTCGACACGGTGAAGACCCTCAGTGGAATCAAAACGGAAAGGGACGAACTGATCAATGGAAGCAGTATGGCTGGGTTCTCCCTTAGTGGTCCTATGGTGTGAAGGCACAGACGGGCGAGTGGAAGAAGTATGACTAGGTCCGGCCTTGGAAGTCTCGCGGATGTCAAAGTGAAATGGGACAAACTCATCATCCTCGGAAGAAGTATAATCAGAGTCGTCCTGCGAGTCCTCGTCCAGGTCAAAATCAAAAGGCACGAAATCATCAGTGGAAGTATACAAACTCAGATCGTCCTCAAGACTCTCACCTGAATCCTTGTCTTCAACAGGAGGTCTGAATTTATCAAAATAAATGGCAGCATCATAACCGACCTCAATCATCTTTACTTGTGAAGGACCAGGAACGGATTTATCAGTGGAAGTAGTCAGACCAGGTCCGTCCTGCCTATTCTTACCTAGGTCATTTGTTTCCTTTTGAGGTCTCTTAAAATAATGGGCAACATCATAAACCTCCTCAATCGTCTTGGTATCTGCCCCCCGCTCAAATGGTTCAATCACATAAATACTCTGGATCTCATCAACACATCGCCACACACCAGGAGGAGGATCAGTGAGGTCCATGCTTTCCGATTTCCTCCCCTTTCGGGGGATCCGTCGGGTCTCATCAGGGATCGCTAAAGAAGTATCTCTAGTAGCATCAGGTAGGTCACAGGCCTCAGAGTCAGCTATGATCGGTGAAGGTGCATCAGGTGCAGGTCTCTGGTCAACTGTGGGTGCGGTGATTGCCACTTCACTCTCGTCAACAGGACGGAAGCGAATCTCTCCTGATCCATAGTCAATAACGACCCTCGCAGAGGCGAGGAATGGTCGTCCCAGGATGATTGGAGACGGCTCCCCTGTGGAGTTCTCCATGGGCAACACGACAAAATAAACATGGTGCCTCGTTCCCTGAATAGAAATGACGGCGTTTTCAAGGATACCCTTCGGCCTCTTGATAGATCCATCAGCAAACTGAACGATCATCCTGGTCTTCTTAAGAGGCCCTAAGTGAAGAGACTGTACCAGCGAGAAGGGTAATATGCTAATAGAGGCACCGCCGTCCAGGAGAGTGCGATCACATGTATAGTCAGAGATGGTGCAAGTGATGAAAGGTGTAGCTGTGTTCTTCTTCTTGGGAATGGGACGATGTGTGATGGCGAGGGCAGTGGCCATGGTCAGAATGTGACGCTCAGATCTGCTCCTCCGCTTTCTCTTCTTGGGAAGAGGAGCAGATAATTGGGTCATGGCCTGCTGAAGTGAGGCACGGATAATCTCATGAATAGTAGCCATCACTTCGGGTTCAGATAACATTTTTTTGAATTTTTGGACTTCCGCCATACAAGGGAGGAAGTCAGAATCAGCATATACACGAGGCTTGCCAAGAGCAGTCTGTACAGCGGCATCCTCGGGGTCAAAGGTGGGACTGGGTGTGAATGCATGTGTGGTCCAGGGTTCTGGCAAGTGGACTCTCTCCTCAACATATTGATCAACCAAGTGTCTCCCGAACTCTTTTTGTATTTTTAAAATTTTCTCATTTTTTTGTATTTTTGGCGATTGCAAGCTCCCATGATCACCTACAAGTAAAGCCGTATTTCCGACGAAAGGAGCATTAATCTGATTCTTCCTCAAGAAAGCAATATCGTCATTCATCAAATCAATGCGCTTTGTCATCCGATTCAAGATATCACTCATAGAGATCGAGGGAGGTGACTCCATCAGGTCAGACTCGGGTGGATGTGAAGGTGGAGGTGGATAAATTACAGGTGGGGGTGGATGTGGGTAGAAGTCCGAGTCACGATACTGTGGCTGAGGCGGGTATGTACAAAAATCAGAAAAAATAGGAGGAGGATCCTCCTGATAAAAGGGAGGTGGACCGGCTGGAGCAAGCGAGGGGTCCGCAAAGTCCGGAGAAAATGCACTCCAGGGGTCCATCTCGAAAACAAAAGGAAGTGATTCGGGGGAGCACGAAGGTCAAGTCAAGAGAGTGAAGAAAAAGGCGCAAATGCGCAGAGGAGATCTAGGACACATAAAAACAATCACAGACAAAAATGAAACAAGACAAACCCTCAATTCACCTACTCAACCTGGTAGAGACCGTAAAATGCGGTCTTTTTATCTTGTCTGTTTTAGAGTTAGGTGAGAAGTCAAAGAATTTCACACACACTTAGGGGGCTTGATGGGATTTGGGCACTAACCTTAGTGTGTGCGCGAGTAAGTAAAACGAAGACAATGAGGGGATTACTCGCCCCAATACAAGATTTTTCTTTTTGATCGGTTTTAGGGTCAAGTAAAATTAGCAGTCCCAATTTTATTGATTATCACTTTTTTTGGATTTTTTTATAAAAATGCACGATCCTATCGAGGAGTCAATTCCTTTAAGCACCTAGGTTGGCAAAATCAGAGGGAGAGGCGGAAAAGTAATGCAAGCAGCAATCAATGATGTATGCTAAAGAGAAATGCTCACCTTGCCTCCAACATTCTACATGCAAGGATGCTCAGCAGAATTGAAACCTATCTATATGCAAATGCAAAAGCCGATGAAATCGCCCTAAGTTTCAGAAATTGCTATTATCGTGAAGAACCACAAGCTGACCACCAATCCTCAATCCTAATGTCCGGTCTAGGCTCACCCCTCCTCTGCTCAACACATTTGAGTTAGGAGAAAGCGCTTGTGTAGGAATGAGCTCGCGGCACGTGGATCGAAAGCTAATGATCAACTGTGTAAGATTTTGACTAAGTCCAGACGAAACTATAGGTGCATGCAAAGTATTAGGTGTTTGGCCTTAGTCTATCGCAAGCAATCCTAAAACTACGGGCTCAATCACACAAAAGAAATAAAATCGGAAAACAAAACAAAATAAAAGAATGCGAAGAAAATCATAAAAACCGCAAAAAGCACGGAGAGCCCCCAAGTGAACAATCACTTGGAAATTAGGCTCGAAAGTCCAAGTCCGGGGGTACCTGTATTATTACAATAGATGGTCTCTCTCTCACTACGAATTACAAAAAAAATACAATGCAAGAAAATAAATGCTAAGAAGTTGTCTTGCAAAATCCTCCAAGTCCTTCTTCGTGCAAAGCTAAAGCCGCTTCACGTGGGTGCCAAGGTGCTCCAAGAGGGGCTCCTCCCTCGATCCGTGTACCCCGCACGGAATCCAAACAAGGAGAGTGGTTAGACAATTCAAAAGATATATCAAAAATAAGGAAAATAAAACAAGCAGAAATAAAAGCCGCAAAGGTAGACAAATGATCACAACACGAAGCAAAAACTCGAACTACGCGCTGTTGCTCCCCGGCAACGGCGCCATTTGATAAACACGGAATTCGATGTGGTCAGAATTGGTGTCTCACATAAGGCGGAGACGACCGTCGCTGTGGCGACTCACAAGTGAATCTCGTATTTAATCAACAATTAACCCACACTAAAGATCAATAAATTAGAAATAATGTGGAGTTAAAATTTATTTTTAACTCTGCACAAATGGTGTATAGTGACAAGTATGCAGAGAGTTCGAACACAGGGAGCAGACAGGGTAGTTCAAAATATTGTGCACAAGTGAATGTGTATGTGTGAAGTGTCTACACTAAGCAAGCAATCCAAGGAAATTTTTGTGGGTTTTTTAAATTTTAATTTTTAATAATTTTTTTTGGATATTGGAAAATAAAGACAATGTAATAAAAGGCAAGATAAAATACTTATAAAAAAGTGGAAAAATATCCAAAAATTCAGAAATAAAATGTTTTTGGTATTTTTAGGATTTTTTACTGTTTTTGTGATTTTTGGGGATTTTTCAAGGTGTTTTTGGTATTTTTAATTACTGAAATAAGAGAAAACAGTGGAAAATGTGCTGGCTATGAGTAAAATGAGAATTTAAATTAGAAAACAGCAATCAAAATTTTTCACACTATTTTTCGAATAAAGAGAACAAAATATGGAACAAGCAGAAACTGAGTTTGTGATTTTTGGATTTTTCTTCGATTTTATATATTTTTTTGAAGTTTTTGAGTGTTTTTTAATTTTTAGTGTTTTTATTTTGAGATTTTTAGTGAATTTTGGACTGACACTAAAATATGATAAAATAGACACTAGGTAATTATTTTGGAATTTTTCGAAGTATTTAAATTTTTTTTGCATTTTCTAAGCTAGACAGTGCACAAAAAGCAAGTTTTTGATTTTTAATAAATATAAAAATAAAATAAAATCAAAAACTAAATCGATAGCGTCAAAGTACAAGTTAACAGGAGCTAAACCCTAATTTTGTGGAATTTTCGGAGTTAAGATGATGCTCCAAATAATTAGATCAAGCAAGCACAAAATAACAAGGCTGGCAGGGGCATTTACGTAAATAGGCAAAAGTTCCAGGGCACGGTTGCAAATTGTCCACCAAGTTAATACTGATTTAAATATTCTCTGGACTAAACGCCAATATCAAAAGTTGCAAGGGTAAAGTTACAAAAATTCCCAGGTCACGTGCGAGAGCGTACGCGCCTGGAAGGGACCTCTATGCAATTTGCCAAAACTTCGGGGGTGCAAACGCAATTAGTACAAAACTTTAACACAGCAAATGAAAGTTTGCGGATATAATTTTTAAATACAAAAATGCCCGGGTTGAGAACGCAAAATACCCAAGCCTTGCGCATCCAACGGTGGGGGGTGATCCACTTAAGACGCGTGTCGAGATCGTGACGGCCAGTACCCCTTCGGCTCTGAATGGACAGGATTAGATCGAGTAAAGGCAGATCAACGGCTTTGGTTGCGCGGCATCCGACGGTGGCTGTACGCCACGAAGAACCGTCCAAGATCGACGGTTGCTGCTTGATGGGGAAGAACGGCGAAGGAACTCGCCGCCGGCGAGTTTGATCTCCAAAATCTCGTTGTCTCGAGCAGGGGAAACCTGTCTAGCAGCCTCCGGACCTTCCTGGAAGCTTCCCTAATGGGAGGGCGGCTTCAAAATGGCGGATAGCCCGCCAGAGCACCGCCGTGGCGACGAGGAAGGTGGACGACTCCAGGGGGTCCGGCCAGCGTCAAAAACGACCCCAAGTGGGGGTCTCTTGCTCCTGGAACCTGCAAGGACATACAACAAATGCGAGAGATGGTCCAGAGGCAAGCAAAAGTGGAGCGGGTGGTGTGCATGGCGAGCTTGGTGGTCGTCGGAGCTTCGTGAGCTCCGACGAAGTGTTCGAGATGAAGATCGGCACTGATAATGGTTTAAATGACAAACTAAATAGACGAAACGAAAGCTTAGACTAACAGCTAGCTAACTACAAGAAAAACAAGAAGAAAAACGCTCTCGAGTGGCGTGGACCACGAGGTTTGGACCTCACGGCCGCAAGGCCGGAGATGGGGTTGAAACGCGCCGCCGAGCTAGGTAGTCACCTCGACAAGGTTGGAGATCGGCCCTCTGTCACAGGGGATCCCTCAGCTAGGCCTCGGAGGGATTGGCTCAGGCCAAAGGCGGTTCAAAGGGAAAAGGAAGAAGGAGGTTCGGTTTTGAAACAAGGTCAAGGGGCTTCCTTCGAGGCGAAGTCACGGGTGGCTGGATGATCCAACGCCCGAGGTATCACCTGGTCGTGAATCCTTGATATGTGGGCTACAAAAGTCGTGAAGGAAGCGGGGTCAAATGGTGAAAGGAAAGACCTCGAAAAAAGGGTGAAAATGGGCAAAAACTCGCTTCTGACAGAGCCCAGACCTGGGGCAGAGAGTTGACCTGCGGTCAACTGCTGCTGCCCCCTGGTTGGTCCACGTGGACCAACCAGAAAAAGGTCTGAGGAAAAAGATTAGAAAATTGATTAAAAATAGATAATGATTTTATTGATTTTTGGTTATTAAATAAAAAATGTTTATTTTTTTATAAATTATTTTATAGTGATTTTTATTTAGTTTTATGAAGTATATTTTTACAAGTTGCTATTATACCCCTATATAGGTATATTATCTATATACTTTATTACTTTATATTTATTTTGTGTTTTTTAATTTTATTATTTTTGTTTATTATTTTGTAAAATTATAAAAATACTTTTATGTACACAAATATATTTTTATTTTATTTTTCTGATTTATTTTGTATAATTAATAAAATATAAACAGGTATGTATAGGTATGTATATAGGTATTGTATCTATGTTTTGTGTATATAAGTATTTTTATTTTGATTTCTATTTACATTTTTATTCTGATTTTAATATTCACAATTATTATAAGTAATATTTACAACATTATAAAAATATAAAATTATAAAAATAATAAATAAATAATAAATTGAATATTTTAATCAGTATAGCTATACAACGTGGGTCCAAAACTCAACTTTCAAACCGTAGCTTCGCCAAATACGAAACCACCGCCATTAAATAGCTTATTTTCTTCTATATACAATTAAAGGTGAGCATGCTGCATTTGGAGTTGTCGTTTGTGAGATACGGGTCTAGGAAGTTGGCATTCTGGAATTTTATTCAGACCATAACTTTTTATCTGTACATTATTTTTCTGTGAAATCAATTTTGTATTTTTCTTTATAAAATTATCTACAACTTTCATGTACAAAGTTTCTTTATTTGATGTATAAAAAGTGGAACCAAAAATAGGTCCCAAAATGAATAAAGAATGAATTAAATAAAAGGAATTTTATTGGTATTTTTGGCCCTTATCTCCCCCTACTTTATTCCTTGTCGACCTATTCATCAAGATGCCTAGGTCTCGGGGTTTCGGGTCATAAAATATTTACAATATTTTATTCTTTTTCTTTTCTTTTATTTATTCTATAATTTTGGCTTTAATTACAACATTTTATACACTATATAGATGCACATGCATGAATGCTAAGATGATGATTTTAATGCAATTTACAGGAATTTGCTAGGGTTTTTGGTGCCAAAATGATAGAATAAAGATGATGAAATGTGGATTCATCAGTAAACAACCATCTATGTCTAGGATTGTGGGGGTTGCTCTAGGGTCTGCACGTAACATATATACTGGACGGGTTGGGGCAGAGGGAGACTTGGCTGAGGAGGTTGTGTTAGTGTTGCCTCCTTCTGCTCAGCAGGAGTTTCGGCAGTGGCATATCAGAATTACAGGCATTGGTATTCAATGCCCGAACAAGCTACTCCAGTTTCTAGGAAATCAGATCGAGCTTCTCCAAGCCCTAGGTCCTCTTCTCAATTACTGCATGTTTTTCGAGGACTTAAGGCCTCTTCTCAATAATATCGACTTTGGACAAGTTATTCCCTATAATGCTCAGGTTGGAGCTCGCATCCATGTCCTCTGCATGAGTAGCCATGTTGACTGCCCTGTGGCTAGCTGTTGGCATCTTCATGTATGCACAGATGAGGATTGAGCGGTCTCTTCTTCAGCCATATCCTCAAAAATGTCCCACACGACATCCTCATCCTTGTTAAAATACGAATCATCACAAGATGCATCTACTAGCTTTGGCTTTCCAGTGTCAACCCACCAAATAAGTACTGGACAAAACTAGTCTTCGGGATGTCATGGTGGGGACACTTGTCTTGCAGGTGTTTAAATCTTTCCCATGGTTCATGGATTGTCTTGTGGGGTTGATGAATGAAACTGGATATACATGCGCACATCTGGTTCAAGCGACCGAGAGGGTAGAACTTGTGGAGAAGTGCAGACTTTAACTCCTCAGAAGTCGTCATTACCTTCCCTAAATGATTGCCCCAATATAGGGCCTTGTCTTGAATGCGGAAAGGAAAGGCGGTCATCTTGATTACCCCTAGAGGGAAATTGGAGTAGTGTGTTGTGGCACAGATGCATCCAAACTATTGCAAGTGGATATATGGTTCTTCGGTCATGTTCCCATGGAAGGTCAGGAGAAGAGACAAGAATTGCGACTTTAGCTCGAAGTATGCATGGATGGGTGGAATCTGAATCCACTCGGTGACATGGCTTACCCCAAGGTTGTAAGTCTCCTTCAAAGTGGGCTTCAGCTGCTATCTTGCTTCTCCTCTTCCACCACGAGGTCCTCCTACTGACATGTTGTCTTATGCGATCCATTGAACTCATCCTCTCTGTTCAGATCATCCTCTCCTTGAGCATTGCGTTCATTGGTTCTCCTCCTTGAATCATTGAGCATTTTCTGAAAGATTACATGTACTAATACTTTGTACGTCAACTGATGTTGTATGTCTTGGATTGATGCGAGAAGCTGACTGTTGACATCGTTCTGAGTTGTATGCTTCCCATCCCCCTGTTCCGACTTCTCTTCCTATTTGGGCTGAGGTCCCTTTCCTCTTCCTATATAAGCCACGTCTTTATCTAAATATGAGCTTATCTCGGGCTTCGGATCAGGTTCTTGGTCTGCACATGGAAGAATACCCCAATCAGTCTGAATTGCTGCACCAGATGTAGAGAATTTTTCCGTGTTAAGGTCAACACAGAAATTGATTATTGGGTTCTCCAGAATCGCCTCGAATAATTGGAGAGGGTGAGTGCATGGAATCGATGTGGGTGTTGACAGAGTCTCAAATAAGCCATCCATCCATCGCCGTCTCGAAGGTCGAGAGGAAGATCGATGTTGAGAATGATACAAAGGTCAATAATAAATAAAAGGAGTGTAAAATAGTAGAATGGCTCAAAGTGAGCGGGGATGAAAAATGATGAAAGAAGATAGAAGCAAAATGGCACAAATGTGCGATGTTTTTGATCTTGACCTAAATGAAACTAAGCAATCAAACCTCAAAATAATGGATTCACCAACTCAACCTTTGAAGCCCTAAGAGTTCGGCTATTTTTATCTTTTCAATTTTAGGGTTATTGAGTTAGGTAAAAAATGTGCCAGGAGTCCTTAAGCGGCTAGCCCTAGAGGAGAGCATGTACTGTCAGGATGAGTCTCCATGTAATTCTTCCACCTCCTTTGTATCTTGTGATCCGCACTCTTTAAGGTCCTCAATATCATGCTTGGGTGGCTACCCAACCAAAGAAATAGAGAGAGGAAGCCGATAAAGGTGAACCCAAACACTTCGTACCAAGCTTGCAATGGAATCACCCGTGAGCATGCTAGGCCTTACTTGGACGTAAACTGATGAGACAAACACCCCCACGAGCGCATGGCCTAAGCTCAGTACTTTAGACCAAGTCGGATGCTCCACACAAGGTGGGAACACCGTGCTCAACAAGGCCCTACTTGGTCATATACAATAGGAGTGCCGGTACTTCGTCGGTCACAGATGATTGGTGAGGTAGCCACAGGTCAGTTTTTTGGCTCTATTCCTTAAGGGACATGCCTCACTCTGTCTAGAAGGTACCTGAATACAATGTGAGCTTTGTTCGCCTAATGCAATGAGTTCAATTAATCAATTTTATTTAGGTCAGGTATTTTTAGCAGTACATTTTTTTATTTTTTTAGTGTTATCACTTACATTGAGTAAATCTAATACAAGTGTTTAACGTTTTTGTTGATTTTCTTTAATTCTTAGGGGCCTAAAATCAGAGAGAGAGGACAACAGACGACACTAAGATGGAAAACTCACCTTAGTGCCTAAATGAAGAATATCAGTCAGAAGACTTAGCTTTCCAGCTCTCTCCATGCTGGATGCAAAATAGGAATTTGTAAACCTAATCTATATGGCGATATGCACACGGAAATATTCCTTAGCAGGCAATCTCTATACATGAAGAACCAAATGCTAAACACTAAGAATGAAACCTAAAGTTCGGTCATGGAGCCTCCTCAGTGCCCACTACAGTGGGTCATGCACATGCTATATGGAGAGCTCTCTCAGTGCACGATTTCAAGACTAAGTGTTCAACAATTAATTAAGCTAAGTCCAAACACAGAGACTGTAGGTGCATGCAAAGATAGTTAAGCGATTGGCCTTAGTTTACACGATCAATCAAAGGTTAAAGACCAAGGGCTCATTCCACAAAACAAATAAAAGAAAGCGGAAAGCACAAAACAAAAAAAACAAAGAAAATAAAGGGGGGAAATAGGGAGGACAAAAGTGTAGATGGGGGAGAAAATGTGAGAAAAGTTCGGTGACCCCCAAGTGAACAAACACTTGAAAAAGGGTCCGAGTGTCCAAAGTCCAAAGTACATCTATTATTACAATTTAATTAAGCAAATATATATCACTCTCTCTCACAAAAATAAAAACAAAGGTCCTACTCTAATGCTCCTCCTCTCTCCATATTGCTATTTCCTCTTGGTCCACGAGTAGAAGTACCAAGTCTCCTCCACTCGGGTGCTCCAACCACCTAGGCGATTGATGTCGTCTCCAAGTCCCTCGCAAGAAAAATCAAAGAGAAAATATTATCACAATGAACAATTATACCAAACATAAGAGAAAATAAATGAAGGAAAATAATGAAATAAAATGACCCAAAAATCTATCCTATGCATTACTACCCTACAACGACACCATTTGATGACTCAGATTTTGCAAGGGTCTTAAATAATATCCTCACGAAAGCGAAGATATATTGTCAATAAGGCGACCACTAATAAATCCCGAGGTCAATAAACAATCAACCCACACAAAGTGCAATTCAAGCAGAGTAAGCAAGAGTGAATCAAAATTGATTATACCCTACTAATAGAAGTATAGTGATAAGTAAAGTAGGGGTCGAACACAGGAAACAACTGAGGATAGACAACCAAAATTGGCCAAAAAAGACAATAAGTGATTTTGAGTATTTTTGGATTTTTAGATTTTTGTGGGTTTTTAAGTTTTATATTTTTTATGGATTTTAAGTTATATATATTGTATTTTCTTTTTATATTTTCTGATTTTTTATTTCTTTTTCTTTTAAATAAGTAATATAAGTATATAAGGCTATATATACAATATAAGGTAAAGTAATTATAAATATGACTAAAAGTATTCAAAATACATGAAATAAAATATTTTTGGATTTTAATTTTTTTTGCTATTTTTGTGATTTGTGGGGAGTTTTTGCTAATTTTTATGTATTTTTAAAGTTAAAAGTATCCCAAATAAGGGATTATATAAATAGGCTGAATTGATTTCGAGATGAAAAATGGCAAAAAGTGTCCAAAATTTTCCAAATCAATTTTAATATATAATAAATAATATAAAGAAAAATATAAAATAGAAATGAATATTTTTGGAGATTTTAGGAATTTTTTATTTTTATAAATGATTTTGGAGCTTTTTAATTTTAATCATTTTCTTTTTCTATTTTTAGGGATTTTTGGTCTGGAGTTAGAAAATACTAAAGTAAACGAAATATTTTTTTGGGAATTTTTCAAAATATTTTTATATTTTTTATTTTATAATTCAAATAAGAACAAAACTATGCTCTTTTGATTTTTAATAAATATTAAAAGTACTAAAATGAAAATGCAAAAATATGGCGTGAATCTACAAGCAAGCATACGGTTAACCCTATTTTTTGAGATTTTTTTGAGCACGTATGATATTTTTAATAAATGGAAAACATGCACAAAAATTGTTCAACTAGTAAGGGTATTTTTGCAATTAAAAATAAACATAAGGTTGATTATGCAAATTATCCAAAATATTATAACTAATATTTAACATTACAGGACTAAAGAAAAATACAAAAACCCATGAGGGGTTCCCTGCAAAATTGCCACCTCATGTGGGACTGCACATGAGTTGACGTGGACTGGACTATAATGTAATTCGAGGAAAGGATGAGGGTTCTACTGCAAATTTACCAAAAGTTTTGAACATCTAAATTAAATAATAAGACCAATTAAAAATGCATAAAATTGGAGGGCTAAGTGTGCAAATTACCCACTAATAGGCACGATCCAATAGTGGCGATCAATCCACTAATCCACGTGGCAACGATCGAAAGACCAGTACCCCTTTGACGATGGAGCGCTGAGATTAGATCTCAACACTAATCTGATGGTGCTGGAGTGGGATGATCTGATGGTGGCTCAAGATTCTAGTGCTGATGCTCGATTGGGCAGTGATTGAAGACTTTGGAAGAACTCGGAAGAACACGATGTTCTCCGAGCTTTGATCGTTGATCCTGGGCACGATAAGGCTTCGTTCTCCTTGTGGACGGGGGCTTTAGCTTCATGTTGGGATTCCACACATTGAGATTCCTTCGAAATGGCCAAAGTGTTTTCGAGTAGCTCAGATGAGCCCTCTAACCTGGGAGCCTTCTTCTTTCTTCGAGCACCCCTGCAAATGTGTGTTTTATCTCTGTTACCTATAGGGAAATAGTGAGCATCGAAAAGCGGAGCTCCAGTGAGCTCCTGAAAGCGAGATGAGGTGAAATGGGTCGAGAAGGTGGTCTCTGGTGAATGGCGGCGGCAAAGGGAGCGGATCTCCGGATCTGTGTGAGATCCGGGTGGATGGAGGGACCTAGGATATGGAGCGGAGAAAGGCGAAGATGATGGAATTGGTAGTGGGGCGGAATGACGACTGGAATGATCAGAATACGGTGGCGGATTCGGAACTCCGTCGTACAAATGTTGAATTTTACACTAAATATATAGAACGAAATTAAAACGAATAAAGGACAAATCTAGACTACTGCTAACCTAAGGAACAAGAAAAACTAAGAAGATAGAAGCTTACCGAATGAGGTTTGCATGGAGTGGAGCTCAGGTGAAGCACGACGACGAGCAGCGAACCACCTCGACTCGACATCGAACCACGTTGAGGAAGTGTCCTGGAGAATGTTGCTATCACCTGTGTTCAAATATATTGTTTTGTTTCGAGCAGAGAATGATGAAAAAGTGATTACATTTGAATGGAGGCTCGAGGCAATTATTTGTTGGGGTGACCTTTGACCAAGAAGATCTCTCGAATCCGTGGACCAAAGCCTAAGGAATCAAGTGCGCGTGTAAGTTCAAGGAATGGAGATCAAAAGTCCCGAAGACGTCGAGCTCAAAAAATGCAAGGATTGGGTGTTGTGCAGCCAAGAAATCTAGGGGAACGTGGTCTCTGACAACCTTGAGCCGTGGTCAGGCAGTTGACCTCGGGTCAACCAACGAGGGCTCCTGATTGGGCCATGTAGGCCCACTACAGAACAAAACATGAAAACAAGTGATAAATAATTATAAATAAAATAGTAAACGAATTAATTAAATAAAATCATAAAATAAGAAATGTTTATTATTTTATGTGGTATTTTAATATGATTTTTATTTATATGGGCTTATTTATTATAAGTCTTTTTAGGGTTTCATTTATAAGTCTATTTATCTATGTTTTGAATATTTTGTTTTTATTTTATATTTTTGTTTTTATTATTTCTTTTTTATAATTTATATATTTATAATTTTTTAATTATACATAAATATATTTTTGTCGTATTTCTCGGATGTCATTTGTACACTTGAATAAATATAGGTATATAATATATATATGTACAGGTGTAGGTATTTCATCTATGTATTTTTGTATATTGTATTATTTTAATGATTTATTTATATTTTTATTCTATTCTAAATATGTACATCTACTATAAATAATATTTATAAAATTATGAAAATATATAATTGTAAAATAATAAAGAATAAAATGAATATTTTATTTAGTTATGTTATACAATAGGTGTCCAAAGCATAACTTTTGCATCTTAACTCCAAATTAAATGAAACTGCCTTCAGTAAATAACTTATTAAAAGTTATATAAAGTAAAGGTGGCTCATTTTGTTTGCTAGGGAAGATATGGATCTAGGAAGTTTAGGTTTTGCCTTTTTATTTTGAATATAAAAAGTACACTGTACATTATTTTTGTGTAAACTTAATTTTGTATTTTTCTATATATTATTATCTACAACTTTCATGTACAAAGTTTTTTTATTTGAGGTATAAATAATAAAGAATAAAATAGGTCCTAAAAATACAATATTGGTGAATATACATTAGGATTTTTATTGTGTTTTGACCTTTATCTCCCTCTACTTTATTCTTTGTTGACCCAGTCATCAAGATGCCTAGGTCCCGGGGTTTAGGGTAACAAAATACATTTACCATTTTATTCTTTTTCTTTTCTTTTCTTTATCCTTTTATTTTGACTTTAAACAATGTATTTTATACAGTATTTATACAATAAATAATGAATGTTAATTTATACAAAATAATGGTATTCACATGCATTTAGATAGGGTTTAAAGCCAAAATGAAAGAATAAAGGTGATAAAATGGAGATTCATCAAGGGTTTGCATTAGGCACACGACAACTATTGTAAAAAAAATAATTGAATCTTTCAACATTGATTTAAGAAAGAAGTGGGAGAAGGCTTCTCCATTTTTATTCCAAGTAATCTACCATTGTAGAGATGCTTAACGATTTTAATTGTAAATTTTATAACCTATATTGGCAGTGGAAAGAAGTGAGCTTTTTATTTGGTGGTATTGTGTGGTGAAGCATATTGATCAACGACCTTATGTGATGCACTTAGCAAAGCAAGTATCAAGCATGTTCATAGTGGAAAGTCAGTAGACATTTTAGTCATCAACGATTAATAAAAATCCAAATCAATCATAGCATCACATGGAGCATATTTTTAATTAGTAGAAATATCGAATCCTGCTAAAAGATCCTCAAATCTACAACCCTTGTAGTTGTCCATGCCTCCTTATTGTTATTTTGCTTGACAAGTGAAAAACTTAAGGTTAAGAGTCATAATGTTTTTTTTTAACTTTCACTCAATATGCAATTTTTTTGAAATTGTTGCAAAGTGTGGTAGTTTATTTCGTGTCCTTACGCAGAGAAGACAGTTCAACTCCTTGGAGTTTCATAATAATTAGTATGCCTCTCTTCCTCCCAATCAAAATTTAGAAGAGAGAGTAAGGATATGATGCATCTCTCCTATTTTCAACAAATATTCTTAAATATTACCAAATAGTCAAAAGATATGTAAAAAGTTATTAGATATAGGTTATGTTCAACTACAATTAACCTATTAATTTTTCATGATGAAGAAAAATAAATATCTTGTATAGTGTAGTGGAGAATCTAACCCTCTAAACATAGAAAACATTAGTTGACATCATTTTTATTTTCACAGAATTTAAGGAAAATTAATTACATGTTCGCAGCTACTTAGTAATGATTGACACTATCACACTCACGAAAGATATAATAGAGATGTATTTTTTTCCAGTAACGATGTATGAAAATGAAAGTATTATGACATGATATTCTTTTACTTCTACTTGTTTGTTTTTTTCAAGTTGAATTTCTGTGCCTATGCACCTCAATATGGATGGTTATTTGGGTGGGTGGCTGAATTGTATTTAGATTGCTAATCACTCGTATAACATAAATTAGAAGTTATCTTGCAAAATGCATAGATCATCATCCTGTTGTTTCACATTAATCCCCGATGAAACAAACGCCTCCCTCCACCATTAAATAAAATAAATTAATTCCACATCCGAGAGCAGATCCTCTGTTGTACAACAGAGGACTGCTGTAATGCCCGAGCACGTCGAGTCAGGTTTTTGTGGGTCCTTACCATGTGAATAATCGAGTGGCTCAAGCATTACAATAGTCCTCTGCTGTACAACAGAGGATCTGCTCTCGCCCACCGCCTCCCAGTGTGGGCCCCACACTTATTTGAAATCAAAGAAAAGACTTACATTCCTGCTTTCCTCTTCTGCTCGCCATTATGACTCTCCAGATAGTCGTCGTCGTTGCAACAAAACTCTAAACCCTAGTCCAGAATTAATGCTCTTGATCGTCGCGATCAAACTCCTCAATGCATTCTCCTTTGCCTCCTCTTGATCGGCCATAATGCCTCATTCCAAGCGCGTATTCAGATTCGATGAAGGAACCGCGTTAGAAGCATCATCCAAAGTAGCCGGAGAGGAGGCAGGTGGAGTAGGTGGGGTAGGAGAAGACCTGGTGCATTCTATGTTGAAGATGTGGGAGCAACTGGGGAGGACGTGGTCATTGTATTCGAAGTCGCAAAAGCAACTGATGCACTCGTAAGGGTCAGAGAGGAAGAGAAGGACGGGAAGAAGGAGAGGATGGCGGGGTCGGGACTTCTATCGGCCACGTAGGCGGAGAAGGAGGAGGACAGAAGCAGTGGAGGTGGTTGCATCGGTAGCGGGAGTGACGGAGGATGGTGCCACAATGAAGCTAAAGGTCATAGTAGGTGATGAGACAAATGGCCCTCTTTAAATTATTAAGGGAGTGGCAACGATGGACGGAGACAGAAATAACTAGTGCTAAGTAACTTGCCCAAAACTGAATGGAAAAATCATCCGGTTGGGGTCAATGTCTTTGAAATCGAACTCGAGGCTGAACCAAAAAATTTATCAAAAAGATTGAATCAAGTTGAACCACGAAATTAAATTGGTTCAATCCGATGATAACATCATCATTTTTAAAAATCAGATTAAACTGAATCGATGAGGAAAAAGTAGTTGAACTGACTAATTGGGCCAGAATAAATAAAAATCATGTAAGATACATATTTAGATATCATTGAAATAGTTGATATGATCAATAAAAAATAATATATATTTACAAAGATCAATAAATAGATAGCAAAGTTATAAACTTGTAAGTCTATATGTAAGCATGTAGATCTTATTTTTAAAAATATTGTGTATGTGTATGCATAAACATTTGCATCTCTATATGTTGCAAATGCATACATAAACAAAAACAATCAGATAGATATAAATGAAATCATGTGAAAAAAATACAACATAAGAGATAGATATATTGTACATGCGATATCTATACGGATACATATATGATATACACACTTTTACATATAGTTATTACATACATAACGTAAATATCTTACATTACGTAAATACCATTTAGTTTTATAATATAATAATAATATTTGAGATCAATTCATAACAAGAAGTGGTTATGGTTGATTTGGTCAGTAAGTGTTGTACTCAAACGCAAGTCATGGGTTTAACTTGTGGAAAAGTTGTATTTTTTAATAAATCAAATTTGAATTCTGATTCAAATTCGATGGAACCTGGTTAAATCGAATCCTAAATACTCAATTGAATCGGTGGTCGAATTAAAAAATCCTTACGTGAACCAAACCGCTTTCTGTTAAGATAAACTACGGGAGACACGTCCACCAATAGCATATGTGGTATGCAGACAAGGATTGAAACCATAATCACAAATTTAAATCTATCATCTTGTGTGTGTGTAACATTTATGTGAAGGTTGAATGGGGGAGTTGATCCTCTGTTGTGCAGCAGGGATCTGTTGTAACCCGTGAGTGTGTACGAGTTGCTCGATCGAGATCGAGCGGTTTCCATGATAAGAGCCTACAAAAGCTCCGATCTCGTGCGAACCGCTCGATCTCGATCGAGCAACTAGGGCACACTCCCTGATTACGGCATAGGATTCGCTCGCGTTGAACGGAACCATCCATGTAAGGATTCCGTTTCAGACAGGAGACAAGGCGCAGCATCATGCACACAGAGGACGGATCCTCTACTGGGTTACGGCACCTGCGGAACACATGGATCCATCACATGGAGATCGGACGACCCTCTTAGAGGGCGGGGGATGGTCGGCCCCCTATGAGGGCCGCCCGATCCCCATCAGACGGATCCTTATTTCACAGCAGGTGATGTAACACAGCAGAGGATCCTCTTTGATGTACACAGGCCTTTTTGTTGCCCATCTTCCCAGTGGCTCGTTTAGCAGTAAAAATACCTTACAGCTTCTAAAAGAAGATGGAACTTTCTGTTGTGTGCATCACATGGGTGATGGTCCTGGAGGTATTTCGTCGCCAACCTCCAATTGCAAGGATCGTGAGTTGGAGCTATCACATGCAATGCAACCCTAATCACTACAAGAATAGAGGGCACCATGATGGGAACCCTGGATCTTATAATGGAGCTGGACGTGGACAGCATGGTGTCCCCATTAGGCTCCAAAGTCCGCCACTTACCTTGATCGAGCAGTGGGGCATGCAGACACAAGTAGGGTCAACAGGCAGAAGCACATCGTCGTTGTCAGCTTTTGATCACATGCAGCAAACTTGGATAGGAATCATAATATCCTATCATTTATATAAGCGCCATGTTCTACAAAAGACTCTATACTATGTATGTACGAGTGTAGGTGAAAGATAAGTGCAGACCAGGACAATATATCCAGTATATGTGTACAAGAAATACAGCTAATTAACTTTTCGTGAGCATGGTTGAAGCCACAATATTTGAGTCCATATATGGACAGACTCTAGGTGATGTTTGTTATGCTGGAAAGGAATCACGATGGAATGGAAGAAATGAACTGCATTTACCTTTTCTTAATCTGTTTGGAGTTTTTTTTACTCAAAAAAGGAGGGAATACGCTTAGGTGCCCGCCCCAATATATTAAGACGAATTAAAGATCAGGACATATAGGACTCAAGGAGAGTCCGAACAAGGCACACAACGTTCTCAACATAGAACATCTCCGCACGAAAAAATACACCGTTTCTAACAAGCCACAGAGCCCACAAACCCGCTACTGGTATAATTCTTTCGGCATTTGGACGGAATCGACAATTGAGGAGAGATCCCCAAAATGACGGCATGCTGCTATGATCTACCCATGCCACATCCAAGGTAGGCCAGAAATCTTTTGTCTTTTCGCATCCCAGAAACAGGTGTTCAGCGGATTCCAAACTAGTGTTGCACAGAACACATGAATTCACATCAAGGCGAAAGACGTGAGACCACGTCTCCCTCGTGAGTAGCCTCCCATGCCTCGAAGCCACAAGAAGACTCTAACGCGAGTTGGAATCCTCAGCTCCCAGAACATTCTGCAATCCTTAGCAAGGTCCTCTTGAAGTGGTTCAACACCCTAGATCAACAAAGAGTAGGCCTTCTTGACATAGAACTCGCCTTCTCTCAAGGCCCAATGAGTCACAACCAAAAGAGGGGCTCTCGGACAAAGATAGTGATTCCATCAGATCTTGTAACTCCT
The DNA here is from genome assembly GCA_037367405.1 of Ottelia alismoides. Taxonomy (NCBI): domain Eukaryota; kingdom Viridiplantae; phylum Streptophyta; class Magnoliopsida; order Alismatales; family Hydrocharitaceae; genus Ottelia; species Ottelia alismoides. Next base: position 25,454 of record JAZKJV010004151.1, on the reverse strand, counting down.
GCATACGTCGCTCAGAGAGCGCACCAACGAAAACAGGTCTCCAGACACCATCATCCCACAAATCAGCTACACGTGCACTTTTGTCCACCGCCAGGCCATATAAGCGTGGGAAACTTGTTGCAAGAGACATGTCATCCCTCCATTCATCAGTCTAGAATAAAAAGTTACAGCCATCACCTAAGCGTCGCTGGAAGAGATGAGGAAGATCAGGGAGAATCGCATGAATACCCTTCCATAATGCCGTCCCAAACCGTATGTGACGAAAGCCATTAACAGAGCGAGCCTCGACCCCATAGATACTGCGTAATAACCTACTACAGACATCCTCCTTGTCGCCCCAAATTCTCACAGCTCATTTCAAAAGGACACGGTTCATCAACTCCAGTCTCGACACACCGAACCCTCGTCCTCCTTGGGCAATGTGACCGTATGCCAATCCACAAGATGCAGTGCATGTCCATCTTCATTAGCCCTTCCTCAAAAAAACCTGCACATAATCTTCTTGATTCGATTGCGAATCCCCACCGGAAGAAGTCTTGTCGACATGAAGAAAGTTGGGATTGCCGCCAGGACAGCTTTCACCAGAATCGGAAATTTTATGTCAAAGTTCAAATGAGATATCAATGTAATTTAGTGAAACTAAATTAATATAATAGCATTGTGCCGAAAGAGTATATCTGTTGTCAGTACTTGTTGTAACACATGCAGTTGTCTGATGGGGATCGGACGACCCTAATAGGGGGCTGATGAATCTCGTATTCATCACTCTAAATCTCATTTATTAAGCTCAAAACCCTTAAAATCAACAGCATTCTTGCATCTATTCTGCACAATTAGCATTCACGCATGTTTCCATAAGAATTGCATTTTAGCACAAAAATCTGCACAAAATAAGAAGCCAAAAATCCAAGCCAAAATGACCTGTAAATAAACCTAACTTCCCGGATTTTTAACTCATTCATGCTAACTCCGAATAACTCAAAACCACTTCCACTGTGTACATATCACTAACGAGAATAAAGGAAAAATACAAAAAAATAACTAACTCAAATAAGTGGACCAAAAACCCAAACCCTAATTTCAGGATCTTCGGACTAAAAGCCACATATCTTCTCCATCCAGTGTCCAATTTAATCCTACTCACTTTTGAACTAATGTACATTCAAAACAAGATCAAGTTCAAGTGAATCGGAGCTCATATGTGAAAGTTGGGTTTTGGGCCTCTTTTGTACATTGTATATTTTCGCGGTTTTTGACCTTATATTTTATGTATATATTTTCTTAATCAATAAAAATCAAAAAAAAATTAGAATTAAGTGTCTTTATTTATCTCTGATTTTACCGTAATTTTTTCGGATTTTTATCTTATCAAAAAAATAACATAAAAATTATAAAACCCAAAAAAAATCAAGGTATTCTATGTACATAGGATACCCCAAAAATTCACTTTTTACATTTGACCGATTTTGGTTTTGATGTCTTCATGAAAGTTGTAGATCTCGTCGAGACGAGCATTTTTCGTGAAGGAAGTTTTTCGATCCGAGGTCATTTACTATTTATTTTCGATTTTACAAGATAATTATTTTCTGAATTTTCTGGTGCTGACACGTGGCAGCCCCAGAGGCCGCCACGTGTCAACCATTTTTGGACTTTATTTATATTCGTTTTAATAAAAAAAATAAAAAATAAAAAAAATAATAAAATAAAAAAATAATAATAATAAAATAAATAAGGACGCACGTGCGTCGCACGTGCCTCCAGGGCACGTGCTCCGCACGCGCGCCCTCTCTCCGCCTCCACTTGCCACGTGGTTCAACCACGGCCGTCCGATCTCGGCCGATCGGACGGCCGCTGTGCATCTTCCTCCTCCGAGCCCCCTTTCCCCCTTTGGTCGCCGCGTATCGCCCATCACCGCCGCGCATCTCGCGACCAGATCTCTCCGATCAATCCCCTCGCCGTCCCCGATCTCCCTCGAATCTCGCCGCCGCCATCAAATCGCGTCGACTCCAATCACCCAGGACCTTCCATCTCCGGCACTCTCTCCACCTATTTAACCGCAGCCCCCTCCGACGTCGCACTTCATCCGCCGAGCAAGCTTCAAGTTGGAGGAGCGGCGGTGACAGCGCCGCTTCCTCTCCATTCATCTCCGGCGAGGTCCGAGGTTCCACCCCCTCGTCGCAGTGCCGCACCTCTGTAGCGTGACTGCCCAAGCTCCGCGTTTCGGCGCCGTTGAGCCAAGTTCTCCTACGACAACTCCACCATCCTCGTCGCAACCACCTTCGTCCCTGCCGCGACTCCAGAACCACCTTCGACGACGACGACGACCACCACCGCATCTCCAACCTTCGCCTCACGCCATCGACCGCCATCAACCTCCCGCCTGGAGCTCCTTCGCCTTCAACTCCACCGCGCCGCTCTCTGGGCCGTGTGTCGGCCAGAGGGAGGCCTCTGATTCTCCACCGTTCGTCAACGACATCCACGACTTCGCGACGACACCGTCTTCATCCCCAGCTTCGGCCCCACGCCACCGGAGCTCTGTGCCTCAGCCACGCATCCGCCGAGGCACCACCACCGAGCCACTCCAGCTTCACCACGTCTTCTCCGCCGACACGCCACCGCCGGACCCCCGCCACTCCGCCGTCTCCTCCGAAGCCATACTCCGCCTCGCCAGACCGCCGTAGGCCGGGCTCGAACCCCGAGGCCCCCCCGCACGCCCCTCGCACGTGCGTGGGGGAACTTCCCCAGCAAGCAAGCCTAGGGACACGTGCTGCGCACGTGCTCCCTTGGGCATTTTACGGAAGACCCCCCTGGACATCCTCTATTTGCGCGCGTATCCAGCCTTCCAAGGGGCACGTGCGAGGCACGTGCTCCATTGGAAATTTTGCAAAAAGCCCCCAAGAATTATCGGTAATTATATTTAAGCCCTTTCAGTGTATTTCTAGTTTTATTTAATCATTTATATTTGCATCTGTACCCCTGTGTTCCTTCGTATATTTGGACCTTATCTCTACATTATTTTATTAATCCAAAAATAGCATGATGTTTGTTAATTGACTCTCTACATTTTGACATATTGTGGGTAATTTTGTGATTGACGGTTAATTAATAAATAATTATTTTGTGGAAAATTGCATATTTTACCCAATTCTTGCTCTGAAATTGGTAGTTCATTAACCGTGGCTCTAAAAATTCTCGAAAAATCACACATTGTAGAGTTAATTATTCTTAACATTGTGCCTAAAAAGATTTGCATTTGCATGCATATTTTATCCTGTAAAAATCATTTAGCATATTTTAGTATTTAATTTTTAATAAGTATTAAACCCCACATTTTCGAGGTTTAGGATTTTTCTGAGATCCGTCACCTAGTGATAGATCTCAGATAATTTTGATCCTTGAAAATAAATAGGTTTGCTATCTATTAAAATTAAATATTAAAAATCATTTTGTTTGCATTTAAAAATCCATAAAAAATTCATATTGCACCCAAAAATTCCAAAAAAAAACTGCAGTGCATCCATTTCATTATAGTTTACATCTCGGCCAAGTTTCGTATTTTTCGGACATCATTTGAACGTAATTTATATTTTAGTCCCTAAAATAAGGCCAAATTTGCACGTGCACCCCCTAATTCATTGAAAAATTCCAAAAAAAGACCGCTTCGAAAACCGAACACGAACTTTGATAGACTTAATTCTAGGTTGTTCCTTTGCCTCCTTGTGATCGACCTTGGGACTTGCCCAAGTAAAATAAACATAAAACCACGAGATTAAAAATTGAATAACTTAATTGTGGTATTTTCTTGATTGTTTCCGATTGCCGCCTACAACGCACAACACGATAAAAACACATTATTAAAAGCCGCAATCTCCGGATCCGTCAGATGGCGCCGTTGCCGGGGAGGCAAACGGCTTAGATTTTTGTCTGAAAATTTTTGTTCGGTTTTCCGCATTCGGGTAGTCTGACCCCCGAATTTTTCATTGTAAATTCCATTTTTTTTCTTCTTCTGCAATTTATTTTCAGCATTTATTTTTCATATTATTTTGAGTCACTCTCTTACATTTTCTCTCTTATTTTTTTGCGAGGTACCTTGTACGTGGAGCGGTTTTCAATAACCGACGCAACTTCACCAAAAACTGCAATTAATTTAAGATCGAGTTGAGTCGTGAGAGAGAGTAGAGTCTAGGTTTTTAATTTCTGCACTTTTAATTTCTGCTCATTTATAGCGGTGTCCGTTTGGACTCTCGCGTGTGTAAAAGACCTCTAAACTTTATTCTGTTGTGTGTCGTGGCCTGTTTCACTCTCCGGCGAGGGTGGGGCCCGACTTGAGTGGCGATTAGGATAGACCTGCACATACGGCTCTCAGAGCATTTATATTTTTGCTTGTGCTCGTAGGATCTTAAGCCACACTTCACTTTAATCGAGACGCACATAGATCGTTCAATTTAGCCAAAAATTTAAATCAATTCTTCCCGCTAATAGAACTTTCTACTTAGGTGCGGTTTTCCATCGGCTTGCATTTCATTTAGAATAATTTTTAAATTATGTCTAGCATCCCACATGGAGATTGCGAGGATTCACTGTAAGTCTTCTAACTGAGCATTCATCATAGTTTTCCGCGTGCATCGGCTTTTCCCGAATTCCTCTCTCTTGTTTTATAACATAACTTTAAAGGAAATTAGGACTGGACGGTAGACGTGTATTTGTGCTCATCTAATTTTTCAGTGATCACCTCATTAAAATCGGGACTGCTAAATATATCTGATCTCAAATAACCCATAAAATCAAGAATTTTTGCGGGAGAGCAACCCCAACCTTGGATGATTTTAATTTTTTGAGTGAGCGAGAGACGACACTTAAGGATAGAGCCCAAATCCAAAACCTCAGCTCGCTAAATTTTTGCCAAGATTGAATTATCACCAACTAAAATTGAAAAGATAATAGCCGAAATCTTACGGCTTCATTGTGTGAGTTGGTGAATCCAGGGTTGATTTGTGTTGGTATTGGTGTGCGTGAACCGATATCGAAGATCAATAGCCGCACTTTTGATAAATTTTCTGTCCCATACAATCATCTCTCTCATCTCTTGATTTTAATCTCATCATGGAAATTTTTCCAAATTTCAGATCCAACCCATCATTTCTCTCAAACCCTTCAAAAATGACCGAACACCACTACGAAAACAAATCTATGTCGGTTTGGCCCAAACCCACTACTTCCTCTTCGTTTAATCCTCCAACATTTGCGGGAAGCTTTCAACCGCAAATGACTTCGACCTCATTAAATCCTTTCTCAAATCATCCAACCACACCATCTTGGACTGAACCGACTTATTCTCACTCTCTCGCCAATGAAACATTTCAAGATCAAAATCTCTTTAAATCCCATGACTGGCAGAGGACCCAAACACAGATGGAAAGACATGCGCTTAATGATCATCATCGTTGGATTGACCATGACAAACCCCTTACTCATACAGAGGACTGGACTGAACTCCTAGACACATATAAACCCTGTATGCTGACTCCACAATATCAAGAGCTGACCAAACATGATCAAAGGACCGAACTCTACTCAGATCAAATACACATGCCTATACCATATGAGCAACCTCCTTCCATAAATTTTGAGGAGAAATTTTCAAGAAATGATCATATAATGGATATTACAAGAAATTCTCCTCTCCACACGTACAGAAAAATAGAAGACAGAATCATTGAACAAAATCCGAGTGCTCCCATGATTGATCATGAACAAATTTGTGAGGATAATGTTTTGAGGATAAAAACAAGATTTGAATTGATGGAGGACAAATTTCAAAAATTTGCCGACCGAGTAATCTCATTCTATGGTGGATCGGGTGTAAAACCAAATGAGGAAATGATTGGATTCCATGATGAAAATTTTGAGGATATTCAAAGACCTAGGGATGACTCTAATATCAAAACTTCTGCTCATTATTCCCCTAGGAATGACTATGCCTCTGATCCATACTCTGAATATCAAGGCCCCTTCTCATCTAAGGAAGACACCGCATCGCCACACCACACAGAAAATACAAAAAAATTTGAAAATCAAGAAAATCTCATAAAAATTGAATCTGAAGAAGATCTGAGGAATTTGGATCCTGCTTTACGGGAAGCACTGGAAAAATACTTGATTTTTGAACTTCCCATTATAAAGGCCATTGAACACTTCCCTGACCTTAAGAAATTTCTAATGGACAGATTAATCGTCAAAAAGTCAGGAAGGATTAGAACAAAAACTGAAAGACATATCTTGTCAATGGCCTCCTCCTTGGTGTTGAGGAGAAAAACCAAGAGCCGCATAGTGAAGCGGTTACCCAGATTTGACTGTGGAATCAAAGACACAATTTTCACACATGCTCGTATTGATGACGATTCACTGATCAATATCCTCCCGACCTCTGTATTTCAGGAACTCAAACTCGGACCGATTCGGAAGATACGAGAGATTGTACAATTAGCGGACCGATCAATAAAAAGGCCGAGAGGAACCATTTCTGTCATCATGAAATTCCAAGGCGCCCTGCTCAAAGTAGAATTCACGATCATTGATATTGAGCAGCAAGGAGAATTCACCCAGTCTCCAATCATTCTCGGAAAACCGTTCTTGGCATTGGCCAAGGCGAGTATCAATTGTGAGACTCGGGAAATAAAGTTTACGGCATTGGAATCACTACGATCTGATACAGTCTTTGAGGAAGCACGATTTCCTGAGGTAACCCACAAAGTCCCCAACAACCGCAACCATGAAACGGTAGAAGAGCCCTACCCCGCTGCTACACCTGAGATTGCGTTTGTTAATGAGACTATTGGTTTAGAGACTCTCCCCGATATCTCAATTCCCGCAGCTTTCTACTACGATCCTGAGACATTTGCATGGTCACACCCTGGAGCAACATACTCTGATTATCTTGATCAAATCCTCCCAAATCAAGAGTGCACCAACATTCAGGAAACAAAGAACGAACATGTAGCCCAAACACCGACCAAAGAGAAGAATTTTAATGGCTATTCATCTGGGTACTCAAGTGAACCGACATCTTCACGAAACAAGAAAAAGAAAGTCACCTTTGATCTTTCGGAAGAGGAATCGGTTGATGATCCCTCATCAGGTCCGGAAAAGGTAGTCTACATGAGTGAAGTCTGTTCGGCATCTCTAAAGCCATATCTTCACAAGGATCCAAAATTTGATTCTCGTTGGACAACTCCCGTTCCTAATTATTACTCATCTAAAGCTGATGCTCCTACCTTTCACAAGTACACTGGAATTATTTCTTATGAGCTGACTGAGACTGGAGCATCTGAATATTCATCGGAGGACAAACTGATTGATCTTAAAAAGGAACGAATTTTGAGGAAACAATTGAAGAAACAAAAAGACATGAACATATGGAGTATGTCCACTTTCAAATACTATTCCTCTGAGGATAACTCTGATGATGGTTACTTTTCATCTGACTCAAATATTTCATCTACTATCCATCATGATATTTCTGAGGATGACACTGATAATAGTTGGGAATCATATGCCTCACCTCCGACTCATCATTACGATCTCCCACCGCAGGTTCACAAGAAGATCAGCCGTAAACCGCCTTAATCATCGGCTAACCACCCTCCCTCCCGACCACATCGGTCTCCTTGTACAGCTTCTTCCTCTACTTAGGCCAAGGCCTAAATATAGGGGGGGACCGATGCCATCTGTATATACCATTTCCCTCATCACATTCCGATCTTTCGCCCACTCCATATCCATCCTTCTTCTATACTTAGGCTGACCAAAGCCTAAGTATAGGGGGAACCGACACCCACCTGTATATACTCTCCTCATTCACATACCCTGATCGCTTCATTTCTTTCTTTTCCGCTCTTCTTCTATACTTAGACTATTCACGGTCTAAGTATAGGGGGCGATTTTTTGTAAATCCTTTTCTTTTTCTTTTTCTTTTTCACTCTCTTACGCTTAGCCCGAGCTATGTCTTCTTTACGCTTCTTGTGCTCTGAGGACACAGCACTCGCTAAGTATAGGGGGGTCTGTATATATACTTTGTATATATTTTAGCCATACCTCGTACTTTCGCGTAAGTCTATATATATTTACGGGGTGGGTTTTTCTTAAAAATTAAAAAAAAAACAAAAAAAACAAAAACAAAAAAAAATGTTTTTTTCCACTAACACTGACCTTGCCCAAAATTTTTGAAAAATGGCTTCTTATTCATTCAAAAACAAAAAAAAATCAAAAAAAAATTCACAAATAAAAAAAAATTGTGTCTGCATTTCACACACTCGCATCTCATCAAGCATCGCATTTGCATATGTGAAAAGTTTTTGGGTTCTGAACCGAGTTGTGAGCCGAAACCGAGAGTGGTCTGGACTTGACCTTAATCCACCTAATCTTCAGAGGAACTTCACCGAGAAATAGGATTTTAGAGTCTTCAGGTCTTTGACTTAATTCTTTGAGTTCCACATGACAATGTACAGCGTTTGACTCTTAGTGTCTAACCTGGTCTCTTCATTCTGGGTACAACTCTGGAATAAGGAATTAATTTGTACTCTCGCACTATGCACTTAGCTCAACTCAGACGGGATGTTGGAAGACTGTGTGAGTTTCTTTTCTGGTAGCGTGGACATCTAAAGACCGGAGTACGGGTTGAAATAAAGCTTCGGAAAAGGGATGGACGGCTGGGCACAATTTTTTCTAAGACCCCAAAAAATGTACGGAAACAAAAGATTCTATATCCGTAGGGGCACAACAAGATCCAAGCAGAACCACCAAAAATTCCAAATACAAAGAAGCAACTACCAAATAAAATCTGACCAAAAAGGTCCAAGCTTCCAGAAACCTGCAGATCTTAGTGAAGACTCGGCTACACTGGCCATCTTCACAAGGAGAGGTGACTACACTGGCCACCCTCCAGTTCTTTTCTCATTCTTCTATCTTCTCCCCCCAATTCGATTGTGAACACAGCGCGACAGACCTTAGAAGGAAATACCTGACTCCCCGAGGACGAGTTATTGGAGAGGAGGCTTGTGCAGTAGTCCAGCATTCTGGGTGGGAAGAGCTAAAATATTTCACACACAAGAGTCGGTTATTCAATATTCAAAGAGTATACTTTGGGAAGATGATTGATCTAAGATGACTTCTGAGCCGAAACTGTAGCAATGATGTGTAGAACTTGAGGGCTGTTGATTTTAAAATTCTAAGTCTCATAGAAGTTCCGACACACAAATAATCCAAAGGTTGAGTTTAGGTTCACTTTCACCTTCAGCTCATGGTCTTGGTTTGGAACCCAATCTCATTTCACCTCATGGCATTTCTTTTTGATGCTCAGGGACGAGCATGGTTTAAGTATAGGGGGATGATGAATCTCGTATTCATCACTCTAAATCTCATTTATTAAGCTCAAAACCCTTAAAATCAACAGCATTCTTGCATCTATTCTGCACAATTAGCATTCACGCATGTTTCCATAAGAATTGCATTTTAGCACAAAAATCTGCACAAAATAAGAAGCCAAAAATCCAAGCCAAAATGACCTGTAAATAAACCTAACTTCCCGGATTTTTAACTCATTCATGCTAACTCCGAATAACTCAAAACTACTTCCACTGTGTACATATCACTAACGAGAATAAAGGAAAAATACAAAAAAATAACTAACTCAAATAAGTGGACCAAAAACCCAAACCCTAATTTCAGGATCTTCGGACTAAAAGCCACATATCTTCTCCATCCAGTGTCCAATTTAATCCTACTCACTTTTGAACTAATGTACATTCAAAACAAGACCAAGTTCAAGTGAATCGGAGCTCATATGTGAAAGTTGGGTTTTGGGCCTCTTTTGTACATTGTATATTTTCACGGTTTTTGACCTTATATTTTATGTATATATTTTCTTAATCAATAAAAATCAAAAAAAAATTAGAATTAAGTGTCTTTATTTATCTCTGATTTTACCTTAATTTTTCCGGATTTTTATCTTATCGAAAAAATAACATAAAAATTATAAAACCCAAAAAAAATCAAGGTATTCTATGTACATAGGATACCCCAAAAATTCACTTTTTACATTTGACCGATTTTGGTTTTGATGTCTTCATGAAAGTTGTAGATCTCGTCGAGACGAACATTTTTCGTGAAGGAAGTTTTTCGATCCGAGGTCATTTACTATTTATTTTCGATTTTACAAGATAATTATTTTCTGAATTTTCTGGTGCTGACACGTGGCAGCCCCAGAGGCCGCCACGTGTCAACCATTTTTGGACTTTATTTATATTCGTTTTAATAAAAAAAATAAAAAATAAAAAAAATAATAAAATAAAAAAATAATAATAATAAAATAAATAAGGACGCACGTGCGTCGCACGTGCCTCCAGGGCACGTGCTCCGCACGCGCGCCCTCTCTCCGCCTCCACTTGCCACGTGGTTCAACCACGGCCGTCCGATCTCGGCCGATCGGAGGGCCGCTGTGCATCTTCCTCCTCCGAGCCCCCTTTCCCCATTTGGCCGCCGCGTATCGCCCATCACCGCCGCGCATCTCGCGACCAGATCTCTCCGATCAATCCCCTCGCCGCCCCCGATCTCCCTCGAATCTCGCCGCCGCCATCAAATCGCGTCGACTCCAATCACCCAGGACCTTCCATCTCCGGCACTCTCTCCACCTATTTAACCGCAGCCCCCTCCGACGTCGCACTTCATCCGCCGAGCAAGCTTCAAGTTGGAGGAGCGGCGGTGACAGCGCCGCTTCCTCTCCATTCATCTCCGGCGAGGTCCGAGGTTCCACCCCCTCGTCGTAGTGCCGCACCTCTGTAGCGTGACTGCCCAAGCTCCGCGTTTCGGCGCCGTTGAGCCAAGTTCTCCTACGACAACTCCACCATCCTCGTCGCAACCACCTTCGTCCCCGCCGCGACTCCAGAACCACCTTCGACGACGACGACGACCACCACCGCATCTCCAACCTTCGCCTCACGCCATCGACCGCCATCAACCTCCCGCCTGGAGCTCCTTCGCCTTCAACTCCACCGCGCCGCTCTCTGGGCCGTGTGTCGGCCAGAGGGAGGCCTCTGATTCTCCACCGTTCGTCAACGACATCCACGACTTCGCGACGACACCGTCTTCATCCCCAGCTTCGGCCCCACGCCACCGGAGCTCTGTGCCTCAGCCACGCATCCGCCGAGGCACCACCACCGAGCCACTCCAGCTTCACCACGTCTTCTCCGCCGACACGCCACCGCCGGACCCCCGCCACTCCGCCGTCTCCTCCGAAGCCATACTCCGCCTCGCCAGACCGCCGTAGGCCGGGCTCGAACCCCGAGGCCCCCCCGCACGCCCCTCGCACGTGCGTGGGGGAACTTCCCCAGCAAGCAAGCCCAGGGACACGTGCTGTGCACGTGCTCCCTTGGGCATTTTACGGAAGACCCCCCTGAACATCCTCTATTTGCGCGCGTATCCAGCCTTCCAAGGGGCACGTGCGAGGCACGTGCTCCGTTGGAAATTTTGCAGAAAGCCCCCCAGAATTATCGGTAATTATATTTAAGCCCTTTCAGTGTATTTCTAGTTTTATTTAATCATTTATATTTGCATCTGTACCCCTGTGTTCCTTCGTATATTTGGACCTTATCTCTACATTATTTTATTAATCCAAAAATAGCATGATGTTTGTTAATTGACTCTCTACATTTTGACATATTGTGGGTAATTTTGTGATTGACGGTTAATTAATAAATAATTATTTTGTGGAAAATTGCATATTTTACCCAATTCTTGCTCTGAAATTGGTAGTTCATTAACCGTGGCTCTAAAAATTCTCGAAAAATCACACATTGTAGAGTTAATTATTCTTAACATTGTGCCCAAAAAGATTTGCATTTACATGCATATTTTATCCTGTAAAAATCATTTAGCATATTTTAGTATTTAATTTTTAATAAGTATTAAACCCCACATTTTCGAAGTTTAGGATTTTTCTGAGATCCGTCACCTAGTGATAGATCTCAGATAATTTTGATCCTTGAAAATAAGTAGGTTTGCTATCTATTAAAATTAAATATTAAAAATCATTTTGTTTGCATTTAAAAATCCATAAAAAATTCATATTGCACCCAAAAATTCCAAAAAAAAACTGCAGTGCATCCATTTCATTATAGTTTACATCTCGGCCAAGTTTCGTATTTTTCGGACATCATTTGAACGTAATTTATATTTTAGTCCCTAAAATAAGGCCAAATTTGCACGTGCACCCCCTAATTCATTGAAAAATTCCAAAAAAAGACCCTAATAGGGGGCCGACCATCCCCGACCCCCTATGAGAGTCGTCTGATCCCCATCAGACGCCTGCATGCTTTATAACACATGCTGTAATACAACAGATGATCTCAGCACTGTACATGTATTCTCGGTTGAGTACATTATAGAACATATATAAATCCTTAGCATAGTAATGGAATAAAAAACTAAGTTCCACTGCAACAACAAAAAGCACAGTGATATAATATAATTTTAATGACAATAATTTGATTCGTAAAAACTGATTCGGACATTAACATCGCTACTAGCCACTATCAAAATGTTAGTAGCCGTAGTTTGTTTTTGCAACTGATAATCTATTGCCGCAAACTTTCTGATAATGGACTACTTTAACGTGATGTGTGATAACTGTGGACAGATGTAATTAGGTTTTCCATATCACCATTAGACACCCTAATCCTCTTTTGCTTCCAACACTCCCCTTCAAGCTGGAGCATATAGGTCATACATGCTCAGCTTGTTACGACATTTCTCAAATCGGATCCTTGCTAATGGTTTTGTAAATATGTCTGCAGTCTGCTCTGTAGATGTAACACCTCGTGTGCGTAGTTGTCCTTTTTGTATGAGATCTCTTGTGTAATGACAATCGATCTCCACATGTTTTGTGCGCTCATGAAACATAGGATTATTTGCAATGTATACTGCAGCTTGGTTGTCACATCTTAGTTACATAATATCCTTGGGCCTGACATGGAGGTCAGTTAGTACTGACTTGACCCACACAAGTTCAGCTGCTGCTTGTACCATGGCTCTATATTCGCTCTCAGCGCTGGATCGTGATACTACCGCTTGCTTCTTGCTTTTCCATGTGATTAAGTTTCCTCCCAAATATGTGCAAAAACCTGTGGTGGATTTTCTGTCTTGCAAGCACCCTCCATAGTCAGCATCAGAGTAGGCCACAAGATTGAGGTTGTTGTCTTTACGGAATAGTAGTCCTTTCCCAGGAGATTGTTTGATATATCGAAGGACCATCATACAAGCTTCAAAGTGATTAATAGTGGGAGAGTCCATAAACTGGCTCAGTCTTCCTACTGCCATAGCAATATCAGGACGAGTAATAGTGAGATATAGCAATTTGTCCACTAGACGTCTGTATCTACCAGCATCCTCTGGTGCTCCTTCATCGAAGATCCTCCCTTTAGGATCCATAGGGATGTGTGCTGGCTTACAACCAAGCATCCATGTTTCTGTTAGTAGATCAGTGGCGTATTTTCTTTGAGACATTATCAACCCACGCCTTGATCTAGCTATCTCAATTCCCAAGAAATATCTTAATGATCCCAAATCCTTAATTACGAACTGTTCTGCAAGATGGATCTTTACTTTGGCAATTTCTTCGTAATCATCTCCTGTAAGAATGATGTCATCAACCTATACCAGCATCGCTACCGTGCCCTTCGGACTTCTCTTGGTGAAAAAGGAATGATCAGAAGTTGATCTTGTGAACCCAATCACATTTAATGCTTCTGACAATTTTTGAAACCAGGCTCGAGGACTTTGTTTCAACCCATAAATTGCTTTGCGTAGAAGACATACTTTCTTACACTCCCCTTGTCGCTCGAATCCAGGTGGTTGTTGCATATAAACCACTTCATGAAGATCACCATATAGGAAGGCATTTTTGACATCTAGTTGATGTAGTGGCCAATCCAACTGAACGACGACAACAATAAGAATACGTACCGTTGACAGTCGAGCAACTGGTGAAAAAGTGTTGACGAAGTCAATGCCATAGGTTTGGGTAAACCCTTTGGCAACCAAACGAGCCTTGTAACGTGCAATAGAGCCATCTGGGTTGAACTTGGCAGTGAAGACCCACTTGGAGCCAACGACATGGCTATTAGTCGGTGAATCTACTAGAGTCCAGGTATTTCTGGACACAAGAGCGGACATCTCTTCTTGCATTGCTTGAAGCCAGTGAGGATCTTGTAGCGCATCAATGTGGTTCTTGGGGATGACAGTGTCTGAGACAGCCTGCGCAAAATTCTTGTATGTCGGAGTAAGTTTGGATAGTGACACTGCAGCATTAATCGGGTGTTTGGTCCGATAGACAGACGGACATTGTCGAGCTTGGTGTCGTTGAGCTATCGGAAGTTCCACTGAGTGCTCTGTAATAACATCAGTTTCCAAATTCTGAGTTGGGGAGCATACCTGAGGAGGTGGCACGGGCTCAGAAGGAGAAGTGTGAGATTGTTGGGGAGTTGGAACTGGTAAGGAGAGGTTTTCGACGGAGAAATTTGAAGGGTGATTTTTTGTTGAGTTTAAAAAATACGGGATTGACTCGAAGAAGGTGACATCAGCGCTTATGAAGTGTTTATGTGATCGTGTGTCGAAACATCGGTAGCCTTTCTGATTTGCAGCATACCGTAAAAAGACACATTTGACAGCAGGTGCAGCAAGCTTGTCCCTGCCCGGTGCATGAAGATGAACAAACACAGTGCACCCAAATACCCGTGGTTGAATAGGAAAGATGGGTTTTCCAGGGAAAAGGATTTCAATAGGGATTTGTTCATGAAGAGTTGTAGATGGCAGTCTGTTGATAAGAAATGTCGCTGTTAAGATTGCATCTCCTCAATAAAGTGAGGGGACATGATAGGCAAGAAGTAATGTGCGTGCGGTATCTAGGATATGACGATGTTTACGTTCGGCAACACCGTTTTGTTGAGAGGTGTAGGGACAGGTGGTCTGGTGCACAATGCCCAGATTAAGAAGCATACTTTGTAGGTCATGAGAGAAAAACTCTTGTCCATTATCGGAGCGGAAGGTTTTAATAGTTCGTCCGAATTGAGTTTGTATATTTGTGATGTATCGGGTAATAAAGATAGTAGTGTCTGATTTATTTTTCAAAAGAAATACCCAAGCGACACGAGAGAAATCATCAATGAGGACAAGATAGTAACGATGACCCAGCCGATCAGGATACCGACTGGGTCCCCAAATATCCATGTGAACTAAATCAAAAATATTAGTAGAGTGCTGGTTACCAGAGGAGGGAAATGTAGCTCGATGATGTTTCCCAACTTGACATGCCTCGCAGGTGATAGTACTTGTGGGGGACATATGTGGGATAAGCCGATGAAGTTTGTGTATGGAAGGATGACCTAAACGCTGATGCCAGAGAGAAGTAGATGATTGGCTGACAGAAGTTTTGTAATAGGCGACCATAGCCGATGGGTTTTGAAGGTGGTAGACGCCTCCTTCTTCACGACCCGTACCAATCATCCTCCCAGTCAGTATGTCCTGAAAAACACAAGTAGTATCGTCAAAAATTGCTTGGCAGCGAAGTTCTTTACATATCTGGCTGACCGAGAGTAAACTAAGCGGGAAGTCTGGAACTAGTAGAACATTATGCAGCTCAATTGTAGGGGTGAGGTGCACATCCCCAACACCTGTAACTGGTGACGATCGCCATCAGCAACTTGAACAGTTTTCCCTTTCTGGGATGTTCTAAGCTTACGGAAGAGTCCGGGATTTCCACACAAGTGGGTGGAGGATTCCGTATCAATGAGCCATTGTAAGTGTTTGTGATGGCTAGCTGATGCTAGAACCGTACCTGTCTGTGCGATTGCGGCGATATCTCCGGAAGGTGCCTCATTTTGATTCATCTGTGATAGTCGCTGCATAAGATCCTCGAAATCCTTTCGCGGGATTTCGATCGAACCGCCTTCGACGTCTGTAGTCGCAACTCGGGCCGATAGTCCTGGACGTCCATGTTTGCTGTAGCACACATCTTCGGTATGCCCTAATTTGTGACAGAAATTGCATTGTATGTGTGATCGTCCTCTTCCTTGACAACCGCGTCCTCTTCCCCTGTAACTGCCTCTGAAACTCCGTCCTGATGTCGCGAGAGCCGTCGTCTGGCTCACAATATCTGTGAGAGGGGCTGTAGTAGTCGGAAGGCGACACAATGTGTTGTATGCTTCCTCCATAGTTGGAAGTGTAGGAGAGGTGATCATCTGATCCCGAGGGGCTGCAAAGTTCTGATCTAATCCGCCAAGGAAGATCATGGTCGCCATATTCTATCGATGTAGCCATTGTGTAGGGCATGTGCGGAGAGGAGCACATACGTTGTAGCTGGCAACCAATGATTTGAGGGTGGAAAAATACTCCGAGAGAGGGCGGCCATTCTGACGCATATGCATCAAATCGTAAAAAGATTGATACATTTTGGTAGAATTTTTATCTTTTCCATAGGTGGCTAGCAATGATTTCCACATGTCGTGGGCACTTTCATAGTAGACTAATTCTTGCGCGATTCTGTCGATGACACTAACCATAATCCACGAACTTACCATGGCATTATCTTTAACTCAAGTGGCGTATTTTCCAACCTTGTTAGTTGGTTCTTCTTCGATGAGGATATGTTCTTTATCATATCCGCGAACAATCATCAGGAAAAGACGAGACCACATGGAGTAGTTTGTGGCATCGATTTTGGTATGGATCATCAGGAACAATCATCAGGAACAATCATCGGGAAAAGATGGCATTTTTGAATGACCACCTCCATCTATTTTGGAGGTAGGTACGTCGGATGCCATGGGAGCGTCTACCTTAGCTCTTGCCACCTAAGTTGTATGCGGCTCTCTCTCTCTCTTTATATATTTTTTTTATTTCATGACAATACATATACAAAGGAGAGATTACATATCACAGGGGAAAGAGAACACGTGGCCGAAAGCGATGCTGGAAGAAACGTGTGGAACCGAAGTGATGCTGGAAGTAACTTCGGAACCGGACATTTGAGATCCGTCAGGAACTCGTCGGTATGAGAGGGAGTAATGTGGTCCTGTGCGGTAGCCGGCGATGCTGCAGTCAATAATCTCCTTGCGGATGGTACGAGCGAGTACGGTGGCAAGATTGGTCCTGGCGCGGATGAGGGTGAGGCGGGCCTGACGCGGGCGCACCTGTGCTGAGGCAAAACTGGTCTTGCCTGGGTGAGGCGGTTGACGGGGGCAAGGCAGGACTGGGGGGGCGAAAGTGAGGGTGGAGAGGCAGGGCAGGGGGTCGCGCGGGGTTGGCTGGCGGATAGGGGGGCGAAAGTGAGGGTGGAGAGGCAGGGCAGGGGGTCTTGCTTGGCGTCGCGAGGTGGGGGGGTGCGGGGGTGGCGCGGGGTTGGCTGGCGCGATGAGGGAGGGAGGGAGGGAGGGAGGTGCGATGGCGGCGCGACGAGGTAGGGAGGGCGACGTTGGCGCGATGGAGGAGGAAGAGGGCGGAGTGGCGCGAGGCGATGGCGGAGCGACGCTGGGGAAGGCGAGCTGACGAGGCAATGAGGTGAAGGCCGAAGGTGGGTCGTGGGCGGTGGGATGGGAAGAGAAGGGCTGGGTAGGCGATCGATGGAGATGATGGCGAGGGAGGTGGGGGGCGCGATGGGAAGGGAGGCGCGTTGGGGAAGGGAGGCGCGATGGGGAGAGGGAGGGTAGAGGCGGCGCAGGAGATGGGGGAGGGAAGGGGGGCCGAGTGGCGCAGATCCCTAGGAAAGACCTAGGGCTCTGATACCATGTGGACAGATGTAATTAGGTTTTCCATATCACCATTAGACACCCTAATCCTCTTTATATAGAGGGGATTTAGGGTTAGGGTTTATAAAGAGAGGACTCCATACATAGACAAATACCCATACTACCCTTTTGCTTCCAACAATAACAATTTCTGTGTGAATATTGGGCAATGAAATATCCATTGACAATGAGACCACTACAACAAAATTGACATGTGATCGCGAATAATTTAATGCTAGTTACCATATCTCACATAGTTAAATATATAACAACAGATTTTGTTCGTTACTTGTTTCTTTAAGTTCACAACAAATTTTGTATTCATTTCTATTTTCCTAGAAATGAATAATATAGCAATGGTTACTTGTTGACTTTTTCTTCAAATCGTTATAACGTTAAGCAATGATTAATACACTTGTCATGAATGTTTACTTCCTTGCAAAGCGGGTCACTCGTATTTGGGGTGAAGGATATGATACTCTCTGTATGCTTTTGAGGAAGATTTATGGTGTGTCTAATAGCCAGTAGAATGGTAAGCCTTCAAATTTTGGCATGGGATATGCTTGGTGCCTCCCCAGATTTCTCCTTAAACCTATGCTAAGAGATGGTGAAGAGGCTAATTATTGGACTACAATGTCTTATATGCTTTCAGTGTAAAGAAAGTCTACAAGGTCTTATATGCATCTATCGTTTTTTGATCCGGGAATTGCAATGCCAAGTTTAGGACAAATATGGTCTTGGAGGATACCTAAAAGGGTGAAAATTTTCCTCTGGTTATTCTGGAGAGAGCGGGTGATGACTGGTGCTCGGAGGGCCAGGCTCTTTGAGGCTAACGGTACGTGCTTGCGTTGTTGAGAGGAGTTGGAGGATGCTAATTATTTGTTTTTCCTTTGTTCTTTGAGACAGATTTGGGTAGGGGCCAACTTATCTACAATTGCATCCTCAAGAGTTAGAGAGTTCTGTGAGTCCATTGGTGTGTCTGGAACTTGCACCATAGTTGAGAAACATCAAGCGGCATGCATTTTATGGGCGACTTGGTTGGCAAGGAATGGAACTATTTTCTGTGGGGAGAGATTTTATATAGAAAATGTAATAGAGCATTCCGGACTCCTTTATGTGTCTTGGTTATTGTAACCTTTGTACTTAACTTGTGAATATTAAGTTTTTGGGTGTCCACCTTTACGGTTTGACACTCGTTTTCCTTTAAAAAAACTTGTCACGAATATGCCAACAGATAAGTCGTATTTATATGAGCCTTTCTTTGAAAGACATGGATATTATTTCATCCAAATAAGATAAAGTTAGTGGGGTCCAATCCATACACGGGCGCAACCAAACCAAACAACACAAAACACAAAAAATCCAAGGGCATCCAGCATTAAGTATTACTGGACAACCCCCTATGATTAACAAATAAAATGGCTAATGTTCAATGCAAAGAACAAAAGAAATTGCATAAAGTCCACTGTGGCAGCAAAAGGGTGGCCTGCACAGCACCATGGTCAAATCAGCTTCTTGTGGCACGCTGGCTACGTGTATGGGGACGAGGACTGGTGGGGCTCATTAGCTCGTTGCTGCAACAAAGCTATAGTAAAATAAGAAAATGTCATTTATGAAAAAAAATAGAGTTTATGTGTTTAAGGTAGGTTATCAAACAGGAAGGATGTATCTTTAACAAGAATAGACGGTGGCTTAGAAGTGACATGATAGATTCTCGTGCATTGTTCCTTCTATATCAACCACTAGATCGATACACATTTGGCTATTATCCGCCGATGTGACGGGGAATAAGGGAGTAAGTTGTACGTGTCAAAGAAAATTTTTAAGCCCATCCTTACGGAGAAATTCATGAAAAATGGTCTAAAGAATACACATCGACTAAGCAAAGGGGGCACGCATTTGCAGTAGTTTTGGTATAGAAGGTGATTTTATCATGGGTTATGGATTTGTTGTGGCATAGGGGACCAAAGGAAGAAGACACTATCGGGTGAAATTGTAACGTCCCGGGCTTAGGTCCCCAGTTTGAGGGCTGGTTTTTGTAACACTCATACCCCCAAACATAGTGTCACATCTAAAACTCACAAAGTGTGGGTGTGGTTTATAAGTGGTGGAGATTACTACTTGACAACTTGGGCTTAAGCATTTTGGGTGGTGGTCAACGGATCCATTTAGGTCCGAACCCAACAAGTTGTTAGGGCCAGTTTTCCTCGATAACGGACCGGGGACCTAAGCCCAGGACGTTACAAATGGTATCAGAGCCGATTTCCCTCTGATAGTAGAAAGGGCTACCCGAGAGGTGGAGCCACCCCTACAAAGAGTTAGGAGGAAATGGCTACCCGGAGCGTGCAACCGCCACTGTCACTGGGGATAAGTGATGTGCCATGACGTGACGCGGACGTTGCGAATATAAGTAGGGGAGGTTGTAACACTCATGCCCCCAAACATAGTGCCACATATAAAACTCACAAAGTGTGGGTGTGGTTTATAAGTGGCGGAGATTACTACTTAACAACTTGGGCTTAGGCATTTTAGGTGGTTGCCAACGGGTCCATCTGGACTCGAACCCAACAAGTTGTCAGGGTCAGTTTTCCTCAATAACAAACCAGGGAAATAAGCCCGGGGCATTACAGAAATTGTTTGGACCAAACGTTTTAGTGAAGTTTCACACCCAGACCACCATGTGTGAGTGTAAGATATATATTAGTTAAATGAGGGGAGATCGTCCTTCCAAGAAAGGAGATATGGTCCAAGCAATCCATGGTAAGAGTAAAGCTTTGGAGGAAATGGTTTAGTCCTCGAATCTCATAAGATTCTCCCAATCTTTTCGAGAGACCCTTGAACCAGTTATGTTTATCCAAGAGGGGTTGAGAGGACTTGTGAGAGGATGGCTTTTTTGTTAGTAGCGTTGGTCTACAGATTTTTTTTGAAAGGAAAAAGGTGCAAAGCCATAAAGGCAAGCACCCAAAAAACTTTATATTCATTGGTTAAAGGTCATAATTAAAAAGACTAAGAATCCTGAAGGATTTTGGCATGATGTACAACATTCTCCACATAAAACCTCTTTTTCCTAAATAATACCTCATTCCTCACGAGTCATATTGCCCAGAGTGTTCTGGTTGTCAGAACCTTTAAAGATGTTTGTTCATTTCCCGGTGTCTCAACTGATATCCAAAAAAGAATGAAAGTTCTCCGTCACGACCCCAATGAGAGTTAACTCCCTCCAAACATCTTTTGACATTGGACATGTAAAGAAAAGATGGTCAATATCCTCCACATCTTCAAAACAACGATGGCACAAATCATTAGAACCATGGAACAACCTGGCCCTCCGAGCACTAGTCAACAACCTCTCTCTGCTCATCTGCCACATGAAGATTTTGACTCGTCGTGGGATCTTCCACCTCCAAATCTGACTCAAAGTTGGCATAGCAATCCCTGGATCAAAAACAAAAGATGTGTATAGAAGTTTATAAGCCTTCTTTACTTGGAATTGACCATCCGACCAGGTCCAATGGTTGTGCCCATTTGGAATGTTCGCCTGAGAGAGGCTCTCAAACATTGCAAATCTAATATATTCTCATTGGATAACTCTAAAAGGAAAGGAGGTGACCAAGTATTTCCGTTCCAAACCTCACATACCCGTAATCTTCGATTCTCAGCCATCCCAAACATCCTTGGAAAATGGTCACAAAGAGTCCCAAGCCCCAACTAATCATCAATCCAAAAAAGAAAGGCATCTCCATTACGAAGACATGGTCGCATCGACGAAGAAATCTGAGGAAGGATGGAGCAGATGTCCCGCCAAAAGTTAGAGGGCATAGACACATGGCTAGGTCTCCAGAGAAGGTCACCTGAAACCCCATAAATTTTTCGCAACAAAGAGTAAAGGAGGTCAGAGCCATTGCCCCAAATACGGACTACCCATTTTGCTAGTAGTGCCTTGTTCATCGCATAAAGATCAAGAACACCTAACCCACCATTGTCCTCTGAAAGAACCACAATTTTCCACCCAACCATGGGCACCCCCTTGGAATCTCAAGTTCCAGCCTAGAAAAAACAATGTATCAGAGGCTCCAAACTTTTGTGAATCCCAAAAGAAAGAAGCCTAGATGACATGTAGAAGATTGTGATGGTAGATAGAACTGCCTTCAAAAGGACCAGTCGTCCCCCCCTTGAGAGGCTAGAGGCACGCCAACCAGCAACTCTTCGCTCCATACGCTCCACTAAAGGCATGTGATCTGATTGTTGAAGTCATCACTAAAGGTAAGCCCAGATAATTGATAAATAGTGCCCCACACTGGGATTGCAATGATAATCCGCACTCCACTACCTCCTCCTCTGTCATGCTGAAAGGGACGAAAACATACTTGTCTCTGTTAATACTGAGGCCCGAGATCTCTCCAAATAGATCCAACACAGTAGAAATCCCCTTCATCTCCTGAGCGCCCCCTTCCACACAAAAAATTGTATCATCTACATACTGAAGCTAAAGGAATCGATAAGCCATCTAGTTGATATCATGCACAAAAGTTCCCATCCACTGCTCTAAAAACCATATGTGACAGTGCATCGGCCATTAAGACAAAGACAATGGAGCTAGAGGACACCCTTGCATGACTCCTCTCTGAGGCTGGAAGAATCCACCTTCCTGTTGCCCATTCACCAAGATGTGAATAGGAGCTTGTAGTTACACATCTCTTCACCCATTTGATCTACTCATCAAGGAATCCTTGTCTCGAAAGATATGACCAAACAAACCTCCAACTGACATAATCATAAGCCTTGAAAAAGTAAACTTTCCAAAGCATCCACTTGCTCTTCTTCCGCTTCCAATCTGCAATAATCCCTGAAGCAATGACTACCCCATCCATCATATGCCTTCCAGGAATGAAAGCAGTCTGTGAATCCACAATAATTGATCCCAGTATCTCACGCAACCGATTTGCGAGTACTTTAGCCACGATGAGATAAATTGCATTTGACAGGGAAATAGGTTGAAAATACTCTACGCAGCGAGCTACATCCGTCTTTGGAAGTAGGAAGATAGTCGAGTGATTCAACCGCTCAAACCTCTAATTTTCCCTCCTCAGTTTTTCCACCACAACCATCACATCCTGCTCAACCAGATCCCAAAACCCACGAAAAAAGTAAGATTGGAAAACCATCTGGTCCTAGAGATCCATCTGCATTAAATCAAAAGTAGCTGCTCGAACCTTTGTCGGTGTAAAAACGTGAAGTAATCTGGCCGACTGGACATTAGAAAGCACAAGAATATACCTACCAACCCACCACGTGCCTCCCGTCTGGATCCTCCTACTTCCCTCTCAAAAGTGATCAACCACGACAGACCCAATGGCGTGCTCTCCTTTTACCTGGACACCTCCCACCTCATTGGCTCTAATAAAGTTACGTCGCCTCCTTCCACTAGCAACAACATGAAAGAAATGGGTATTTGCATCTCCCTCCCTCAACCATGTTTGCCTTGACCTCTGTCTCCACTCTATCTCTCTCTTGTGATCCTCCTCTATCAGAATCTTCTGGTTTTCTTCCCTTAAGATTTTCTCCTCTACCACCAAGTCACGAGAATCCTCTAGGGCATCCAGTCTCACCACCTCCGACTAGGCCGAGGTCCTCCTCTCCTCCCAAACTACGCGAACCCCCGAAGGAAAGACATCAACATACGCCTCAAGGCTCTGAGGCAAGATGCCATGTTCCGAGATGAAGAACCACTAGTCGAAACATCCTGCCAGCAAGCAATAACTCGATCCAAGAATCCCTCCTCCAGAAACCAAGCATGCTCAAACCTGCTACGAGGATGACTAGCCTCTCTAGAGTTCCAGCAATTAGGAGTATGATCCGAATGTTGAGCATGGTAGAGAGATAGAGATAACTGAAGCCAATGGGAAAGACTCAACAAGCTCCAACAAACCAAGGAAGCGATCCAGATGAGAACGAGAAGAGGTATTCCTACAAGTGTAGTGAGAGTTCGACGCATCTAGCACGTCCAACATAGAGCCACTCACGAACTCCAGTCCTCCTAAAGAGGTGAACCAGAGCCTGCACAAGTGGGGCCATACACTGTTGAGAATAGAAATTGAGCATTGTCCTCCCTACGATGAACTTCAACCACGTCAACCAACTCCAGCAAGTCACCATCCCACCCTACCAAGATGCCATCGGAAGCCCTGTCGACGGGACCGCTCTAAACTCTGATAATCTACCCCTAGAGAGCATTCTTCAAGTGATTGTATCCCATACCTCTAGCTTTGTTTCTTGCAAAAAAACTACATCAGCATGTCACTCACTAAGGAGGGATCCCACAGCTCTTCTCTTCTCATGTTGTCCGAGCCCCCGTACATTCCATGAAACAACCTTCATTGAGAAACAGATGGGGAAGACCCTACCAACTCCACTACCACACATCTAGCCACCCTCTCTCATTATGGGCCCTGCACATCATTTTCGATGGAGAGCACCTCCCCTCCAGCTACTGGAGACCTCTCACATGTAAATGTTGATGCATTCACCTGGCTCGTATCCATCCTCAAACAACATGAACTCCCTTCATAAGAGAACATACCTTCTTGCTCCAACCCCTCTCCCAACTCGACATGATGCCTCTTTCGGCAAAGAAGGCCCAGGTCCTCCACTTGTGGCATCCCCGACGATGACAATGAACCTCCCTTCTCCTCATCAACCCTCCCATCTCCCTTCCTTTCCACCTTCAAGCACCTTTGACAAGGGGATCGGCCCACCTCAATGTCACTTCGAAAAGCAAACAGCCTCCCTTCAACTCCTCCACCCTCTACTGCCAAGCTCCCAACAGACTGACAGAGGTTCACCACCAGCTCTAAACCACCCCTTTCTTTCTCTTGGACGCTCGACGTCATGCCCAAACACGTTGGTGAACCAGGACCATTCTGGATGGAAGTACCCGCCGCCACCTTTTGAGCCCCATACATCCTTGAGTCTCCGACTCCTGAGATTGAGATCAAGTTCTGACACATAAACAAAGAAATTGGTTGTTGTTCCAAGTTTGCCCCTTAGAAAAAGGTAAGTGACCCACAAAAGGCTCAAGTGGAACGTTGCCATGAAATCCCAGATTCAACACTTAGAATATCCTCGATTGAGAATCCCCCTTCAAGTTGTTTGCATTGATGCCATTATGGAAAGAAATCGTGAGCTCCCCATTTACTCCCATTGATGTTGCCCTGAATTTGAATTTTACGGAAAATCTGTGATGGTTAAATGCCCATCCTTCTCCACCATTGTCGTCGTCTGTTACGGAGTTGGCATTTCCGCACAGATGTATCCATCTTCTCACTGGAAGAAGAATGAGGCAGATCTTCCCCCACTGAAGGCCCATGATAAATCTTGTATGTCCAACCAATAATGTCGCCGCACCTTGCACCATGCACAGAGGGCCAGTGATCTCTGTCAGGACATCTCTTTCCCCCTGGTTTCAAGCCATCACAAAGAAGAGCAACAAGCTCTCCAAATGGTGCTAGCACCTCTCGAATGATTTCAAACTTTCTGCAACTCAAAGGAACACATGATATCTGCAAGCGTCTCGGCACCGCCTGCGTCGTCGCACCATCTCGAAAACGAGTCCTACGTCAA